>JACBWW010000132.1:268742-286123 GCA_020086605.1 Lanius collurio
GGGGGGGGGGGGGGGTGTTCCACCCCCATTACTTCTGCCCCCCCCCCAACTCCACGCTCCATCTGCTCCACTGACAACGAGGTGGGGTCCTGGGAGTTAGATGCTGTTCCTGGGTGCTTCCCGAGCCGTCACTGCTGACCTGCCGCCTCCTCTTCCTCCTCCTCGTCCTTGCGGCGTCGCTCCCTCTTGGAGCCCCCCAGACAAGGGGGCGCGGGGGGGGGCGCGGGGGTCACTCTGCCACTGCTGGGGGGTGCGGGCGATGACCTGCAGGGCGTGCAGGGGCCCGGCCAGCTCTGCTCGCAGTGCCTCATGCACCAGGCGATGCCGCTGGAGCAGGGGGAGCCCCGTGAAGCGCCCGCTCACCACCAGCACCCCGAAATGCGTCTCGGCGCCGGGGGGGCCCCCGTGGCGGGAGGAGTCGTCCCGCACTTCCAAGTGCGTGGGCTGCAGGGCCGCCGTCAGCTTGGCGCGAATGGTGCGGGCCAGGGGCCCCCCCCGCGCCCCCCATGGCTCCCCCAGCGGCCGCCAGGAGGGGACCCCGCATCGCAGAAGGGCTACAAAGAGAGGGGGAGATTTGGGGAGCTGCAGGGAGAGAGACTCCTCCGGTGCCCCCCCGCGGCCGCGAGGAGAGGACCTGGCATCGGAGGAGTTTGAGGCGGATGTTTAGGGGGGGCTGAAAGGGAGAAGAGGCTCGAGGAGGTGGCAGTGGGGGGGACCGGGACTGGGTTTGAGGGTCTCTGGAGGATCCCACCTCGAAAATGGGGATGGCAGGAGGGGGGCACAGGGAGCAGCATGGAGGGATGACTGGGCGGGGAGGCTCTGCCAGGTCAGCAGAGGGGGACGGCGGAAAGGGGAACAAGGGGGTGCCGGGGTCAGCGAGTCTGAGGGAGCCCTGCGGGACCGGCTCCGGCCCCTGGAATGGCGGAGGGAGGCGCAGGGGGGTGTCCCGGGAAGCTTTCAGGCTCGGAGCTACGGAGGGGTCTCAGAGCAGAAGGGCCTGATCCCCCTCAGCCCCCCCCAACCCGGGGGTGCACCCAGAGCCCCCCTACACCGTGGAACTCACGTCGGGTACTCCCCGATCCCCCCACAGGACAGCCCCCGGAACCACCACATCCTCCCGTACTCCCTAATCGCGCTGGGGACCCCCAATTTCGCCGGGTGCCTCTCCGGTTCTCACCACCCACTCCGGTCACGGCGCCCGGGGGCAGGGGCTCCTCCCCTCCACCATCACGTGACAGCTGCGGAGCTGCGTCACATGACTCCCCCTCCCAATCCCCGCCGCGAAACCCACGGGATATAGGCCCCACCCTCTACGCACCGCTGCCACGCCCCCCAGCAAACGCGCGCCGCTTTATCCTTATGTGGCGTCTGTGGGCGGAGTCGGCTGCTGCGGGGACGGAGCCACGTGTGCGCGAGGAGACGCCGGGGACTCGGCGAGACAGGGGGGGGGACACGGGGAGGGACACGGGAGGACATGGAGGAGGAATTGGAGGGTGGCGAGCGGGACCCACGGACACGCGGGTGCAATACCCCCTCCCACTCACGGGCAGAGAATTCACATGCCGGGGAGTCGCGACTGCCCCGCGGCGCTGCCCCACTGCACCCGCTGCCATCGCTGCCGGCTCCGCAAGCACCTCCGCGTGGGAATGCGCCTTGACGCCTCAATCCATCTATTTAAAATCCCAAGTTAACCTTCAGCAAAAGGCAGAGAGGCAGATTACAGGAAATCCATAAAATTTCTATACAGTAAGGGCAGCCAGACATCACTCTCGGGGATTGGAGGGATGCAATTTCCAAAGAGGAACTGGAGGTCGGGGTTCTCAGCGGATAGTGCCCCAGTTTTTCCAGGTTCATCATGATTTTCCTAGTTTCATCCTGATTTTTCCATATTCGCCCTAATTCTTCCATATTCACCCAAATTTTTCCAACATCGCCCTCATATTTTCCAGACTCGCTCTCATTTTACATGTTTCTCCTGATTTTTTCCATGTTCCCCCTTGTTCTTTTCCCTATTTTCTGCCTGATATTTCCAGGTTCACTTTTATTAGTTTTCCTAAAAACTGAAAGAAGGTTTGATTTTAGATTGTGTGTGTGTGTGTGTGTGTGTGTGTGTGAGTACACGGGAAGCGGAGGACGGGCAGGAATGGGAGAGGTCCAGGCAAGGGAGTCCTGCCAGCCTCGCCTCAGCCCTGCTGCCACTCCTGACGTGCCACTGCCACCTCGTGGTGTTGCGTCCCCGCTGTCCCCGTTAACCCAAAGAGGCGGGGAGCTGCTGGTGGTCCGAGTATCCCGTGGGATCCACCACCCAGCATTGCATCACTGGAGACCTCTCGGGGTCTCCCCACAGAGCTCAGGAGTGTCCGTCTCCACCTGCTCCCGGATTTTTATAGCCCCCAGCTGCCCGGCCCCGGAGCAGGTGCTCGGGGATGGGATTTATCCACATGCCAGTATCCTGGGAGCAGCTCAGAGCAGTAGGATCCTGTGGGATTTCAGCTGCACCTTTGAGCCAGGTGGTTCCTTCCCCAGCCCTCTCAAGGTCTTCTCTTTCCAGGTGTAGGAATAAGATACCTGGTTCTCCCAAAATGACTCCCTCTTCAGGACCTCCCAAGCTCTCCAAGGGAGGGGGAGGGAAAGCTTTGGAATGAGAATCCCAGAGGAGTAGTGTCACTGGACACCACTCTCCTCTCCATGGGTTTTCCCATCTCTCTGCTCACAGAGCCAGGAGGAGAGTGTTCACCTGCTGGGGTGCACACTGCCAGGGGCTGCTGGAATGGGACCCTCCTTGGATTTCCAGCAGCACTTTGCACTCCCAACCTGCTTGTTTCTCCCAGACCCTGGGGAAACCTCAGGACAGGCAGCTCTGACTGGTCCATCTGGGACTCCATGTCCACCTCACCCACCGCTTGTGCATGCAGTTGGGAAGTCCTGGCTCTCCCTGCCTTCTCCCTCCCCCTCCCCACTGGAATTTGACTTTTGGGATCAAAAATCCTACTGGCTATTTTTAAAGTGCTGTCGGAGCCCACTCGACTCCCGTTCCCAGTGACGGATCTGGCTGTCAGAATCTTCAGCTGTCTTCTCTCCCTCTGCTCCAAGCCCGGGCGGCAACAGCCGGGATTCCCTCCTCATTCCAACCCGGAGCTAGACCCAGGCTAGGGACCAGGATTTTCCTCTGGAGGGTCTAGGGGGATTTGGTGCCCATCCCGTGGCATTTACTGGGGTAAGTGGAGTGCTGGGATCCTTCGTAGAGGTGTGGGGATGGAGGGATGGGATTTATGCCAAGCATGGCATAGAAGGAAGAGTGCATCCTTTGGGACTGATTGTGCACATGGCCCATGCTGGAAAGAAGTGGGATCCACTCTTCCAGCTCTCTGGTGAATGCTGCTTTCCCCAAATTCTTCTATTCCTGCCCCAATCCCAGTGCTGCAGCTCTCCTGGGCTCAGGTGGACACAAAGCTTTGCTCCCTTCCGGGCAGACCCAGGAGTGGAAAACAGCAGGAACTTGGTTTAGGAGGCAGAAGACTTTCCTGAATGTGTTCCCAAAAGGATTTGTGGGTGCTGGAATGCTGAGGGACCAACTTCCCATCCCTATCCTCCTCTATGGCCTCTGGAATGGACCTGGAAAATCCTGGTGTGGACATTCCTGACCATTCCTCCTCCCTGCAGGGAACAGGGGTTGGTGCAGCTACTTCCTGCACCATTGCAGGTGGGATTTCAGCAGTGCAGCCAGCATGGTCTGGCGGTCATCGATCCCTGGGGACATTGGCCACCAATCCCTGGGGACACTGGTCATCGACCCCTGGGGACATTGGCCAACTTTGGCCCATGCCATGTTTGTGTTCAGGACTTGGCTGTGCCCCAGGAGGGGAAGCTGTGAGAGAAAATGCTGGAAAACACCCCATTCCCTATTGGATATATCCCACAGGGAAAAGCATGGTGCTTTTCCACAGGGACTCATTCCCAGGGGTGCAGGCAAGGGGTTTCCAAGGAGGAAAACCCATGGAGCTCCAGGGAAGCTCCCATGGGAGATGTAACCCCACAGTCCCCAGGGTTTGGGGGCTCCCACCTCCTCCTGGAGCTCCAGTACCCTACCTTCTCCACACTCTGGCTGTTGTTCCCGGTTGGATCAGAGCCCGGCTAAATTTAGGAGGATCGATTTCAACCCCTGCCTCTGCCCTGCAGGGGAAAGGACAGAACAAAGGTGGCCAGGGATGAAGACCCACCAGGGGCTCCATTCCCTGGCCCCTGGACAGGCTTCCAGAACCTTGGATTTTGTTCAGCTGCAAGGCCATGGAGGAGCCCAGGGAGGCTGGAATTTTCCTGGGTCATCCCATGGGTCTCTCTGGCTGTCATTTGGGGCATAACTTGTGACAAGGACACCCATGTGTCCCGCAGGGAAGGAGCTCCCAGTGCTGGGAGCCAGATCGTTTCCTAAGGAGGCTGATACAGGTGAGTGGGGCAGTGAGAAAGCAGGAGTGAGGGTCCAAGGACATCACTGGCACCCAGGGATGCTTCAGGCTCTGATCCCACATGTGGTGTCCCCAAAGTGAGGGAGGAGTGGAGGGCTCAACACCAATATCATGTGGAAACAACTCAAGCAGCACCAGGGGAGGTTTAGGTTGGATATCAGGGAAAATTTCCTCATGAAAAGGGTGGTCAAGCCCTGGCACAGGCTGCCCAGGGCAGTGGTGGAGTCACATCCCGGGAGTGTTCAAAGCCATGTGGATGTGCCACCTGGGGACAAGTGGTGGCCTTGGAAGTGCTGGGTGGGACCTGGTGGCGGCTGCAGGGTCTCTCTTAGTCCTGTCTGCCAGTCTCTCTCCAATCCCACCTCTGGTTCCAGGGGAGCTGCCAAATGAAGCTGGGAGCTGCTGGCGGGTGAGAGACCCCCCAGGCTCCACATGGATGGGAATGGGGAGACTTGCCCGCAGTAGGAGCCCAGGGCAGCCAGAAAACTCCAGCCTCTTCCTCCGAGCTTTCCTGCTCCTTCTCCTCTGCAAGCATGGTAAGGATCTGCATGCACAGAGCTGTTCCCTGTATAGACCAGGAGACAAGGGCTTCCAAATCTCCATGGGAATCTGGATCAGGCTGCATGGTGGGAGGTGGTGGGTGGAGGAGAGGCTGCCCTTCCCCACCCCATCCCCTCTCCCAGGGAGCCATCCTGTCTCTCCCAGTCTCTTCTCAGTGCAAGATCCTACGCTGCAACTCGGAGTACGTGGCGGCGACGCTGCACCTGCGTGGCCCTGGCCGTGGCGCTGCGTTCTGCACCGCGCTCCGCTCCTACTCCCTGTGCACCCGGCGCACTGCCCGCACCTGCCGAGGGGACCTGGCCTTCCACTCCGCCGTGCACGGCATCGAGGATCTCATGATACAGAACAACTGCTCCAAGGAAGGGCCCACGGCCCCACCACGGCCCCGGCCTCCAGCCCCCAACCCCCAGGGCTTCGAGTCGCTCGACATCTGTGATTACGAGCGGAGTTTCCTCTACAAGCACGGCCGCCCCCCCGGTTTCCAGCACTGTGCTGCCTTTGGGGACCCCCACATCCGCACCTTCCACGATGACTTCCATACATGCCGGGTGGAGGGCTCCTGGCCACTCTTGGACAACGACTACCTGTTCGTGCAAGCCACCAGTTCACCAGTGGCCAAGGGGTCCAATGCAACAGTCACCAGCAAGGTAACATTGGTGCACAGGCTGGGCAGCAAATCCAGAGCCAGGGCACCTCCTACACTTTCTAAAATCCTTGGAACTGCTTCAACGAAACCCAGGGGGGATGAGGAAGGAGAGACAACAGTGGTGAAGGGTGTTGAGGGGGCCTTCAAACACTCCTGTTGCTGTCAGGTGACCACGTGGTCCATGGGGTACCTGGAGGAATCCTGCTGAGTTTGGATCCACCTGAGTTTTCCATTGCTTAAATGGTGTTAGAAAATGAAGGAAAGAAGGAAAGATTGTTGTTATCCCAAAAGGACTGTGGCAGGGTTGGTTTAGAGATGGATAGGTGGGGTGGGACCTGCATACCCCGAGCACCTGGGATGGGGACACAGCCCCCATGCTCATCCCCTTCCTGTCGCACTCCCCACAGCTCACCATCATATTCAAGAACATGAAGGAATGCATTGACCAGAAGGTCTACCAGGCCGAGCTGGACAACGTCCCTGCAGCCTTCCAGGATGGCTCCGTGAACGGGGGCACGCGTGCCGGTGGGAGCAGCCTGGTGATTTGGGAGCGCAGCCCTGGCCGGCACGTGGAGATCCGTGCCAACTACATCGGCACCACCATCGCTGTGCGCCAGGCTGGCCGCCAACTCTCCTTTTCCATCCGTGCTGCTGAGGAGGTGGCCCGGGCCTTCACAGAGGAGCAGGACCTGCAACTGTGCGTGGGCGGCTGCCCCCACAGCCAGCGCATGTCCCGCAGCCCCCGTGGGCGCAGCCGTGTCCCTGTAGAGATAGCACGAGCGCTCTGCCGGGAGATGCTGCCCGTGGAGGATGTCTACTTCCAGTCATGTGTCTTTGATGTGGTGACCTCAGGGGACACCAACTTCACCATGGCAGCACACGGGGCACTGGAGGATGCCCGGCTCTTCCTGCCTGATGCTGAGAAGCTCCACATCTTCCAGACTGGGGGAGGCTGCCCCCTCATCTCTCCATCATTTCTCATCCTACTCTTCCTCCTCCCCTGTGGACTTTGGGTTGTTTTGTTGTACTTTTAACCCCTGCCGGCTCCGTGGGGAACCTGTGAGAGTTGCTGGCTCCAAATCTATTGCTGCAGCCAAGAGAGATGCCTCACCCTGGAGGAGGTGTCTCCCCAGCAAAAAGAATTGGAGACCCAGGAGAGGGGAGAGATGAACCCCTGGTTTGTACCCACTGGTCTCACACGGATGGTGCAGCTGTTCCCAGCTCCTCTCCTGAAGGCAGATCCAAATCTTTCTGTTCCATTCTCACATGTTCCTTTTTCCCTAAGGATGTGACACTGCAGTGCACCAAAGAAAAAAAAAAAAACCGTGGGTTAGAAACCCCCTCTGTCCCTCAGAACCTTTCCCTAACTCACCTCCCACCATTCTCCCAGTGTTAATCCAGCAAAATTCCACTCAGGAACTTTACAGATCCAGAAAGAATGGACTCAAAGCCCAAAGCCCAATTCTTAGCAGTGAAAAAATGTGTTGGTTTTTTTTTTTTTATGGATTTGGAACCCTTCACTCAGCTGCTCCCAAACCAGAGCAAGGCTACAAATCAGTCTGGGGAGCGTTGTGATCAAGAGGAAGACTTTTGAGTAGAAATCGGCTGGTTTTGTCCCTATGCTGCTCTTCCAGGATAAATAACAAGTGGATCTCTCCAGCAGTGGGAGCTGTGGAGCTTCAGGCCTCCTATATCCCAGGCCACTGTTGCTATTTTTCCTTGTTTTCTTGGCACCTGTTGTGGATTCAATTCAGCCGAGTCTGGACTTGGGACGAGTGTCAGGTTTCAAGGAGGACAAAACACCCCTCGGGAATTCTCTCCCTTAGGCCCAGATTCTCTGTCACTGCTCAAATCTAATCCAATCTGGAACTTTTGCTTGGAAAACAGAATTCCTGATGGCAAAGAGTCAGCTGGGCACACAGACAGGCAGGGCATTGCCCCATGGAAGGTGCAGAACTGCAGAGGGGAGGGCACATTTCAGATGTTTTCCATAGGGAAGACTTTCTTTTATTTTTAATAAAGTATTAAAAACTTGGCCATCCCTGCCCCACAGAATTGCAGGAAGGGCTTGTGGAGATGGGAGAAAGGGAATTGCAGCCCCTCCAGGCATGGCTGCAACCCCTCCACCAAGGGAGGTTCTACAATTCATGTTTCAATTCATCCATGGGGTTTTCTTTATTCTTTTGTGCCAAGAGCACAAAGAATACATAGGAAAATATTTCATGGATATTATGGCAAATTCCCCCTCAGATGGGTGCTCGGAGCACACAGTGACGAGCGGGAGACCTGCTCCATGTCTTTTTACCCTGCTCCCAGTAATCCCCAATGGGTTTGACATTAAAGGGGTCTATTTTTGAGTCCCCATTTCCTGTCATCTGTCTCTCCATGTCTTTGGGTGGCACTGGCACATGAGAATAATAATATCTCCTTCCTCCCCTGCTCCTTCGACTCCAGAGTTTTGGGTGGATGAAATAAAGCAGGAATGAGGAAAGGAAAGCAGGTTGCTTCCTGATGTGCTCCACATGTCCCTGTGGGAAGAAAATTATCTGGGGAGGAATAAAATCCTCTGTGGGGGGGAGAAAATCCTCTGTGGACAGAAAGTTCTCCATAGGGATAAAATCCTCTGTAGGGGTAAGATCCTCAGGAGTAGGGCTGATAGTGCTGGAGCTCCTGGTAGAAATGGAACTGATTTGATGATGGAGAACCTAATTGTCCTTTAGTTCTTGGCCAGTGGAGCCAATCAACAAGAATTCCATGGGAAAAGGAGGGTCCCAATGGAAATGGACTTTCTCTCCTCCTGAACAGCCTATCACCTGCACCACCAGGTCTGGGCCTGGTGCTTTCCTTGCCAACCCTTTCTCAGGAACCACCTCTGAAATTTAGAGCACAGCTCCCAAACTGAACATGCCCAGGAATTCTGGAGACCTGCCCCTGATTTGGAGCGCTCTGGTTCCAGGTTTGAGACTTGTCAGCTCCACCTGACCCAGAGTTACACCAGGAGCTGCCCAACATGGACACCTCTGACAACTGGATTACAACATGGAGAAGCTGTTGCTGATGAATTATGGAATCATTAAGGTTGGAGAACCTCTGAGATTATTAATCATTAACTTTCCTGCAGCACTGCCAAGGCCACCAGTGACCCATGTCCCCAGGTACCACATCTACTTGTTTTTGAACCCATCCAGGATGGTACCTCTACCACTGCTCTGTTCCAGTGCCTGACCTCCCTTCCATGAACACAATTTCCCAAATATCCAACCTAAACCTTCCCTTGAGGCCTCTTCCTCTGATCCTGTCCCTTGGGAGATGACCCTGACCCCCAGCCCCCAGCTCCAACCACCCAGGCTGGGCATCTGGATGCTGAACCACCCAAAGTGGGCTCCTGTTGGAGCTGGATGTAGTGGCTGAGGTGGATTTTAGCAGGTGACGTCAGCCAGGGAGGGAAAGGGTCAATCCAAAGTCCGCTGACGTCAATGGAAATACACTTGTTGACATCAACAATTTGGATTGGCGCTGATGTTCTGCTCCTTTATTTGGGGCAGGGGGAAAGATCTGTTCTCTGCCTCACCATGGCTCTGAGAGGCCTCTTGTCTCTCTCACGCTGAGGAGAAGCAGTGTGGATTAATTTGAGAATGGGCCAGGATCAGCCCACACTCGACACATTCACTTAGCTGGACCCTTGCCTGGCTACATCTCAGGTTTGAGCCTCTGCAGGGTGTCCAGAGGAGGTGGTGTCCCTGTGGGAGAGGGAGATGATGGCTCTGGGATGAAGTGAGGTGGTGGCCCTGTGACCTGCTGTGACACCCCCATACCTCCCCTGACCAGAGCCAGAGCTGCAGCCTTACTATGAGCTGCTTCAGGTGGCCCAGTTCACCTTGTCCAGGGAGCGTTGGCCGAAGTCCCCTCCTCCAGGAGACGAGACTCTGCGTCACAGGGTCCATCTGAGGTGGAGACACTCAGAACACACCTGGGACACCATCCCTTGAGGTGTTCACAGCCAGGAAAGTTCACAACAGCAAAGGAATAAGGAAATTTTCCTCCTTTTTAGCAGCCAAGAGTGAGTGAGTGAGAAATCCAGCCTGGGGAAGAGAAGTCTCTAGAGATGGATGGATGGATGGATGGATGGATGGATGGATGGATGGATGGATGGATGGATGGATGGATGGATGGATGGATGGATAACTCTCATCTGCCATTCCGGGGAAAACCTCTAGATGTCTGCAGAACTCAGCCCACGGGAAGGGCTCCGGCACAGTCAGAGCTCCAGAGTCTCTTCCTGCCAGAGCAGATGACTAACACGAGGCTTTCCAGACCCGAGATCTGAATTCCTCATTGTTTATGGATGGCTAAGCTTTTCTGGAGCCCTATCTCCCCCTCCCTGCTCCAAAAATACCATCTGGGCAGAAAATGGGAAGAAATCCCACATGGACAAAGAACTGCCGGGGGGAGGGAAAGCTTCCACATCCCAGTCCCCAGGGAGAGCTGGAAAAGTGGGACTTCAGGGGGAAAATCCTGCAGAGCTGAGCATTCTCTGCCTCCAGCCAGGCACTGGAGACCTTCCCTTCCACCCCCAAACCACTGCTGGGATTTAGGAACTGACCCAGCCCTATTCTGGAGCCTCCACTCTTGAAAATCCCGGGCATGGGACAAGCAGTTGCTTTCCAGGAGCCACTCCAGTCCCATAGCCACTTGTTTTACAGATGGGCTCTATTCCCAATGTTCCCTGTACACAAACAACCAGAGGAAATGCCTTTTCCGCCCCAGCTCCCAACCACACACCCGGGACACTCTGTCCCCATGCTCCAGCCACTGTCGATCCCTTCCCAGTCCTCTCTCTCCGCTCTCAGCCTGGAATATGCTGGAAGGGACCATATAAGGTAAGAAACAGGGAGCAAACAGCCCACAGACGCTGGTGGCACCCTCCAGCTTCCCAGTGATCCCAGCTGGATACTGCTTGTCCGACAGCAAGGACAAAGGCCAGGCTGTCACAGGAGCAGCGTGGCTTTTCCTGGCAACCAGTCCCGATAATCTGGAGCAGAAAAACATGGATCTTATCAGCACTGGGAGCTGTGCTGGTGAAAACAAGTCTGTGCCATACCCAATTCCTTCCCCGGGACCCACCCGGAGCTCAGTGAGTCACCTCAGGGCCCATTTTCTTGCTCTGTGGCTTTGGAAGTGGGTTATTCCAAGGCTATGTGTCAGTCACAGTGTCCTGGCCATCCTTTGCCCCTGGCCAGGAGCTCTGGGAAAAGCAATGGATGCAGCCACTCTCCCTTTCCATCCAGCCACTCTCCTCATTCCATTCAGCAGTGGAAATGAGGGTGGGGGATCCTCTGAGCACCACGATCCCATGGAAAAGCAGCTCAGAGGGGGATGAATGCCTTAAATAACAGTTTAGTGGGAGCAGGAGATTGTCCCTGCCCAGAAATCCTGATGATTTCTCTCCTGATTTTCTTGGTTTTGAAGGAGATTTGACACTGGGAAACTTTGCTTTTTACAAGTGAAAATATTGCAGTTCCCGACCCCCAGATCCATCCAGGGGTGCTGCTGGTGTGAGAACACTTCCTGGAGCAAGTCTGACCCCTGAGGGAATTCTGGCAGCAGAGAGTGGGGGGGGAATGCCATCAGATGGAGGTCAGAGGGGGAAAGGGCAGCACTGATTGACAAGTCTGGAGGAATTTAGAGAGGATTCAGGGTGTGGAACATGCCTTGGATCGTATCCTTGGCAAGTTCCTTGGCATGGGGCTCCAAGGCCCTTTGGCTTTACTGGAATGTGTCTAAGCAGCCCTAGGGTGGGGATGGTTTCCTTGGAAAGGCACACACCGATGGGAACTGGAGAGGGAAAGCCCAAACACAGCTCTGATGGGAAAGCCAGCACAAACTGAAGGGGTCTAATATACCATGTCAGGGAAGGCTGGAAAAAGCTCCCCACCTTTCACCAAATTAGAGCAAATCCCTAATTCTCCATTAACTCATCACCTTTTTCCTAGTGGGAGACAATGGGGACCAGATGGAAAAAAGGTGCAATTCCTCCATTTCACACAAACCACAGAATAATTCCCTCTCAAGGAGGAATTCTGTCCTGTGGTTTGGCAGGAGAACAGTTTATGCCCCACGGTTTATCCAGCGCTTTATCGGTTTATACGATCAGGTGTGAATTAACTCCGGGGGAAGTAGGCTATGGAAGGGCAGGAAAAGTGCCAGGAACACTCCGGCAAACAACCTCTGAAGGACAACTCCCAGCAAAAACACCTCCCTGTTCCTCTTTGGGGTGGGGAGCACTGTGAGCCCCCCCATTTCCATTGCTCCAGTGCTGGGTGGCTCCATGAACATTGTTCTCCTGTTTCCTTTGCTCCCAGCATTTTCCTAAGCTGGGAGAGCACTAAGGGCTGAGAAAAGAGGAGGAAAGAGCCAGTTCCTGTCCTGGAGTAATGCTGATCCAGGGAGTGAAGTCTCCTGGAGGGGTTGGGGGGGGAGGCGAAATGCTGTCCCACTTCCCAAATGCCAGCTGGAAGGCAGGGCCACAGTTTATGGAATGGATGCGGGTGTTTGCTGCACCTTGGATCAAAGTTTGGGAGGGATATTTTGGGGAAGAAGGAGTGGAAAGTGTCCCCAAAAGAGTGGGAAGCAGCAGAGGTGGTGGAAACACTCCCACCAACACACCAGAAGGAGGGAGGGAACTCCCGAGGTCAGGCTTTGATCCTGAACCCCCAAACTCACCCTTATTTACTCCAAAAAAACGGGAGGAAGTATGTGTGGGGGTGAGAATACCGCCGAGTGGCCTGAGGGAACCCCTCAGAATCAGCTGAAGAGATTCCTGGGAAAGGGGGCTGTGGAAAGCAGCAGAGAGAGGAAAATCCTCCCCAGAGGAGTTCGATCAGTCACGTTCGATCCCATACCCCAAATCCGCCCTTATTTACCCCAAATAACAGGACAGAGTTCACCGGGGGGGGGGGTTGAAGGTACCCGAGAGAGTGGGCAGTGAAGGCTCCCCCCGGCTGCCCTGGGTGGGGAGAAGGAGTCTGAGGAAGGGGGTGAAGCCTCCACGCCCCTCCTCTCAGGGCTCAGCTTGGCCGCTCCCAGTTCACCCAGTACAACACGGCCCGTCCCAAACTGGGACCAGCGCCCCCGTCCACCCTGAGCCTGGGAACATTACATCCTGTTCCGCACTCGCCATTGGCCACAGCCGCCGCCCGTTCTCGCTTCCCATTGGTCCTCCGCGCTGTCCTTCCGCCTCCCTCCTTGCCCGCCCCATTGAACACGCGCGGCTTTCCTTCACACGCTGTCCACGCTCCGCAGCCGCCTCTCTGATTGGTCAGCGCTGCTGTAAACAAGGTAGCGGCAGCCAATAGGCGCGCTGATCACGCGAGCAGCACGCCTGGCCACGCGCCCTCGGCGTGGCGCCCCCGGCAGCAACAAGCGTGGGCGGGGTTGGGCGGGGTTCCCGAGCCTATAAGAGGCAGCGGCGGTAGCGGGGCTCTCAGACTGCTGCGGGCGCCGGGTGGAGGCGTGCGTGGAGGTCTCTCAGCGTCTCAAAACAAAGTGTTTAATCGCCCTTTTTCTCCGAACTCGCCTGATTCGGGCGACTTTTGTTGCTCCAGGGCGATAAAGCCCCGCAGCCGTTGTTTTGTGCGTCCCCGTGCTGCCCCAGACATGGTGATGTTCAAGAAGGTGAAGAGCTTCATGGTGGCCTTCAGCGAGCCTGATAAGGTCTACTGCAGCGGGGACAAGGTGGTTGGGCGTGTGCTGGTGGAGGTGGCCGAGGTGACCCGTGTCAGCGCCGTCAAGGTGTTGGCATGTGGCGTGGCCAGGGTGACCTGGGCCAAGGGCCCAGCCCAGTGCCGGCAAGAGATGGAGTACCTGCGCTTCGAGGACGTGCTGACGCTTGAGGAGCAGCCCACGGGTGAGGGCATGGGGCTGGAGGGGGGCTAAGGGTTGCCTTAAACACCGGTTCATAACCCCAACCCAACCCTGACTCAGGGCTTGGCCACATGGGGTGGGGCTGGATGGGGGCAGAGGGTTTGGGAGGGGACAAAGAGATAGAGGCACCCTTGGGATTGGCCCCCCGGGTGCTGTAGTGGGTCCTAGTGGAGACCAATGCACCAGCACAGAGTTGGTGCTGTGTTTGGAGTCTGGAAAAATAACCAAATCCAGCAAAACTTAGGAATATTGGAAGCTTTGGCCAAGTCAAGTTGAAGTTTGGGAGCTAAAGGACAAAATCAGAGCCTGGGGAGCTCCTGTGGTGCATTTTGACACCCCAAGGGATTGGTAACATTGGTGGCACAGTCAGGGAGGGTCACAGGATCACACCCTGGGGCTGGAGCTGGGAGATAAGGAGGAGCTGAAGGTGGAGTGGAGCCAGTGGGACACTGTGTTCTGCCCTGGAGGCTTGGGGTGTTGGTGAGGTTCAGGGAGCAGCATGGACAGGACATGGGGTTCCTGGGGTGGGGACAGGTGTTACTCAGCGGCCTCAGAACTGAGGATCACCGTGGAGCTGTGTCTGATGTTTCCCTTCTCTCCTGCAGATGAGGACGGCTCTGTCATTCTCAGACCTGGGAACAAGTATGAGTACAAATTTGGCTTCGAGTTGCCCCAGGGGTGAGTATGAGGCAACACCTGCCTCTGGGAATGGAATTAAATTGGAAAAGCCATGTTTTGGCTCTGGAGTGACCCCCTGCATATCTGTAGGCCACTGGGCACCACGTTCAAGGGGAAGTATGGCTCTGTGGATTACTGGGTGAAGGCGTCTCTGGAGCGTCCGGCCTGCCCCACACAGCAGGTCAAAAAACGTTTTGAGGTGATGGATCCTGTGGATGTGAACACCCCGGAATTGCTGGTGAGCCCCAAGTGGTCCAAAGGCTGGGGAGGAAAGCCCTTGGGGCGGTCAGCCCAACCCTGTGGCATCCAGGTGTCTTTAATCAGATCTGGGTTGATCAGGATTAAGGGTGGGATTAAGGATTTCTGGATAATTCCAGAAACTGACACTGGCTGGGGCGGGTTCTGTACCCCAGGGGAATTTGAGGGTTGGTTGCAAAACGGGAAGGAAGGGAGGAAGGAAGGGAGGAGGGTGGGAAGGACAGGATGGGGCCAGTATGTGACTGTTCCCTCTCTTGGCAGTCTCCGGTTGCAGCCAAGAAGGAGAAAAAAGTGTCGTGTATGTTTATCCCAGATGGACGCGTGTCCGTTAGTGCCCAGATCGACAGAAAGGGCTTTTGTGAAGGTGAGGATTGCTGGGAACAGGGAACTGGGAGTGGGAGAACCAGTAAGGAAACTCCTGACATCCCTAATGTCTGGGTCCTTCCCTTGGCAGGCGACGAGATCTGTATCAATGCGGACTTCGAGAACACCTGCTCACGCATCGTGGTGCCCAAGGCGGCCATTGTGGCCAAGCACACATACCTGGCCAATGGACAGACCAAGGTCTTCTCCCAGAAACTCTCCTGTGTTCGTGGCAATCACATAATCTCTGGCACCTCTGAATCTTGGCGTGGCAAAACCATCCGCGTGCGGAAGCTCAAACCCTCTATCCTGGGCTGTAACATTCTGCGTGTGGAGTATTTCCTGCAGGTGAGTGGGAGATCCCCTCATCCTCCTCCTGATCTTCCTCCTTATCATGAGGATCTTTATCTCATCCTAACATCCCTAAATCCTGTCTCTCCTGCAGATCTACGTCAGCGTTCCAGGCTCCAAGAAAATCATTCTGGAGCTGCCACTGGTCATTGGGAGTCGCTCGGGCATCGGGAGCCGCAGCTCCAGCATGGCCAGTCAGACAAGTTCTGAGATGAGCTGGGTGGACCTGAACCTCCCAGATGCTCCAGAGGGTGAGTAGAGTGGGATCCACGCGGTGGGATCCTGGGTGGTGGGATCGCAGTGTGGGGACCCTGTCACTGGCTTGGGGGCTACGCACAGGTGAGCTCATGAATCCCTCCCTATGTCCCCACAGCCCCCCCATGCTACCTGGACATCGTTCCCGAGGATCACCGGCTGGAAAGCCCCACCACACCACTTCTGGATGATCCTGATGGATTTGACAGCCCCATCTTCATGTATGCGCCTGAGTTCAAGTTCATGCCCCCCCCCCACCTACACAGAGGTGAGCGTGGCACCAGCACGGGATGGGCCGGGTGGATCTGGGGTCACCTGCCTGGATCCCTCACCTGCTTCCCGCTCCATCGCCCAGGTGGATCCCTGTGTCGCCAACAACAACGTCCAGTGAGCACCACACCGGGTGGGTCGCTCCTGCTTTGCTGGACTCGGCTCCGTGTGCCACATGCCTGCAGCATGTCTGGCCCCATACACCTGGAGGAGAAGTGCTCCCGAGGAACTGCCACATTCCTGAGGAACTACTGCATTCTCAAGGAACCACTGTTCCAGGGACATCCTGGGCACCAGAATGTTTTGGAAAACCCTGGCACTCTGAGCCAGCAGAGAATCCGTATGGACTGGGGGAGACAAGGCAGATCCGGCTGGAAAAGAGCTGGAAAACCTCAGCTGTTGTGGCTGTTGGAACACACTGCCTGTCTTTGCCCTATCATGACATGTGATGACAGGCAGGAAACTCTGGTTTTAACTAATTCCATCCTAATTCCGTAACGCTGGGTGCTGCTCTGGCTGTCCTGCACTCCCGCCGAGGGAGGGGGACACTGTGACATCATGAATCCGTCCTGTCGCAACACAAACCCACTACCGTGACTGACACCTTTTGTACTCTTCAATTTTGTACATAGTGGGGGGTGGGGGGGGAGGGGGGGGGGAGAAGCACAAAAATGCAAGTTTTGTACCTTTCTATGGCCCCTGGGGGGCAAAATTTGTAATAAATGAGTGAAATAGTGCCTTTATCTCCTGTTCCTCTGGGGGATGCAAGGATGGCAGAAACCCACTTGGGATGGGGATTGACCCTATTCTCCTAGTTCCTGGTTTTTCTGGGAGCAGCTGGGGTGGGGGGGGGAAGGTCTCCTGTTCTTTCCAGGGGTAACAGCAAAAAAGCTGAGCAGAAAAATGGTACAAGGAGGGGAAACTGAAACACAGAGAGGTCAAGGTGGGGGGGGAGGATGCAGTGTGGGGAAACTGAGGCAGGTGGGGGGGTATTCCTGCTGTTCCTGCATTTTTCGGCACTGCTGTAAGGAGCACCTCCTGGCTAATTTTTGGGATGTGGGTGAAAGGTGCTGGTGTCGAAGAACAAGGCCGTGACCTTGGCTCTGCTTCTTCCCCTCTCTCCCACTTGGAGCCCCCCCCAAACCTGCTGTGCCTCCCCTGCTGGCACCCCCAGGCTTATCCCTGTCGATGCCTCAGTTTTCCTTTGGAGCTGGAGCCATTCCGGCTCCCAGCCAAGGAGGCGAAGGGTCATCCTACTCCGGGCCAGGGATAGGCTGGGCCGAGAGGGCTGTGGGAAGTGGGGGGGCACAGGCAGCCCAGGGCCTCCCCCAAAGTTAGGGAGAAGCTGCCAGTCTCTTGCTGGAGACCCTACAATAACAAACCCCTGAAATAGTTGATTTTCCCCTCCAAAAAAGGCCCAGGAGGAGCCAGCACCATCCCCCAAACCCCCCCTCCCACCCATGGGAGCTGAACCCTGCACTCACCCTGCCCCCCTCCCAAGTTTACAGCTCCAATTAAATGAACTAATGCCATAAAGCTCCCCCACCATTCCTTTGCCTGGCCTTTGTGCCAGAGCAGCTCTGGAGAAGGATCCACACAGACCTGGCAGT
>JACBWW010000132.1:291110-308434 GCA_020086605.1 Lanius collurio
GGGTGGGAAAAGGGGGGTGAAAAGGGGCAAGAAAAGGGGGATCAAAAGGGGCAAGAAAATGAGAATCAAAAGGTCCCTCAGCCCTCCACGCCCGGTTCCCCCCAGCCCCTCTGCCCTAGGGTAGCTCAGCCCCCCGGTACTAGAGCCACCCTGGCTCCCAGCCCCGCTGTGCTGTGTCCTTCAGTCCCGCTGCCCCACAGCCTCCAGCCCTACTGTTTTCGAACCCCGCTGCCCCCTGGCCGCCCCCAGTCTCCAATGCTCCATGGCCCTCAACCCCCCTACACGGCGACCCCCAACCCCGCTGTCCCATGGCCCTCAGTCCTGCTGATCTGTGATCCCCAGCTCCGCTGCCCCACGGGCCCCCTGAACGCCTCCTGTGCCCCCAGGCCCTGGTCCTCTCCTCCTCACTCCCACGCAGGGCCGGGCGCTGGATGCGCCGTGGGTGATTCATCGTGCTCCAGCCCCCCCCGCGCCGGTAGCTGCCAAAAATAGCGCTGCGGGAGGGGGGGGGACCCGCCACATCACCTCCCACCCCCCCGCCTCACCGGCGGCAGGCCAGGATGGCGGCCACGGGCTGCTGTCCCCGACACCCCCATCCCTGGGGCCGTGGGAACCGGGACCCGGAGCGGAGGGACCCCACGCTCCTGCTGCCACGGTAAAATGGGGATGGAGAGGGGCTGGATGGGGGGTCTCTGCTATGGGGTGTCCCCCACTGCGTGGGGGGTGACAGAGCAACCTCCGGGCCCGGGGGTGTCTCACTGAGGGGATTGAGGGGACTGGGAAGGCGGTGGATTCTCCCCCATTTTCCCAGCCGGTCGGAGCGGGATGAGCGGCCGTCGCCATAGGAACCGTCCAGGCAGGGATGAAGTATGGACAGGGATCAGGGTAACGGCAGGGATGGAGGTACAGGCAGAGTATAGGGGTATAGGTAGGAATGGGGTTGCGGGAAGGGGAAGCAGGTGGGGCAAAGGTAGGAGGGGGAGGAAGGTGAGGAGGGGATGCAGGAAGGGATTTGAAGAATGTGAGATGAACTGTCGGCAGGGGCAAGTGGGTTTTGGGGGTGCAGGCAGAGGGGACAGGCTGAGAGGCTTGGCCTCGCAGGAACCCTTCCTTGCTGGGGAAACTGAGGCAGGGAGTGGGGGCACCCCATCGTGGGGGACTCGGGAGGTCTCACCTCCCATCCTCTCCCCTTGCAGTGAGCGAGTGCCATTCCTGTCCCTGCACTCCTTCCTGTGAGCCTGGCCATGCCCAGCCCTGTCTGCCACCCTCCCAGCGTCGTGGTGCCACTGGGACTCCCCATGATCCCAGCAGAGGGTTCGGCGCTGCTGCGCGCCGTATCCCAAGGGAAATTCCGCCTGACCCGGCTGCTGCTGGAGGGGGGAGCCTACATCAACGAAGGCAATGCCGCGGGCACGACGCCGCTGATGGCTGCGTGCCGTGCCGGCTATGCCGACCCGCCCGACCAGTCGCGGATGGTCCAGTACCTTCTGGAGAACGGCGCCGATCCCAACATTCCCGACAAATCCGGGAAGACGGCGCTCATGCACGCCTGCGCCGAGCGCGCTGGTCCAGCCGTGGCCGCCATCCTGCTGGCCCACGGTGCCGACCCCAGCGCCCGGGATTACGCGGGCGGCTCCGCGCTGGTTTACGCCCTGGAGCGCGGGGACCGGGAGACGCTGCAGGTGCTGCTGGACGCATGCCGGGAGCGCGGCTGCGACGTCATCATCATCACCTCGGCTACGTCGCCCCGCGGCACCAAGACCACCCGGCAGTACCTTAACTCGCCCCCGTCGCCCGGCCTCTGCGCGTCCCCCTCCCAGGTGCAGGTGCGAGCGGCGGCTTCGCCGAGCGCCAGCGGGAGGGACGAGGAGCGCGACGTGTTCCGCTTCCCGCCCACGGCTCCAGGCGCCCCTCCAGAACCATCCCGGCCCGGGCCCAAGCGGCAGCTGAAGAGGCTCAACTCGGAGCCGTGGGGGCTGGTGGTGCCGAGGGTGGAGGGGATGCGGGGACACTCCGAGGGGACACAGGGAAGCCTGGGAGGGACACAGGGACCCCCAGAGGGAGCACAGAGAACCTTAGATGAGAAACAGGGACCGCTGGAAGGGACACAGGGCCCCTCAGAAGGTTTGTGGGGTTCCCCTGAGGGGCCACGGGGACCCCTGGAAGGGCCGTGGCCCCCCCCCGGAGCGGCTGGCAGTGGGGCTGGAGGGGCTGCGATTGCGTCCACGCCGGCACAGCGTGGAGGGGCGCGAGGTCTCAGGGGTGCCAGGGGTCACTGGGGCAGAACGTGTGCTCCCTGTCCCCTCCCCGGGTCGTTGGGCCCCGGCCCCTGATCCTTCACGGGGTAAACCCCTGCGTCGGGACCCCCCCAATCCTGAGCTAGCCACTCATGGGCCGCTCCGGCCCTCGGCTGGGCTGCTGGAGCGCCGTGGCTCTGGAACGCTGCCCCTGGAGCCCCCCGGGCCGGGCAGGGCCGGGCTGCTCCCCCCGCTGCCCCCCGGGGCACTGCTCCGCCGGCATTCCATGCAGCCAGAGGCCCTGCGGCATCTCGGTGCCTTCTGTGGGGGGATGAGTCCTGAGCCCGGCTCTTAGGCACCCTCCAGGGGTCTGGCGACCCCCTCATGCCCACGACCCGTTTCGGAAGGCGCCTCACCCTGTGCAGTGGCACCCTTTGCTCTGAGCCCTACTGAGGGTCAACTCTTCTATCTCTCTGTCGGCACAAACTTTGCACGACACCAAATTCGGGGAGCTGGTGGGCGCATCCCCAACTCCCAGGCCCCACCAGTATCTTCCTCCTGCTCCTGCCTCATCCTCCCAGCAGCTTTTTCCCCCGAGACCTATGGCTGGGGGTCCCCAGGATCTGGCAGTAAAGGCCCTTGTGTACCTCAGTGGCTCTGGGGGGGGGGGTGGGCACATCTGTGGTGTTGGGGACACAGAGCACAGCTGGGGGCACAGCTGGATGCTGGCACAGCCAGACACCAGTACATCTGAGCACAGGGACCCCACTGAGTCCTCCCAAGCTGCACAGCTATTGCTTCCCGATGCCAGTTTTAAGGAAAAAAAAAAAAGGTTTTCCAAGACCTCAGTTATTCTACTGCCATGCTGGGAGGGATCCCTTAGGGATGCAGCAGCCTGGATGGGGACGGATTTTTAGGGAAGGGGGCATGGGAGGGGCTGGGGATCTTTAATGAAGGACAAAGAACAAGAAGACAAATTTAGACAAAATCTTGTTATTTAACAGAAAACAAGGAATTCCCGGTTGGATAAATACCATGGGAGGTTTACGGAGCATTTGCGTGGGGCATGGAAAAAAATCCTGGGATGTACTGGGATGGGGGGCTGGCAGGCATCCCCCCAAAACCTGAGGGACACCCCCCCCCTCAACCCTCAGAGACCGCTGCTTCCCTCATATTTGTCCTTCGAAAACAATAAAATTCCATAAAACCCCAATTTCCCCAGGGATGGAGCTGGTTTGGCTCCTCAGGGCTGTGTACAAAGCTCAGTTTTCCCAGTTTCCCCCCAGTTTGGACTCAGAACACAAATGAGTGGAAGTCTGGATCCATCATCGGCGGCGCCGGTCTGGACTGCGGCTCCGCCGGCGCCCACCCCTGGAAAACAGGGAAAAGGTGGGGAAGGGAAAGGGGAAAAGAGGGTGAGGGAAAAGGAGGTAAGGGAAAAGAGGATAAGGGAATGGGGAAAGGAAAAAAAAGAAGGGAAAAGGAGAGGAAAGAAGAGGAAAAGGAGGGAAAATGGGGCAGAAAATGGGGGAGAGGGAAGGAAGGAGTCTATGAGAAGTGCATTTTGGGGTGTTTATCCCTATTTTAACCCCACCACCCCCATGATGGTGCATGAAATGCCCCCATTCCTCTAGCCAAGGGTTCCGCAGGTCCCCTCCCATTCCCAGCTCCTGGAATTCCCAGGAATTCCCTCACCTCCGTTTGCCCTTGGGGGGTCCCCTGACGAAGCACCAGTCAACGCTGACCGGCTGCCCCATGAGCTCCTGCCCATTGAGCCCCTCCATGGCCGCCTGCGCCTCCTTGTACGTCTCATACTCCACCAGCGTGTAGCCCTGGGATGGGATTGGATTGGGAATGGGATTAGGAATGAGCTCGGACAGCAGGGGAACTCCCACCTCAGTTTTGAGATGCATTCCCAAACCCCCTGACACCCTGGGTTTGAAAATGGGAATGAGCCTGGGCACTGCAGGAACCCCCAGCTCACCCTAGGATTATGACCAGGAATGGGAATGACCCCAGGCACTAGGGGAATCCAGCTCACAGCTCCCTCCCCTCCCCCATTTTAGTTCTGGGATGCAGAGACCTCCCAATAAGTAAATTTTGAGGTTCAGGGATCCCTATGACCCCCAGAACTGGCTCAGTTTTTGGGTGCACCCATGGCACCTCCCAGCCCAGAGCCTCCCCCAAGCTGAGATGGAGCCCAGAGGTCCCAACAAGCACCCCCACCTTGAGGTATCCTGTGCGCCGGTCCAGGTTCAGGTGGATGTTCTTGATCTCACCAAATTCGGCGAATCGGTCATGCACATCCTCCTCTGTGGCCTCCTCGTGCACCCCTGTCACAAACAGGATCCAGCCCTCCACGGCTGGGCAGGAACAGGAGGGTCATGGAGCTGGGAATGGAGCTTTTTCCCCCAAAAATCCCTTGTCTTGGGGAGGGGGCATGGAACCCCCAAGGCTGAGATTTGGGGGTTGACCTAAAAGTGACAGAAGGTGCAGAAGAATCATCCCAGCATGGCCCCAATTCCTTCTCCTTCCCATGGGGGACTCCCAAGAAAGGATCTGTCACCCAAAATCACTCCTTTTTCACAGCTAGGAAAGGGAGATGGAGGCCCAGAGTCCATAAATCCTAGGTGAGATTGGGGAAAGCTCATCCCAGCAGGGCTGAACCCCAGTCCAGAGCCCAGGACATCCCTCCCCCTTCCCTTCCCCCTTCCCCCTCCTTTCCATGGGGAAAGTGCCCATGGTGACACTTGGAGGCCGTGGAGTTCTCAGGAAGGAGCTGCTCCCCCCAAATTCCCACATTCCCACCGTTAGGAAGGGGATATGGAGCTGGGGTTTGCCCTAAAATAAAACCTGGGAATGAGGGAGGGGAAGGGATTGTCCCAGCAGGCCTGAGCCCTGACCCTGAGCTGCAGAGACCCCATAAACCCCTCCAGATGCCCCGTGTCTCCTCTCACATCTCTGTGGCCCTGGCTCATCCCCGTCCTGCTCGACGCTGTCGTAATCTTCGCGCACCCGAGCACGGGAGCCTTCCTCTGGAAAGGAGAGAGAAGTGGGGGAAGAATGGGGTCCCTGACCTGCAGGGTCACCCAGCCCCTGCCAGAGCACCAGAGAAGTTGTTTGGGGATGTTCTGGGGCCTCACCTGAGCCGAAGCCACGGCCCTTCCGCTTCTTGGCCTTTTCCTTCAGCTTGTGGATGCTCTCTGGTGGGGTGGGAATTGCAGGGAGGGATTGGGATCATGGAGTCAGCTTGAGCAGGGACCCCCCGGATGGATAGGGACCCCTGATCCTGGCTGGTAAGTGTCCCCCCTGAGCTAGGAATGACCCACTGGGCTTGGAAGGATGTCTCTGGGTCAGGAAACACCCACCTGGCCTGGGCAGGATCCCCTGGTACAGGCAGGGACACCCCCGGGAAAGACAGGGCAGTCTCCCCATGATGGGAATAACCTCCCCTGTGCCAGACAGCACCCCCACAGTCCCCTCGGGCCAGAAATCATCCCATGAGCTGGGAATGACCCCTTTCGGACAGGCAGGATCCATCTCCCATGCTGGGAATGATCACCTGAGCCAGGAATGACCCCCATCGCTGAGCAGGAGCCCCCTGGGAACGACAGGAACCCCCCACCCCAGGCCGGGAATAACTCGCCCCGGGCCGGGGCTGTCCGTGAGGCCGACGGGGTTTGGGGGCGCGGCCAGAGGCGGCGATAGCGGCTCCGCTGAGCCGGGGCCGGGCCGGATCGCTCGGCGGGGCTGCTCTGAGCCGGATGGTATCACCCCAGCCCCGCGCTCACCGTCCCCATCCTCGTCCATAGCGAAATCCTCTCCGCCCGCCTCATGAAGATCCAGCACGTCCGCCATCTTGCCCAGTCTACCGGGGCACGCCGGGAGCGCGCCGGAAAGGACCCCAAAGTGGGAGGGGGGTGGCGGAAGTACCGGCACTGCCATATTGGGGAGAATGTGTGGCGGAAACACCTGCGCCACCATGTTGGGGAGGGCGCCTGGCGGAAGCGCCCGTTCAGATTAGCTGGGAGAGTCACGATATCTTGCCGCCATACTGAGAAGGTCGGGGATGCTTCTCTTTCCCCTGGGGATTTTGAACCCCTCAGTGAGGCGGCTCAAAGCAGTTGTTGGGCACAACTGACCCCACAAAATGAGCAAGAGCACCAAAGTTAAGCAAAATCGCTGGTTTTATTGTACAAAATCCACACCAGTGTTTATCCCGCCGGATTCCCGTAATTTCGCTGCCTTAACAAGGAGCACAACTTTTTCCATACTGAGAAAACTTGTATTTTTTCATTTTACACCTTCCAAGGGGACTCGGAGCCTCAAATTGGCGCCCCAGTCTCACAAGTAATGGAATATCCAGTTTCTTCCCTTTTCTTTTTCTTTCTTTTCTTCCACAGGGATGGAAACCCCCAAATCCTCCCGGAGCTGTTTACCTGGAGCACAAGGAAGCCACTGGGAGGAGCTTCAGGGATTCCTTTATATGCAGAATCAGGGGAATAAACTGCGGGACTAACTCCACGTTATTCCCAAATCCAAATTTTCCAATATTTCAGGAAGATGACACTTCACAACCCCCCATCAATTTTAAATCCTATTTCCAGCGACATCAAATGTTAATAGTGTTGTAGAAAGTATAAAAAATATATAAAGCCCCAAAATAGGCTTGCTAGGATGCGGACATAAAAGTGGAGTACCTACAGAAAACGGAATTATTCCAATACTATCCTAAAACAATGATTATTGCTGGAATATCCTGCGGTCAGGCAGAGGGAAGAAGCAGGGTGGGATAGTGGAATCTGAAGGGTTTAAGGGGATAAGTGAGAAAAACTCTAAGCTGGGGTGAAGAAGGAATTCTGTCTTGGAATTTAGTTTGTATTTCCAGTCTGCTGGGGAAAAGGGGAGGACGATGGAAATTTCCAAGGATAAACGGCTATTTTCTTGTGGGAACTTGGAGCTGTTTGAGTGATTCCATGTCATATAAGAGGTTTTTAAAGCTAAATATAGTCTAAATTCCATAGGGATATGGATATGGATACAAAAGGGAATGATTAGTGCAAATCCCTCCCTCATTCCCAAACTCTCCATGACATTTCCATGACAAAGCCAATGCTGATGTTTGGTCAGGACAGGGCAATTCCAGGGAGAGCTGCAGATCCTGCTGTGCTGGGGACTGGAATGCTGTGGGCTGATCCCAGATTTAACTCCAAACCCCAGTTTTCACTCCCTTTGGATACTGCATGTGTTGGCATCCGTTGAAATGTAATTACGGAGCTCATCAAGGAGGTTTAATTGATCCCTTTCTGCTATAGGACGGAGGGGGTGCCAGGCATTGTAGCGAAAGGACTTTTCCAGAGGAATCTCTGGATTCCATGGAATCCCGCCTGCTCCAGGACCTATGGAGTGCAGAGAGGACAAAACCTGTGATTGGAACGCTGAAAATACGGGACAGAAAAAATTGTGTAGGGAATGAGGAATTCCCAGGGAATAAAAACTTCCCTAGGGAATAAGGAGTTTTCAAGGGAATAAAAAATCCTCTAGGGAGTGAGAAGACTGAGAAGCAGCTCTAAAAACCAGGATAAATTTGCTAAAATCCATTCTGGAGCATTTTCCCTAAATTTCTTTCAAATGTGCAAATGGGCTGAGATTCAGGAAAGGGTGTCAGGAGCACCAGGAGGGATCCCAAGGCGAGATCCTGGGGTTCAGCAGCCAGAGGAGTGCACTGAGCCCAGCTGGCCGGCTGCCAGCAATAGGATGTCCTTCTTCTCCTTATGGAATCGCAGCTCCTTCCCGGCCAGCCGGGCTTCATCCAGCTCCCGCTCTGTGGCTGCCAGCTCCCGGGAAAGGGCGCCCGGAATGCTCTGCTCCCGGTTCACCCAGTCCAGGGCCATCTGGTTCCGGATGTCATCGTCCAGAGCACGGTGGGAATAGTGAGCCAGGACTTCCTGGTGGGAATGGGATGCAGGGGGAAGCTTAGGAATGGGAAGGAGCAGCGGGATCAAGGTGGCCCCCTGAGCAGCCCCGGACTCACCTGGCGCGAGCACTGACGCTCCCGCATGGCCTTCAGGCTCCCGTTCCAGTGCAACAGCTGGAAAACAGTCATCAGCTCCTGGGATGGCACGAGGGAGGCAGGATGAGAGTTGATACAGGACCAGGATCACAGAATCATGGGGTGGGGTGGGGTGGGAGGGACCTTGTGAATCACATGGAGCCCAGGAGGGACACAGGACACCTGCCTAGGTGGCTCTGAGCCCCTTCTAACTTGGCCTGGAGCACTTCCAGAGATGGGGCAGCTTCCCTGGACATAGATTCAGTCGAAGGCACCACCAGCACCAGGACACTGGGACAAAATTCCCTGATTAATGTGGACTACAATGGAGACAGAGCCTCCAACGCTCCGCTCCCTGTGTCCTGGGAATTCTGGGATTCTCCTCTCCAAGCTGAACCACCGGCAGCACCAGGCACAATTCCAGTTTTCCAGCGATTTCTACCTCCAGGCCACACAAATTCTTCCTAAAAACTGGGACCTGTCAGGCTTCCTAAACCCAGATGGAGCTGGGAATCTCCATCCCAGAGTCTCATTTGTAAACAGGGTCCCGAACATAAACACTGCCTACCTCCCGCCCCAGAGCATTCTCATACCAGGGAAAGGAGACAGTAGAGGGGTTGGAAAAGTACAGAATCCCAAACACAGCCACATTCCAAAGCTGGATCCAAACCCTGAAGCAGTGTCATGGCCAGCTTTCTCCTCTAATGAAAATCCAGCTCTGATGATGTGTGCTCCAGAATCATCCCCAGTCCCTACCCAAGGCCAAGTTGAAATTAAAAGGATTCAGGAATCCCAAGGAACTATTGGAACAATGTCCTGGGATGGACAGGGAGTTCCAAACCTGATTTCCCTGGCTTTGTTCCCAGCTGTTTCTTTGGAAAGGCTGGAATAAAGCCCAGAGGACTCTCCATTCCCAGTTGTTCTCCTAATCCTGATCCATGTTCCAGCACCTTCCCTTGGCAGCTCAGACTTCCCATTGTCCAGATGTTCTTTGCAGCCACATTCCCACATTCCAATGGGATACAAGGAAATCCCTGTTTCAGGGCAGTGCCATGACACCACTGACTCCCAATTCCAAATCAAAGTCTATTTGGGGGAAAGATCTTCCCACTTTCCTTGTGAGAACTCTTGCTTCTCTGTTTCCAGGGGGAGATGAATCCCACTAATTAACCAGACTGTTACAATTACGACATTTGGAGGTACTACCTGGAAATATCAGAGTGGGACACTTTCCTGACACCAAGAAACCCAATTCCAAGGACTTTGCTGCACCCGGAAGTACCCCGAATCTAACCAGAATCAGAAGGAAACCCTGAGTTCATTTTCCATAGAAAAGACTAAAAATGCAGCTGGGAGATTAACCCAAATATCCCTTAACCAAATCAAGAATGGCACCTGGGTAGATCAAGAACAGTAGCTGCAAAAATTGGAAACAGTACCTGGAACTCCAGCATGGATTTTCCCTTGTTGGACTCCAGCATGAAGCGGAAAGCCCCGATCCCAGTGTTGGGATTATCTGCCTCGTCTCGATTGCCCTGCAGAAACATTCCAGACAGGAGCTGCCATTCCCACTGGACCTGCTCCCGCTACACTATCCCCACTCCTGGAATTCCCAGAGGGATTCAGGAGAGCCTGATGTCAGCACAGGCTGAGGTGTCACACTCTTATCCAGCTAATCCAGCCACGACCGCATGGCATGGGCCACTCTGGCACTCCCTGGACAAATTTGGGACAACATCTGGATAAATTTGGCTCTCCTGGAGCAATGAATTCCCTGGGAACAGGATTTTTCCTGCACTGATTCCAAGGTCCTCACAACACCCTGGAAACCACAGAGCACTGTGGGCCACATGGCAAGAATTCCCTTTGAGACAATCAGAGCAGGAAAGTCAGAGTGCAAAGCTCTCCATGACAGAAACTAAAATTCCTGGAAAATCTTTGGTTTAAGGAAAACTAGGATGTGACAACCCAGTCATGGAAGGGCCAGGAAAATCCACACCTCAGCCTCATTATCCCACCCTGGAATGCAGTACTAAGAGTAGAAGAATGGGAATTAAGCTACACTTAAAATCTTAATACTCCGTCAACCTCCCCTCCGCCGAGGAGTTCTAATCCCCTGATTTGAGGTTTTTCCTGGGATTTTTCATCCCCATCCTCACGTTGAAGGATGCCAGGGCTTCGGAGACACTCTTCTCAATGAAGTCGTCAGTGATGCGGCGGGAAGGATGCTCGTTGAACACGGAATTCATCAGCGCGATCTTGGCTGCACTCCGACGTGCCTCAGCCTTAGTGGGACAGAACTGGGGACACACAGCCACCGTTGGGACATTCCCAGGATCCCAACACCCCATGGACCACCAGGAATGGGAACTGAGTGGGGGTGGTATTAGGAAATTGCACTCTCAGAATCAAAAGAGGTTCAAAACCACTCATTGCATTGTCAATTACTTAATTACCTCAAATCCAAACCGTTCCCAAATTCCCCCCAAAGACCAGGTTTTTGGGATGGGATGACTCTGTGGCTGCTGGAATTTTTTCCTTTGGATCTATTTCCCCAGGCGAGAGGAAGGTCAGGAAAGAATCTGGAACACAGCCAGGACTTGATGGGACACTGGGACTTTAATCTCTTTGGTGAGGGATTGGGGTCAGGAGTTTTCCCAGGAGGGGTAAAGGGATGGATTCCTCCAGTGGCATGTTTCCTGCCCACAGCACAGGGTTGGAATTGGATGGTGTTTAAGGTTCCCTCCAACCCAAGCCATTCCAGGACCCCATGATCCAATGCTCTGATTTGATTTCCAGAGTCTTTTGGCATCTGGAGAAGAGGTTCTGGGACAAATCCTGAGCCCTGGCACAGGACTATTCCTCTGCCAGTTTATCCCCCTGCCTAATCCTGGGAAGGAAAAGGAAGGATTGAATCCTAGGAGGTTAAAGGAAGGATCAGATGCAGCCAGTCCAACAGCTTTCCCTGATATCCCATCTCATACCTCAACACTAAGGTGCAGGTGACCAGAATAGGGAATAAAGGACACCAAAAAAGCACAATCCACAGACAAATCTTCCCAGATTGGGATCTGGTGGGGATTTACAGGCCAGGAGCAACTTGCAATTAAATTTCTTTGGAACTAAAGACGTTTAGAGCCAGACCGAGGGGCTGGAATCGGCAGAAGAATGCCTGCGCAGGGAGGAGATATTTGGGAAACGATTCCGGTGGGGTTGAGATCGTACCTGGAAGCTGCCGAAGCAGCTGCCCCCGGGCAGGGTGACATAGCACACGTAGGGGGGGGCTGGCAGCCGGGACCATCTCGTAGAGTACCAGGGCGCCGTTGCGCAGCTCGGCCCCGCGCGACTGCTTCATCTGCCAGAATTCCTGCAGCGCTTCCACCACGTTCACTGCCGGACACAGCCCGGAAAACAGCCGGGCAGAACCCCCAGGGATTGGCATGGCAGAGTGGAAATGGGGCACGGAAATAAGGAAAAGGGGCAAGGGAGGAAGGACAAGGGGGTGAGGAAGGAAATGGGGCATGGAAATAAGAAAAAGTGAAAAAAGGGAAAAAGGGAAAATCTACCCTCCCCCCCACCTCGTCCGTCGGCATTGCCGGTTCGCCCCCGGTCCCGCTCACCGCGGCCGTAGCCCTGCGTGTGTTTGGCGAAGCTCCGCACGACGGCCTCCACCGCCTCCCGCAGCACCGCGGGCGGCCCGGGCACGGCCCCGGCCCCGGGGGGCGCGGGGGGCCCTTGCAGACCCAGCGGGGGCGGCGGCGGCGGCAGCCCCAGCCCCGGCCCCAGCCCCGACCCCGTTCCCGCTGCCGGTCCGAGCCCCGCGGGGGCCCCGGTGAGACCGGGCCGGGCCCCGCGGGGGCCCGCGCCCACCCCAGGCTGCAGCCGCTGCGCCCGCACCGCCTCCATAGCCGCGCTCCCTCCCCAGCGCCGCGCTGTCAATCAGCGCCGCTCCGCTCCCAGCAGCCCAATAGGAGAGCCGGATCGGAGACGGGGAGGCGGGGAAAGCAGCAGCAGGCCAATCACAACGCGGTGCGCGGCTTGCGGGGCGGGGACAGGGCGCGGCGCACTCACCCACTAACACAAATAGCGGTGTGTGGTCGTGGGGCGGTAAGGGGGCGGGGATTAGGTGGGCAGTTGTCCAATCGTGCTGCGGAGTTTGTTACAGTGACAGGGGAAAAAACGAATCAAAATGCCGGAAGCACAAAAGAGCACAGATGGGGATACGGGATGACAGCCATACTCCTGTTGATCAGGAGGAGCAATTAATGACAAAAGAAACCAATCAAACTCTTCGACACAGATTTAGAGGCGGAGACTGCGGCTGTCGCCTATTCATGGACTCTGCTTTGGTAGGAGCGGGCGGATCCGCGCACAGCCAATGGGAACGAGCCGCGGCGGCTCCCGGAAGTGACGCTCTGCCGGGCGCGGGCCCGGGCCCGGTGTGGCCCCGCCCCGCCATGGAGGCCTGGGTGCGCTTCAGCGCCCAGAGCCAGGCCCGGGAGCGCCTCCTCAGGTGCATCCTCGGCTTCTGGGGCCTAGCGGGCAGTCGGGGAGGTCCGGGGCAAGGGGGTCGTGGAGGTTCGGAGGGGGCGGTCACGGGAGCAGCGGAGATCACGGAGAGCCCGGGGAAGGGGATCACGGAGGCCTTGGAACCCGAGGAGGGGGATCGCGGGGGTCCCAAAGTCCCAGGGCGGCGAGTGGGCCGTCACGGATGCCTTATAGCTCAGAGAAGGGGGGTCCGAGGCCCCGGGGTGGTGTCCCCAGTGCCCCGTGCCCCCCCTGACTCCCTCGTTGTCCCCAGGGCCGCCCAGTACGCCTGTGCCTTGGCTGGGGCCGCCTTGAGCCGCGCCGGGAACGGCTCCGGGGGCAGCTCCGGGACCCTGAGCCGCCTCCAGCACCTGGAGGCTCATCTGAGCCTGGGCCGCAAGCGTGAGTGAGGGGGGTCAGGGAAGTTTTGAGGGGCGACAGGGCGGCTCTGGGGATCTGGAAACTCCCGGTGACCCCCTCGTGTATCCCTCCTGCAGTGCTGCGCTTGGGGGGCTCGGCCGAGGCCCTGGGGGGAGCCCAGCGCTCGCTGCATCTCCCTGACCCTGTCCTGCGCTTCTGCCTCACCCTGTCCCACCTGAACCGTGCCCTCTTCCTGGCCTGTGACAACGTCCTGTGGGCCGGTAAAACTGGGATCCTGCCCGGCCTTGACACTGACAAGTGGAGCCAGAGGTCCTTCAGGTGTGTGGGGAGAAGGGTCTGGGTTTGGTGGGGCATTTGTGAAAGGAAGGTTGAAAAAGCCTCCTCAGGTCTATCGGGTGAGCAGAGCAGGGAGGTGGGATTGCCAAGCGAGAGCAGGGAATAGGATTCCTGAGGAAGAGCAAAGAATGGGATTCCCATTCGACTGGGAGTGGAATTATTGAAGGAGAACAGGCAATGAGCTCCCCAAGACAAGGCAGGGAATGAAATTCATGCAGGGAGAGCAACTAGTGAATTTCCAAAGGAGGTCAGGGAAAGGCTTTCTGAGGGAGACTGGGCAATGGAAATCCTGACTGAGGGCAGGGAATGGAATCCCTATGGGAGAGCAGGTTCCTGCCAGCTGAACATGACTTTTCTATCACCCCCAGGCATTTCTGTGGCTGTTGGGAGTGACCAGAGGCTTCTGCTGCCACTGTTTCCTACTCTCCCATCTCTGTTCCCTGTTTTTCCCAGGTATTACCTGTTTGCTTTGGTGGTGAACCTGAGCCGGGACGTCTATGAGATCCGTGTGCTGCTGGAGCGCACGGAGGTGGCCAGGAAGCGCAGGAAGAGCCCAGAAAACAGGCCCCAGCTCCAGACTGATGGCAGGATCCAGTGTCTCCGTCTCCACCTGCAGCTCCAGCTGCAGGTCCTGCTCCAGGTCCTCCGGGATAACCCCCCACTACTGCTGGACCTGCTCCGGAATGCCTGTGACCTGGTGATACCGCTAGAAAAGCTGGGGCTGTGCCGGAGCAGTCCAGGAATTGTGGGATTCTGTGGCCTCACATCCTCCGTGCTCTCCATCCTCACCATCCTCCATCCCTGGCTCAAACTGAAGCCATAGTTATCCCAGGAGCCTCCTTGGGATGTTAGGGAATCCTGGGGGCTTATTGCAAGGGGCTATGACACCTCTGGAGCTGACTGGCTCATTCCATTCCCATCATTTTTGACTCCTTGGAGCCACAAGGTTCCAGCACTGGATACAGCGTTGTATCCCACAGGGACACCAGCTCCCGAAATGTGTTTCTTCCCATTGACTTTTCCAGCAATTTTAGAGGTTCAACATTCCCCCTTTCTGTCTGGGAAGCACCTTTAACATGGAGCCGACTAGCGGGGTGTATTTGGGGCTGGAAAATGTGGATTGCTGGGGGCTTCTCACGGTTTTTTGGGGGGGGGGGGGGGGGGGTGAAGCCATGGCGTTGCGATGACTCTGGTGCCGGATAGTGTATCCAACCACAAATCATTTGGACAATTTTCCTGCCTTATAAGAAGTCCGAGTGCAGGGAGAGGGGAATGGGAAGAGTGGGTGTCAGGGATAAATCCATGGCTTTGAGGGAAGATTCAGGCAGGAATTTGCTCTCCTGAACCTTCCCTGAAAGCCCGGGGGAAAGAAGTGATCGGGCTGAGTTGTGCCAAGTTGAGGGATTACTCCCAGCATTCCCATATGGATTTTTCTCCATTGGAGAACACAGAGGGGACTCGGCATCCTGAGCGCTTCCCAGCAGATCCACCTCCCTTGCTCTGCCCAGAACCACACAGATCCACCTCGGCTGCACTTCCCTTCCCAGAAACCCTGTTCAATGGCGTTTTTGGGGAGAAGTCAGAGTGTGGCTGGCTCTCTCTTGGGATTCCCTGCACCCAGTATTCCTGGCACTGCTGCCTCACTGAATTCCCTTTTTCCCTGGATTCTGTGACACTGGATTGTGTGTGGCCCCAACCCAGGTCTGATATCTGTTACTAAGCCCTGGACGCAGGGGCACACTGGGAGCTGGGAATTATTTAATTTCAGAGGCAGATCGTCCTTGGATCTGTCCCTGGGAGAGTGGGAATATCCTCTTCAAGGTTTTTTGGGAGCTCCACACCAAAACACCATGCACTCCTGGGCCCATCTGGACTGTGCCAAAGGCTTCTTCCTGAGAAAACCAGGCATTAAAGGCTTTGGAGCAGTGTATATCCTGGTGGGAATTGGGATGGATGGGAAGCGTTCCAGGGGATCCCAGAGTGTCCATGTAATTAATTAATTTAATTATTAAAGCACAGCAGCCTCCAGTCCCTTTGTCTTGGGATTTGGGGAAATGCAGGACACTGGGGTGGTCTGGGAATGCTGGTCTGGGGGCACCGGGGTGAGCTGGGAATCACGCAGTCACAGAGTATCCTCAGCTGGAAGGGGGACCCCCTAGGATCACTGAGTCCAGCTCCTGGCTCTGCACAGACAGCACAACAATCCCACTCTGAGTGCGTTGTCCAAACACTTCTGGAGCTCTTAGGGCTGTAACCAGTCCCTGGGGAGCCTGTTCAGCTGTTCCCTCGGGTCCTGCCCCTGGTCACAGGGGGCGGAGATCAGAGCTGCAGATTCCCAAAGTCTCCCCTCAGTCTCCTCCAGGCTGAGCCAACTCAAGTGCCCTCAGCCACTCTTTGTGTGGCCCCTCCAGACCCTTTCCCATCCTTTTGTCCTTCCTTTGGACACTGTCCAGTAATTGAATGCCTTTTTTATGTTGCGGTGCCCAAAACTGCCTCCCAGGGTTGGGGGTGAGGCTGCCCCAGCCTCGAGCAGAGCGGGTCAGTCCCCTGTCGGTCCCTGCCCGGTGCCCTCCAGGACATGGATGTCCCTCCTGGCTCTCAGGACACTGTTGGTTCAGACCCAGCTGGCCACTGACCAGCAACCCCAGGGCCCTTCCTGCAGCTGCTCTCCAGCATCTCATTTCCCATCTGTCTATACATCCAAGGTTGCCCCATCCCAGGTGTGGGAATGCTGGACTGGAAGTACTATGCTGAAATAGGGACATTGGGCTGGGACCCTCCTGTGTTTTCAGGGGCCTTTGGACAACCCTGGAGCTGGGAGGTAGGGGGCATCCCTGCTTTTCCCTGGGGTCAAAGGGTGGCCAGAGGGGATACCGAGTCCCTTCCCTGCCCCATCTCATTCCCATCTTGTCTCTCTGGCATTGCTGTTCTTGCCCTGGCTGAACCTGGACCAACTTTCTGCATCCCAGGGGCTGCCCCCAGGAGGTTTGGGGGGGAGGAAGTTGTGGTATGTGGGGTGCGGCAGAGGGATTTTGGAGGGGGATTTGGGTTGTCCGGTGGCATTTGGGCATTGAGAAGGAGAAAGAATCTGGAGTGGGAGGAGGCTCCCCCTGTGCCTCAGTTTCCCCTGTGATTCAGGGGGGCCCTGCCTGTGCCGGTGGGGCCCTACCTGGGTGGGGCCGTCTGTGGCTACAGCTGGGGCTGCACAGTCGCTGTTTGTCTGTTTTTCTCCTTATTCCTTGTTTTTTTTCTCCGAAAATTCCAGCCCATCCCACAGCCGCTGGCAGCACAAGTGTCCCTCTGTCCTGAATCGCAGAGTTCGAATTCTTTCCCTCTTTTTTTTTTTTTTTTTTTTTTTTTTTTTCGGACCCACTCAAAAGCTTAGTCCGGGAGGCGGCAGTGTCACCCGGAGGACGTGGCAATCCAAAATCCACCTAAATCCACACAAAATCCACCCAAGCCCAAACCAAACCCCACCCAGAGCCCAGCGGGGACTTCCAAAACCCTTTATTCCAATTCCCCTCCTGACGGCCCCACTGGGAAGATCCAGGTGTCACTGCCACCTCTGTGTGGTTCGGTCCCTGAGGGAGACACACACTTTTCCCACCCCATTTTGCCAGGAAAAGTGGAAGGGGCTTCCAGTGCCCCCCAAGCGCCCGGCGCCCCCACCCCCCCAAATCTTGCACCCACCAACTCCCTTCTTCCCACTCCCCTTTTTCCTGTATTTGTACCACCTCGCTTTTTTTTTAGCCCTCGAACTCTTTGCCCCCCCCCCCCCCCCCCCCCCCCCC
>JACBWW010000132.1:317905-347937 GCA_020086605.1 Lanius collurio
TTTTGCCCCCCAGGACTGTTCCAACACCTGGTGCCAAGAGCTGAGCTGCCATCTCGGGAGGCTGGAGCGCGGTGGAGGAGTCTCTGTCCAGCTCCTCCGCACCCTCCACAACAGCTTCTTCAGTGGAGTGAGTAAAGCAGGGGCATGTGGGGGATTAGGGAGCCCCCTTGCTCCAAGGAGGATCCCAGGTGGGGGATGACACATGGCTTACAACCCCCCCTCTTTTCACATTTCCAGGTGAAATTCCAGACTGTGAGGATTGTCAGCAGTGTCTGGCTGGGGGTCACGGGGGGGGGTGTTGGTGCGGGAGAAGGAGGCACAGCACAGGGAGGTAGACACCCCCAATTCCCCATTTTCTCCCCTCCCTCCTTGTTTTCCTCCCCACATTCCCCATTCTCGCCCCCTGCCTGTTTTAACCCACATCCCTCTTTCCCCTCCTCCCCCTTTCCTTCTTTCCACACACGTCAGTTTTCCCCCATCTTTCCTCCCCAAATTCCCTGTTTCCCCCCTCTCCCCCAGTCCTGGTTTTCTCCCCCAAATTCTCTGTTCCTCTTGCCAATCCCCGTGTTCCTGCAGCTGGTGCTGGAAGTGCTCCAGGGAAGGCGGGTGCCAGTGTCCCTGTGGATCCTGGGGGGCAGTGCCCTGGGGGGGGCTCCTGCTCCTGGCGCTGCTCAGCCTTGGCCTCTGGAGGGTGAGAGGGTCACAATGTCACTTTGGGGGGGAGAAGGGGGGGCCAGGTCACGATATCACCTTGAGAGGGTTATGATATCTGCCCGGGGGAGGGTCACGCTGTCATCGTCAGAGGGTCATGATGCCATCCCAGAGGGCAAATGTCAATGTCCCCCCAAGGGAGGACATTTCCATTCCCCCAATCTTTCCTCTTCCCCCCCCAGCTGGGATTTTTCTCCCACCAGAAGCCCTCCCGGGAGGAGGAGGATGAAGAGCACTGAGGTGGCAGCTCTGCCACAGGAGGACATCCCAGAACCTCCCGGGACACAGTCCAGGGCCCTCCTGGGGCTCAGGACTCCTGAGCAGGCAGAGGGATGAGCAAGTGAGGCTGGTGGCCTGAGGGTGGAGACAGAGGACCTGGGGGAACATGTGGAAGTGGGAAAAGTGGGAAGGAGCCGGAATGGAGCAGCTCCAGCAATAAAGCTCCAGCCTGTGGTACTGGCGTGTCCTGCATCCCTGTGCATGCAGATGATCTAGGAACAGGAATGCTTCTTTATCCAGTGAAAAACTTCTGGACTGATCCCAAATACAACACAGAAGGATGAGGGAGATCCAAATCCCAGCCCCCACTTGCTCTGGACTTAAATCCAGGACAACCAGAAATGAATTCCTGATTTCCAGCACTACGTGGAAGAGGGAAAAAGTGAAAGCAGGAAGTGTGTGGGTGTGACCCCCGCAGAAATCCCCTCTGGGGAGCTGCACATGCTGGATAAGAGCAAAAAGCACTGGGATAAACCCAGGATCCGGCTGGATTTTCCCAATCTCTGTGGATCCACAGTCCTGTCCCAGCTCCTGCCCCAGGACTGGGGTGTCCAGAATGGCTTCCAGTAGAGCAGGGAGGGGGGACAGAGACAATGTGTCCCAAAAGAGTGGGAGGTGTTTGGATATCCTTCCTAGAAGATGAATCCTGCAAATCTGAGTTTTCCTTCCCCAAAAGCTTTTGCCAAGCTCATTTCTGCTCCCCACTCAGGAGTACCTCAGCTCCAAGGATGACTTGGGAAGGGGAATTCCTTGAGAAAGGCCTTTATTGGACAGAAGAGCAAAGAAAATCAGGAATTAAATCCATGTGAATGTGGATCCACTGAGCCCAAGGGGTTTGGGAATGTTCCCCCACCACGGATGGGGGTCACAATGTCCCCCTAGGGCAGACAGTGGATACTACGAGTATGAGGATAACTCCCAGGATTCTGACCTGGATAAAAGTCACAGAAATGGGAAAAAAAAATCTCAAAATAACCAAAGAATCAGCAAAAATAAGAGTTTCCTTAAGTTATGGGGCACAGTGGGGGGATTCTTAAGAGATATGCAACATAGTCCATAACTCCTGCCTGGAATGACTCATGGGGGTGAAGGGAGGTTTGGACACATCTGGGGCCACAGGCATGTGGGAAAGGGTCAGAAAAACCTGAATCAACCCCAAAAATAGTCCAGGATGAGACAAAATCCTGCTCGGTGCATTCCTGATACCAGAGCATTCCAAGAGCCTTTCCAAAGCCCCAGGGACTCCTGAGGGTCCAACCCCCTCAGGAAGGGCTCCAGAACCTTCCTTCTTCCACCTGCCATGATTTTATAGACCCCAAGTATTCTGTCCAAAATGGGGCAATAAAATCCCTCGTGAATACAACTCCAATCTCCTAGAGTGCAGGAAGATCCCACAAATCCCCTTTTTATCCCACCTTTTTTCCAGGGAAGGCTGTGAGGGACTTGGAACCCCTCTCCAGACTGGGCCCCACTGGAAAAAAACTTTTTCCGATATAAAATGAAATCAAATCACTCCCAAAATGCCCAATTTAGGACTAACGAGGCAATTCCATGGAGCAGAAGGATAAATTCCCGGGAGAAGAGTGCTTGGTGCCATAATCCCACGGGGTGGGCCCCCTAATTCCTGCTACTCTGGGGGTTTTGTTGGAATTCTCAGACAATGTACACCTCAAGCGGGGATGCTCCAGCCTCCAGAACCCTCTGGAATGCTCCAAAACCTTCCAGAAGGGTCAGAAAGTCCATCGCTCCTGCACTGGGCTGTCGGAAGCATCAGGATTCGGCATTTGCCGGGTGGAATCTTCCCCCTTTAGGCTCTTCCTGCAGACGGGACACGTATCATGCTGTGGGGAACACAGAGCCATTATCCTGGGGGATTATCCCATGGAATACGTGAGTTTTCTGGGATCTTACCAGCTCCAGCCAGGGCACAATGCAGCTGCTGTGGAAGACATGATTGCAGGGGAGCTGCCGGACCTGCTCTGCCACGGCGTAATCCTCCTTGCATACCGGGCATTCCAGCCCCGTGTCTGCAGAAAACAGGAAATCGCAGGTCAGGGGGACAGGAATAAATGCTTTGGTATTTGGGACTCATTTGTGTAGGATCTACTGGGAATGGGGTGTGCAGGGACCAAAGAGATCCCACAACAGAAGCTCTGGGATTTACAGATGATTTGTGTAGAGTCTGGAACATCCAGGGATCAAGGAATTCCTGCCAGAAACAAGCCAGGATCCATCCATCCATTCATCCATCCATCCATCCATCCACACAAAATCCTCTGGGGATGGAGCATCCAGGGATCAATGAAATCCCACTAGGAACATGAGCACCAGGATTTGCAAGCTAGGCTACAACCCACAGAGGATGGAGCATCCAGGGAACAAAGAATTCCTGCTGGGAACATGAGCTCTGAGCTCCACCAGCTGGGATCCATCCATCCACACACAACTCCCAGGGATGTAAGGAATTCCTGATTTCTCTATACATCACCATCAACAAAAAAAAAAAAAAAAAATCAAAGTAAGGATGTTTGGATTCCTGCCACAACTTTCCGGCCTGGAATAGGGGTTGATGATCCTGATGCCGGGTGTTACCAGCCATGGGAGGTGGCTGAAATCCCACTCCCTCTCCTGCTGTTTCAAGCTCATGATGCCGACACAGACACCGGCAGGAGCTGAGCTCCCTCTGCGATCCCGAGGGTCCCTTCCGACTTCGATATTCCAAGATTTTATGATTCCTGGCCTGCTCGGGCTCCATGGGCTCAGACACACGAATACCACCAGTTGGCTTCACAGAGAAGAGGAGGACAGAGTGTGTAAAACCATGGGATAAAAATATCCTGCATAGAACTGTCTGGTTTAACCATAATGGAGGGGTAGGGTTCTGGTAACAGAACAGCTGGGAGGGGGAGGGATCCTTGGGATTTTTAATTGCAAAGCCAGGATTGTTCCGAGACGCTCCCAGGCTCCTGCTGGCAGTTTTCCATGACATTTCCAGAACAGAATATGTCGAGAGCTAGTTTGAAAGGGAAGAAGGGAGGAGTCAAGGGCACAAACAGGGATTTGGGATGGGAAAACCATCATGGGGGTGGGAAGAGTCAGAATGGCACATTCCGGGACTCCCCAAACACTCTGGGGAACGGTGGAGCGCCAAGATTCCTGGGAGAACTGAACACCAATGACGGCAGCAGCAAAGCTTGGGAGCTGACAGTTTCCAGCCCAATTTCAGGGGGAACAAAGCGGGAACGGGAGAGCTCAGGATGTCAAACACCAGGATCCAAGTGCCATTGGACCAGGGATGGAGTCACCCACCGACTTGTTCCTGTGTCACTGGCACCGTTGGGAGCGACGTGATCTTCTCCTTGTCTGCCGGCGGTGGTCCTGTGTTTTCCAGCTGTCCCAGGAGCTGCAGAGAGGAGAGGGAAAAATTTTGTGCTCAGGAGCAGGGATCTGGCACCGGATTTGCCCCTGGAACAGGTGCCCCTCACCTGGGTGACGATAGCGTCAAGGCCGCTCTGTCCCCACGCATAATCCCCAGGATTGGAGTGCAGCATCCCGCTCCTGCCAATAGGACAGTCCAGGAATTCCTCCCAGTCCCAAACCAGCCCTTAGGTGCTAGGGTACTGGTAGTTAGCAGTGGGATCTGGGCTAATGCAGGTTTTTACTCACCAGGAAAAGGGATGCTGCGAGCCAGGAACAGCTGAGTTGGCAAAAAACCCAGCAAAGATCTGCTGGATTATCCTAAAAAAGGAGACATGGGGAAGAAAAAACATGGGAAGAACAATTTAAGTAAATAAATGGTGGAAGAGAGGATGGGCAGAAAAACTAGGAATTCCTGCTCTACAGATGCCTGGCTGCATGGCTCATGACTGTGAAAATCCCTTGGATAAAGGTCCAAAATTGAGAGAGAGCAGGAAGTAATTAGGGATGTGAACTCATCCCAGGGTGGAAGAAGTGGGAATGCCTCCAGTTCCAATGGAAGAGTTGGTACTGGGACAGGAAAAATCAGGGAAAAACATGGGAAGAATGAGCTAAATAAACAAATAAATGGTGGCAGAAGTAATAGGCAGTAAAACAGGGAATCCTGTTCCCATGGATACAGTGCTCACAGTTGGAAATTTCCTGGATAAAGCTCCAAAAGGAAGGGAGAGCACAAAAGAATTAGGGATGGGAGCTCCTCCCAGGATGCAAGTGCCGAGAATGCCCTGTGTTCCAGGCAGCAGGACAGGGACAATGACTCAGAATTGTGCCAAGGGGGCTGACAGGAAGTGCCAGGATCCCATTTTCTCAGGTTTCTCCCCAAATCTCCAGTTTTCCCTGGAGAAGACACTCACCCCTCGATGGCAGGTGAGCGATCCGGGCGGGAGCTGCCACGGGATCGGTACCTCCGAGGCATCGGCAGCCGTGGAGGACGACTGGACCCCCAGAGCTCGGTTGGGGGGCCCCTCTCTGTGTCCCGGCTCTCTGGATCCAGGGAGCTGCTGCTCAGGAACGGCCGGAAATCCGGGAAGAACATTGTGTGGTCCAAGTGGTCCCAAAGCTGCAGAGAGGGGGAAGATGGGAGACACGATCCACGCTCAGCTCTGGTGCTCATCCCAGCAGGAACGCAGAGGCAGTGAAGTCCCCTTCACCGAAGTACATTCCCATAGTTGTCATGGATCCCAGGAAAAAAAGTCTGGCAAAAAGGCTTAATTATAGCCCAAGTGGATCCAGAGCTGCTGCAACACCCCCAGTGCAACTCCCTGCTCCACAGGGATCCCAATAAATTTGGAAGCTGTGGGGTCGGTCTCTCCCTCTCTCCAAGGGCTGGAATTTGAGGTGGAATAATACCGGACACTCCCAAATCCATGGGATCACCCTTGGCCTTACAGCCATGGGGAGGACATAGATGTGAAAGGAGGGGAGGATGGTATCCGTATCGCCAGTGTATCCCTGGGGTGTCCCCAGGAGCATCTCAAGGTGTCACCCAATCCTATGCTACTCATACTGTTTTTTTTTGTGGGAACTGTCTGTGGGGATAATGCCATTCCCTGCCCCTGCTGCGGATCCTGTGGTGCTAAATCTGACCCACTCCCTGATTTACCCAATTCCTCTCCCGCAGCCTCTCTGAGGGTAAGCAGGGGGTGATCCATGGATCTCCTTGCTACACCACTCCAGGGGTGCAGGAAAACCCCCAGGAATTCGGAGCCGGATCCTGGAGACCCTGCAGAGACCCTCTCCTACAAATCCATTTGGATTAAGGAATAAAAAACAATGTATAAACATTCCTGTTCTCCTGCTGCTCTGATGGCAGCTTTGCCTGCAACCACACCCTGGGGAGAACTTCCAGTTGTTATGCATCCCCAAATCCAGTTTAATTTATGAAGCACAAAGCTCTGCGGGCAGGAAAGATGGGATCAGGATCTCTCTGAAACTTGGGAATTTCTGGGATACAAAGTGATATCCAAGCAATAATCTGGGTCAGGAGACAAATGGATCCAGATGAAGAGGGGGGAGGGGACCCAGCTGGATGCTTGGAGCATGGAAGCAAACAGGAAGGATCCAGATTGGAATTCCGGCTGTTTGATGTGCCCATTTTGGGCCCAGGATTGAGTGGATTTCCTACGAGTCTGGACTTTATAATTGATGGATTCTGAAAAATCTGGGGGCAGGGAGAGAGTGAATACCTCCTCACCTGGCTGAGCACCCCCACACAAATCCCAGGATCTGTCAGCACTGGGGCAAGGCTCTTCCCCGAATCCTCCTTTTCCTGTCATGCCCATCCCTGGTAGGTCCCAATGCCAATTTTCAGTCTCCTGAAAACTCTCAGGAAAAGGAGCTGCCGGGGAAGACGCCTCAAGAAAATTGGGAAAAGCAGGAAAACTCACCTCTGTGAACTGTGAGGAGGGGCTGTCGTCCAGAGCGCTGCCGTCAAGAAAACTGGGAAAAAGAGGAGAGTGAGGGCAAGGCCCATTCCCAAAATCCCCCCATGCTTCCCAAATCCCCCTGTTTGTTTCCTGAAATCCTCCAAAAGGTGTAAAAAAAAAGGGAGGAAAAATAAAACCCCAAAACCAAAAAAAGGCCAAGACAAAATATAGTAAAAAGGGTTTTTTTCCTAAGTACTAAAAAAGTAAGAAAAAAAAAAAGGGGGTAAAAAAAAAATTCCAAAAAAGGCAAAAATATCAAGAAGTCAAAAAAAGGCTTTTCTTTTGCCAAAAAAAAGCAGCCCAACACACAAAAAGAGGGGAAAATACATCCAAAAATAACAAAAAAGGCATTTATAAAAAAAAAAAAGCCTTGGCATTTATAAAAAAAAAAAAAGTGTAAAAAAAAGAACTCCAAAAGGTGTAAAAACAAAGAAAAGTATGAAAAAAAAGAGCTAAAATGGCATTTTTCACACTCAGTCTCCTTATTACTTGATCCATTATCTCTCCATGTGCCTGGATATTGGATATCCCTGGATTCTCTGGTACCTGGAATCATCAGTGACTTCCTCAATGAAGCCGGACTCACAGCGGGGGCAGGTGTATTCCTGAGAACACAGAAGTGAGCTGGGATTAGCCACAAAATATTTGGAATTCTAAGGTAAAATCCCTCTTCAGGAAGATTACCGATCCTAGATCCTGAGCAGCTTATAACACCACCACTAAATCTGAATCCCATGAAATTTGGGCACTGGTGAACGAAAGAGCCACTGGTAGGATCTACAAAAGCATGGAAGGAAATTCTTTCCAAGGAGAAAAATTTTCCCTATTCCCATTCCCAGAGTTTTGTCCCAGAGCTGCAGATCAGTTTCGATTTGGAGAAAACCATGGAAAAAACCAAAAAGACCCCACAGATCCTCTCTCATGGATCTTCCCTCTTCAGATCCTGTCCCACAGACGGAGCCTTACCAAATCTCACATTTCGAGCACCAAATTTGTGGTATCTCCATACAGAACCATTCTGGATTAGAATGTTCTTTCCTTCCCCCATGCTTCCCAGATCCTCGAAAGTACTGCATCCTGTTCCACAGCACATGGAATGTTCCCCAAACTTTAGGTGTGTATTTTGTGGGAACTCCATCCAAATCCAAATCCTGGATCAGACCATCACCAGCAGCGGGTGGGATACTGATACATTCCTGGAAGCTTTGGATTATTTTTTTGGAATTCATATAGAAATTCCCAGCTTCCCACCTAGTTGCCGAAGAGAGATAAAAATGGCATTTGGGAGACATAACTCTTAAGGGATGAAGAAGGGAAATGGGAACAGATGATGTGTGGGATCCTGCAGAGCCTTGGAATCAGCTCCCTGCTTTTCTGGGGATATTTAGGGATGCAGTGGATGATCCTGGAGCCTCCTGGGTGCTCACATCTCATTCCCTAAGCAGGATCCAGCCATGGTACAAAGAAAAACAGATTTTCCAAGGAATCCAGGGGCCATGGCTCTGACTCCCATCCAGCCTGGTGGTCTGTGATTCCCAGAAGGAAAACAAACTGGAATCCCACCAGGAGCATTTGCTTTGTGCTCAGATCATTCCTGAGGGAGCTGGAACTGTGCGGCACATCCATGTCCAGCCCGGACTCGATCCCAAATTTGGGCATAAAAGTTGGATTAGGTGGTTTTCCAGGTGATCCCCACCCAAAAATGATGGAAAGATGCAACTGGAATCCCAAAGAAAGGTGTGTGGGACAAATGGGACCGTGGAGAAGCTCTCCTCAGCCCTTGCTTCATCCAGCACCTCCTCCATGGCTCTAATCCCAATTTGAATTCTCCCTTTTCCCTTATCTACAGTCACGATAGCTCGGCTTCTTCACCCTAGCATTGGATCGATACCTTGTGCAATTCCATATCTCTCCTGTCACCCCCACATTTCCTCATGTGGAAAGTAAGGAAAAAAAAAAATCTCCCTGGCACTGCCGAGGTTCCACTTCTCAATCCACATGGATTTTCATGTGGAAAGACCCTCCTTTATACCACGTGGATGGGGAAGAGGCGTAAAGACTCCTTAGAAAGTCTCCAGATGACTTTCCAGAGGATTGGGATTCTCCAACCTAACATCTCCACCTCTGGCGTTGGGAGGTGCAGGAGAAGTTCTGCTTGGGAATGCCTCACTTTCCATGCCCTTATCCCTAATCCCCAATCTCCGTCAATGACTCAAACTAGGGAATTTGGGGTTCGGATTCTCCAAGCACAAATTCATGGGAAGCAGCTCCCAGTGGGATCCGTGAGCAGAGCCACAGGGCCATGTCTCTCCACTGCCAGGAGTCTGGGGGGGCTCCTGAAACGGGAACTAGAGCAAGACCCAGTGGAGAATCCCAGGAAGTGAAATTTCAGGTGCTTCCCTGGTGTTCTCCGGGGAGCAGGGTCGGAGTTTTCCTCCCAGGATAAACAAGGAAGGTGATGGAGGCACCAAGAAGGCCTATTTTTGGGGGGATGGAGGAGTTGGAGCGAGAATTGGACAATGCTTCCTTTTAAAAACTGGGTTCGGGAATGCTGGAGGGAAAAATGCATCCTTCAGCGTGGAATGGACGTGGAATAAAGAAAAATTTGGGATGCTCCCAGTTCCAGGAACTGATATAATTTAGGACCAGATGGACAAGTCCCACCCTGTCGGAGAAGCAGATGCTGCAAGGGCTGCTCATGGAGCGGGACGGGAATAGGATTATCCCCTTCCATGAGGAGCTTCCCCCAGTCCCTTCCCTGTCCCAGAAACGGGGGGGGGGGGGGGGGGGGGGAGGCATCACCTGTCCCATGTGGCAACAACTTCGGGGGCTGGAGGTCACCCCTTCCTTAGGGGGCTCAGGGATTAGGAGATCACCGCTGCCCCTACCCCCGCCCGGGGCTCACCGGCAGCTCGGTGCTCCCCGCCCCGGCCCTCCCGCCCGGGGCTCACCGGCAGCTCGGGGCTCCCCTTCTCCGACCCTCCCTGCCCGGGGCTCACCGGCAGCTTGGGGCTGACCTCGCCCTTGCAGCTGTGGCAAAAAAAACGGTGCTGCGGCACCGCCGCCGCCGCCTCCGCCATCTTCCCCCACTGCCGCCGCTGCCGTCACCCCTCCCAGGGCAGCGAGCGCGGCCCAGAGAGGCCACTCGCTTCCGGCGAGCTCGTCTGCTCCGCGCCTAGTCCAGAATGTGCGGAGGAGCGGATAGAGCGGCTCCGCGGAGCGGGGAGCAGGCGGCGCTCCCCCTGGTGTAAGCCTCCCAATGGGGAACCGGGTGGCGGCAGCGGAAGTGGCGCCACAGGAAGTGGACACAAAACGTGGCCGTTGTCACGGCGGCGGCGGCGGGCTAGGCCAGGCCTGGTGGTGAGAGCGGGGGAGGCACCGGGACCCCTGACGGGGGAGGGGCCGTGGAGGGGAGGGTCTCACCCGTGGGAGGGCACAGTAGGGGGAAATCTCACCTGGAGGAAAACGGGGACCCCTGTGATAGGGCTGATCCTCCCCCGGGAGGGGATACGAGACCCCTGCGACAGGGTCAGCATCTGTCCTCTCTCTGTCCCTCAGCTGTTCTTTCCCCTCGCTCCATTCCTGGGATTCCGGAGCCGTCGGGATGACGCAGGCGGAGCTACAGCTCTGCTCCCTCCTGCTCCAGGAGCACTTCGGGGAGATCGTGGAGAAAGTCGGCAACTCTCTGCTTCGGACGGGACCGCGGCCCCTGCGGCTCCTTGTGGGGGACACGGGGCTGCTCCCAGATCAGGTACAGGATGGGAGGGGTCCAGGAGGGGAGACTAGGAGGAAAACCTGGAAAAGGATAAGGAATTTTCAGTAAATCAGGGAGGAAGATTTTAATGAAGCGGGCGGCTTGTTTTTCTCTGAAAAACTAATCTTGGAAGGAGCAGGGAAATTCTGATTCTCTATAGGGAAACTGGGATCTGGCCTGGGAGGGAACACCCAGGAAGACTGGGACAGGGCCATTAACCCTGTAAAAGGCAGAGTCCAACTCTCTCACTTTCTCCCACAGGTGAAAAAGGCCCTTTGTGTCCTAATCCAGCACAACCTGGTGAGGTATGAGGTGCAGCCCCGGGGGTCCGTGGAATATGAGGCACAGAGTGAGCGGATCCTGCGCATCCTGCGCTACCCCCGCTACATCTACACAGCCAAGACGCTCTATGGGGACCCAGGGGAGCTGCTGGTGGAGGAGCTTCTGCTCCATGGGCACCTTTCCATGAGCTGTGCCGTTGCCAGGGTCGCCGATCGCCTCACTGAAACCATGGAAGGTGGGAAGGAAGCTTCTCCCTTAAAAAAATGAGATCTAGGAGCGGGTTTAGTTGGTGAATGGGACCAGAGACACCGTAGGGTGTTAACAACCAGGCTGTAGTGGTGGCCATGGTGTCGCCGTGTACTCCTGAGCCTCAGGAACATCCAGGATCTGGTCTTGGACAGGCTGATGAGAGACCACGGAGGATAGGAAGCTTCTTAAGAAACAGGGATTTGGGATTGGGTTTGTGAATGTGGTCCCAAAGGGTCTGTGGGGTGCTCGTGGTTGTGGCAGTGAGCACGGCACAGCCACATTCTCCGAAGTCTCAGGAACATCCCAGATCCATCCACTGCATCTCTCCTCCCACCTAGATGGGAAAACCATGGATTACTCGGAAGTGTCCAGCACATTTGTGCGCCTGGCAGATACTCACTTCACCCAGAGATGCCTGATGGTCCCAGAAAGCCTCCAGAGTGCCAAGGCGCCGCCACCCCCTGCACCTGCCCTGGCCATTGCTGAGAAGGACATGTACGTCGTTCCTCGGCTGAGCCTTGTTGGTGAGAGCCCCGGGGATCTTGTCATTTGGGGGGCCTTAGGAAGCACTTGGCCACATGTTGAGGCCACAGTGATGGGTTTGATGGGAAATAATGTCTTGGGTTGACAGGGAAAGGGAAGCGGAGACACTCTTGCGATGAGGAAGTGGAGGGCGAGCACAAGGCCAAAAGGCAGAAGCAGGAGGGAGGAGCCTCAGAGGTACTGAGAATGCTGGATTGATGGTGCCCTTGTTACTCTGGTCTGGGAATTGGGACACAGGAAGGGTGGGATCTGTATTCCCAAACACATTCTGGGGAAACAAGGTGGTCCCCTTTTCCTCATTTTTTGTGGCTATTTTTCCTCATTTTTCTGGCTCCCATCGCTGTGTCTCCTTTTCCTCAGTTTTCTGCCACACTTCCCTCTGTTTTCCCAACCCCCTTCCCCTCACTTTTTGTCCTCATTCCCCCCCAGACTCCCCCAGACGATGGCATTTACTGGCAAGTCAACCTGGAGCGCTTTCATCAGCACTTCCGTGACCAGGCTCTGGTCAGTGCTGTGGCCAACCGCATGGACCAGGTCTGTGGTTCCCAACTCCGTTCCCACTTTGGAACTGAGCTTTTCCCACTCTTTAATTCCCAGTTTTCCCAGTACAGACCAGCAGCGAGGTAGTGCGGACGATGCTGCGCATGAGCGAGGTGACCACAGCATCGGGTGCATCTCACACGCAGCCGCTCTCCTCCAATGAGGTGTGTCCTCGGGAGCCCCTGGGAAGATGGTATTGCTTGGAGTCCCTCAATGTTCTCTGTTTTCTCCGCCGCAGATATTCCGATCTCTTCCTGCGGGGTACAACATTGGGAAGCAGGTGCTGGACCAGTACCTGGCACTCCTGGCCGATGATCCGGTGAGGCTGGGGACAGTGGACACAGGGCTGGGAGGACCCCAGGGCTTTTCCAGCCTCTGTTGATTCCATGATTCCTCGGTTGTTTCTCTATCTGTCTGAGGGTAAAGCAGGATTTGCTGAGAGTTAAGGAAGCTTTTTAACAGATACTGAAGATTTTTTTAAGTTATTGAACAGAGATCAAAAACATGGAACAGTTATTGAAAGTATTTATCAGGTATTAAAGTTGTTTTACAGACACTGAAGATGTTTAACAGATGCTAGTTATTTAAGAATACTTCAGTTTTTTAACAAATATATAATCTATTTAACAAATACCGATGATACTGGATAGATATGTAAAATATACTGCAGATATTGAAAGATACCAAAGTGATTTAAAAAATACTGAAAATGACTTCTTTTGAAGTCAGCCTAAAATTCTGACACCGAAGATATTTAAGAGATATTCAAGATGTTTAAAAGCCCCTGGAAGCATCACTAAGACCTGGTCCATGTTTTTAGGCTGTTAAAGTCCCAGATCTTTTCACTACAGATTTTAAGGAAAACAATCCATATTTTCCTTCCTTCAGGGGACATCCTGAACTTTTCCCTGTTGTCTCTCCCCACAGCTGGAGTTCGTGGGGAAGTCAGGGGACAGCGGCGGGGGCACCTACATCGTCAGTATCCTTTGGGGGGAACTTGGCGTTCCCAGGCCAGAAACATTCCCGAGCTCCAGAAGTGTCCTTGACCTCCGCCCCTACAGACCTGCACAAGGCCCTGGTGTCCCTGGCCACAGCCACGCTGGAGTCCATCGTGGAGGAGAGGTGACACAGGCACCCGGAGCCTCCCGGGCTCCTCCCAGCCCCTTCCAACATCCCTCCCTCATCCTGCTCCTCCTGCACAGGTTTGGCTCCCGCTGTGCCAGGATATTCCGCCTGCTCCTGCGCAAGAAGCACCTGGAGCAGAAGCAGGTGGAAGATTTTGCCATGATCCCAGCCAAGGAAGCCAAGGACATGCTCTACAGGATGCTCTCAGAGAACCTGGTATCCTTGCAGGTGAGGGATCTCCAAGATCCTGGAGAATTATGTGTCCCCACAGGTGAGGGAGCTCTGGGATCCCAGAGATTTCCCCAGGTGGAACAGCTGTCTAGGTGACTGGCACTCCCAAGCAATCCCACCTGGAACCTGGGCACAGCGAACCCATTGGGAAGGGGGATCCTACAGGGAGGGTGACATAGGGATACCTCTGGGGAAGGGGATAGCCCCACTTTGTTCCCACCACATCTGCCCCTCTGCTCTTCCCAGGAGATTCCCAAGACTCCGGACCACGCTCCGTCCCGCACCTTCTACCTGTACACGGTGAACGTGATGGCCGCTGCTCGGATGCTGCTTCACAGATGCTACAAGGTGAAGCCCAAGGACGCGCCGGGCCCCAAATATCACCGATCCTGGTCTAGCCATGCAGTAGTTCCCTGGGAATCCAGGCCTTGCCGCCAGCTCCCGCTCCAGGGAACTCTTGCAGCCCTTGGTCCCAGAAGTGCAGCCCCCTCCTTCCTGCTGCCACACGGATGGCAGCAGCACCGTCCTCCGTGTGTTCCCCTGTTGGGTTTTTGGGAGCGTAGGGTCCCTCGGTGCCCCCCAATACACCTGGGCTGGGGGCTCATCTCGTTCTGTCCCTCCAGAGCTCCTTCCTCTAGGGCCCAGGTCTCACAGCCCTCTCCCTTGTGGTGCCGCAGAGGTGGCAGTGACTCTGCCCATGTCCCCCCACGGGGTTCCTCAGTGCTCCCCATCACAGCTGTGCTGGGTACTCACCCATTTCTTCCCCAGAGCGCGGCTAACCTGATGGAGCGACGGCAGCATGAGATGCGGGAGAACAAGTGAGTGCTGTGACTGGGGGTGGCCTGGTGCCATGGGTCAAGAGCCGCTGCTGCCACGTCCATGCTCCCTCCTAGGAGGCTCCTAGAGAAGTCCCAGCGTGTGGAGGCCATCCTGGCCTCCATGCAGGCCACAGGTGCCGAGGTGGCGCAGCTGCACGAAGTCGAGGAGATGATCACGGGTCCTGAGCGGCAGCAGCTCGAGACCCTAAAACGCAACGTCAACAAGTGAGGGGGGATGGAAATGTGGATGGAGATGGGGGTTGGGTTCCCCGTGGGGTTGCCCATCACTGTCTGTCCCCTAGGATCGATGCCAGTGAGAACCAGGTGGATGAGACCATCTTTGTGCTTGAGTCATTCATTGAGAGCACCATGAAGAGGCCGTGAGGGAACAGGCTGGGAGCGAGGATGCGGACATAGATAAGGACAGGGATATGGACAGGGACAAGGACCGTATACTTCCGCCAACAGTGCTTGCCCTACCGAGGAGAATAAAGCAACAGTTGCTAATGCACCTGTGTGTCAACTGGGCGCGGGGACACGGGGATGGACAGGCATGGGGACACACATGCACAGGACACAGGGGACACAGGTCACGTGGGGACACAGAACGCAGGGGACACACAGAACTGCGCTCGTGTCCCTCAGGACCGGTCCCATCACCTATGACTGAGAGTGACGCCGTCCCCGGCCTGACCTATCTGTTCCGGCTGATTTCATCTGGGAGCAATCCTCAAACGTTTTGAATTTTGAAGGTGCAATCTAAATTTTGGCCAGGTTTAGGGTTAGCGTTAGGTATGTGCCATCACGCTTAGGACAGTGGCTCCAGACGAAACTCAACGGCACCACGCTCAAGGTTATTTGCTGTAACTCACGTGACATCAGAAATACAAATATAACTTGTATATATAGGTTAAACCATTGAAGGCTTGAAAAACGTGAGACAACATTATCTAGATGAAAGAAATAAAAATAGTGCACACTTACTGCTCTGTCCTGCCCCCATTCCCCTCATTTTCTTATTCTGGCCCACTGTCCCATTCCCCAATGCTCTTCCCTTGTTGTGCTGTCCATTTATCTGTCTGTTCTTACCATCTCTTCCCTTTTATCTGGCCTCGGTGCCTCTCTCAGGATCTCTCTTCCTTGTTTATCCTGTTGCTCTTTCTTGCTCTGTGCCATTGTTTCTCACCATATCTTTCTATCCTGTTTCATGCCCCTATGTCGTAGTTTGGCACAGAAGTTTTTTTTGCAAGGGAGTCCTTCACAGGGGTAAAATAAGTAAGTAAAGAGATGATTTGAACTAAACCACTACACCCTATTATTTTTAGTCCCTTGCTGTTGTACTGCACATCCCATTTTACTCATTTTCATCCTCACCATGTCCTTATTTTCCTTTCTCCTGCTCCTGGCTCCCTCTTTCCTCCTCTCCTCCTCTGTACGTAATGTTTGAGGAAGTTAATGCCCCAGGTCTCACGGTGGCTGCCCTCTGCAGCTACGACTCCAACGTGAGAGCGGCTGCGTATTTTGTCCCAGCTTCGTCCGCCTTCCATATGGAAGGGGCTCTCTTTCGAGAGAAGAGCCAGGTAAGGCTCTCCCATCGTTTCTCCTCTACTGCGTTGTGTTTCCTCCTGTCATAATCAATGGACAGAGAAAGTGGAAAATGTATTTTAGAAATTCTTAGGAATTTTGTTTGTAGGAGTAGAAATCCCGATGGAATTGATATTTGACCTATGGCCTGTGAGATGTCCCAGAAGCTGATGTATGTTTTCGTGCTCCTGTTGTGTTCATTTGGGCTATGGTTCAGGCTTCTCTCCCTGGGCTCTCGCAGTTGTTGTAATTCTTGGATGCTGTGCAGAATGGAATCGGGTAGCCACACCTCAGGTTCACCTTCTTCCTGACCCTCTCCGTTGCTCGTGCAGCGCAGCAGATCCCGAAACCAGGTATTGGAACTCCCTGCACGTGTCACCGCTGGGGTGAACAGCCAAGCCACAGGGATTGTTGATCTCCTCACCTGCTTTGTGCTCATTCACTCTTGACTGAGCTTTTCATTCTGGGGAAGAGAAGGGGAGGGATGGCCAGCAATATAACGAGCCTCAGAGCAAAGCCCCCTACCCAGCACCAAGGGCACCACCTCAACCCTACCACCGGGACAACCCAGGGAGTCCACCACACAGGTGATAGGTGGCAGGGGAAGGGTGGTACGTGCCAGGGCACAAGTAATAGGGGTAGGGGACAGGGGACAGGTAATAGGGACAGGGGACAGGTAATAGCGGTAGGGGACAGGTGGTAGGTGCCAGGGGACAAGTAATAGGCTTAGGGGACAGGTAATAGGGGTTCACGGGACAGGTGGTAGGTGCCAGGTTACAATTAATAGGGGTAGGGGACATGTGGTAGGGGTAGGGGACAGGTGGTTGGTGCCAGGGGACAGGTAATAGGGGTAGGGGACGGGTTAGGGTTAGGGAAGTTTGGAATATCTTCAAGGATGGAGATCCCTCAACCTTTCTGGGTCCTTGTTGCAGTGGTTACCCAACTCCAAAGTGATGCCTTCCTTCAGTAATTAGCAAGGAATTATTATACAATATTATTATATTTTCAGTGCAAGCGTCAACTGTGATAGGATAACTTGAACTGATAATTTTTATAAATAACATATGTTATAACATTTTAATGTGTTATATTTATTATAAATATCTGATATATTTAATGTATATTACATAGGATACACGTGCGCTAATTGTGTATCTATTATGACTGCAATCACAAGGCGCACACACACAGAGTGGTGCTGTTTATCTTTAGAATCTTTCCCACCTGTACTGTAAAAGCATCTTGGGTTTGGATTAATTTCTCCTCCCAGCATGAGCAGGAGCAAACCTTTGTAATTATTTGTTCCACGGTGGAGCAAGGTCAGGGGAATTTTGAAGTAATTTCTGAATGCATGGCTTTCATCATGAGCTGTGTCTCACTGCCCTCTCATGGCTGGATTATCCATGGACATCCCACTTTCATCTTCCTTAGGTTCTTGCAGGAATGTTCTGGCCAGCATCACCTCTCTGAATTCCTGCCCCTCTGGGCACAGCCAAACATCACAACCCCATCATCCCAAAGGAACTCTGGCAGTCGCCTCTTCACCTCTACTTTTTTCCAGCAGACATGGGTAGGACCAGGCTGTCAGAAATGGCATTCCCTGGGGAGCTCATCCCAGCAGAGCAGAAAAGAGTTCCTGGGAACACAATCACGACCCACATCTTCCACCTTGCTCAGCCTGGAGTCCATCCAGCACTCACCGAGAGCTGCTGGGAGCAGAAATTGTCCCTGCTCCCCCTGCCTGGGAAAGCCTGCCTCCAGCTCCGCCCCCCCCCAGCTCTCACCTCCTGGGAAATTGCAGCTGCATCCTTGCTGCGTGCTCCTGCCTCCGGGCAGATCCCATCCTTCAGGCAGGGGGATGGCAAAGGCATCTCTGCTGAGTGTGCCAAGGGTAGGTGACAATGCCACTGGGTCACACCAATGCCGAGGAACCTCAAGGTTCCTGTTTGCAGGGAACAGCCAGCCAAGCAAGGATGCTTTTCCACTGATAGGGAACAAATAAGAACTTAAGAGGCTGGGGCAGCATAGGCCCCAGACCTGCCCAGTCTCCAGCTGCCAGCTGCCACCTGCCACTTGCTTCGCTTCTGTGGGCGGATTGAACCTAAATCCACGCCCAGAACAGCCTGGAGGGAGGTCCAGCTACTCAATTCCAGCCATGTTCGAACATCCAGTGCCAGTGTCCATCAGTTCCTGCTGCCCTCTGCCCTGAACCACTGGCATCTGAGACATGTTGGCACTACTGCATTGACTAAATACCCACAAACACATACTGCCAACATCAGATTTCTCTGCCCACCCAGGACACACCAGCCACGTGTGTCCCTTTCTCCCACTCTCCCAACAGAGACCTCCTCATTCCACATCCCATTCAGGCAACACCAACTTAGCCCTGGGCTGGGAAATGAGAGATAAAAAACATTCAAAAAAACATCCCTGCCTTGAGGGTGTCTAGGACTGGGAGAAAACCCTTCCCACCACCCTCTTGGCCTTTTCCTAGTCTTAGTAGCTGAGGAAATGCACATCCAACCCCGGAGCAGACAGGCTGGAATGTTGTCTGCACACCAAACACCACAAACCCGAGCACCAGCAGCATGGAGATGCTCTGAAATGCACTGCACTGCCTCAGTCGATGCCACATGGGAAAGCCAAGTGATTTTTCCTTTGCCGAGAGAGGAAAAAATAATAGCAAAGGCTGTCCCAGCTGACCTGGCCCTCATGGGCAGCTGCATCACTGATCGGGATCATCCATCATGTCTCACTTTGCTATAGGGAAATACTGCAAGCCCTGGGTCTGGGGTTTCAAAGCTACTTTTAGATCAGCAAAAAAGTCTCTGGCTGGGACAATTCACTGAATCTACTAGTACATACCTGCCCAGAACAGTCTCAAGGGCTAGTATTAAGTCCATTTTTCCCAAGGTTTGAATGATTCTGGCATTATCCCCTCATGTCCCTGAGTGTGCCAGAAACCCCAGAGCTCCAGAAGCTGCAGCCAGCTGCAGGCAAGTGTTTTTCCTTCCCAGCTTTTTGGGAGTGTGGGTGAAGGTCCTCAAAGGCCCTGTCAGGCTCTGGGAGTTGTCCCCACTGCAGAACCAACACTGATCTTTGCCTTTACTGGAGCCAATGCCCTTGTCACAGCCCACTTGCTGCAGAAAAATGGGAAAGATTGGGTATTAGGAGGGAATTCTTCCATGCAACTGGCTGAGGCCCTGGCACAGGTTGCCCAGAGAAGCTGTGGCTGCCCCATCCTTGGAAATATTCCAGGAAAGGTTGCATGGGGCTTGGAGCAACCTGAGATAGCAGAAGGTGTCCCTGCCCGTGGCAGGGTGTGGGACTGGATGATCCGTAAGGTCCCTTCCCACCCAAACCATTCTGCACTTCCAGGATAATTCTGTGATCTCTCCCTGCATTTTTTTTGCATCATTTCATCTCCAATTCAAATGCCCAAATTTAGATGATTTGTTAAAGGTCCTAGGGTGCCAAAAAGGGGTCAGGGGTCCTCGCTCCCGCCCTGACGCCGATTCAGGACCCCGGACCCCCTTTTTGGCACCCCAGACCCCATCTTTAGGATCCCAGATCCCCATTTTGGGACCCCAGACCTCATTTATAGTAGCCCAGACCCCTTTTTAGGGCCCCAGACCCGATTTTTATGACCCTCCGTTCCCTTTTCAGGACCCCAGATCCCTTTTTGGCACCCTAGGACCCCATTTTTAGGACCCCCGACCCCCATTCGGGACCCCCCCCCCTTTTTAGTACCCCGGCCCCTTTTTAGGATGCCAGACCCCATTCCTCGCTTTAAGGGGTTCAGTTAAAGGATGCTCTCCCTTATTCAGCATTTTAAGGGCTTAAATCTGCATTTCAGGGCACTTCTGCCGGCGGCCCGGTAGCGAACGTCCGGCACGGGAGGTAGCCCGGCAGGTAGGTAGCCCTAACGCCGCCCGGGAGTCTCCTAATTTTGCTTTATAAGGCATATGGCCCTAACTAGACATCTCAATGAGAGTTAGCGCCTTTTCTTCTTTACTGTACTTAGTCACACGTGGAGTATCCCTCATTAATCACTAAGGAACAATGATGCCGATAAGCAGCTAATTATCCCAATTATCTGTCTACGGTGCCAAAATATCCCCCTTTTCCATTAATTTCTAGGCGAAATAGAAGGGAAAAACCTCGAGCATACTATTTTACGGGACCGAATCAAGGGTAGCTGCCACATTTTTGTCACCCTAGTGTTTAAATGGACCGGGAAGCCCAGCGGTCCCCCCTTTCCGACGGTTTGAACGGATGGCAAAATCCCCCTTTTCCCATCATTTGAGCAATTTCAAGTGAGGAAAGCCCCTCTTTTCCAAATAATTTAGGGGATTAGATTAAGGGGCAGAAGGCTGTTTTTTGCCTTTGTACTGGTTTAAGCAGGGGGAAAGAGCCCCCGTTTCCTCCCTTTAAAGGGTTCAGTTAAAGGAAGCTCTCCCTCTTTCAGCATTTTAAGGATTTAAATCTGCATTTCAGGACACTTCTCCCGGCACCCCGGTAGCAAAGGTCCGGCACGGGAGCGACCCTCGCAGGTAGGTAGCCTTAACGCCGCCCGGGAGTCTCTTAATTTTCTTTTATAAGGCATACGGCCCCAATTAGAGGTCCCAATGAGAGTTACAGCATTTGTATCGTTACCATTGTTCTCCACCCTACTTAGTCACAAGTGCAGCACCACTTAGCAATTGCTAAGGAGCAATGATGCCGATAAACAACTAAATACCCTGCTTATCTCTGGCACCAAAATATGAACTTTTCTCTCTTCCCTAGTCACTGCCCTGTTCCTCAATATAGTTACTGGATAAAAGAATGTGGCAGTATATCCCCAAAGAGCCTTTTCCTCTACCCAGCCCTTCACTTACCTCGAATTTGAATCAGAGGAGCCAAACAAGCACAGCCCTTCTGAGGGCTTTTATACCTGGGGATAATTACCTCCACTCTTTTCCCCAGGCATCATGGGAATGAGAGGCGGGCTCAGGTAGGGGTATATTAACCCCGGGATTTGGGCTTGGTCTTCAGTCCCTCCCTGGGATTCACTGGGATAAGAGGTCTCCTCTCACTTTGGTGAAGGAGCTCTATCTGCTTATCTCAGCTTTTCTTGAAGCTGATGCTTTTGGCTTCTAGAAGCAAAGCAGCTTTGAAATCTCCATGAATAAGATTGTGTGGAACCCAGGGAGTATTTAAGCTCAGGGTTTTGGGTTGTAGCTTCAGGGATGGTAAGGGCTTTTTGTAATTTCGGTTGTTCCTCTTGGTTTTTTTTGAGGAGCCTTGTTTTTTTCTGCTGCTTCTTTTGCCTTTTAGAGCAACAGTAGCTTTGAAGGCATCATGAAGCAAAGATCATGGAGCACAAGGAGTTTTTAAGCTTATGTTTTGGCTTGAGTATTCAGGGATGGTACAAAAGGGGCTTTTGTCACTTTGGTTTTTCCTCTTGTGGTTTTTTTTTTTTTTTTTTTTTTTTTTTGGGGAGGAGAGCCTTGTTTTTTTTCAGCTGCTTCTTTTGGCTTGTAGAGCAACAGCAGCTTTAAAGGCACCATGAAGCAGATAGCATGGAGCACAAGGAGTTTTTAAGCTTATATTTTTGGCTTGAGTATTCAGGGATGGTACAAAAGGGGCTTTTGTCACTTTGGTTTTTCCTCTTGGGTTTTTTTTTTTTGGGGGGGGGGGAAGCCTTGTTTTTTTTCAGCTGCTTTTTTTGGCTTTTAGAGCAACAGCACCTTTGAAGGCACCATGAAGCAGATGGCATGGAGCACAAGGAGTTTTTAAGCTTATATTTTTGGGTTGGGTTTTCAGGGATGGTACATAAGGGGCCTTTGTAATTTTGGTTTTTCCTCTTGTTTTTTTTTGAGGAGCCTTTTTTTTTTTTTTCAGCTGCTTCTTCTGGAGCAACAGCAGGTTTGAAGGCACCATGAAGGACAAGGAGATTTTAAGCTCCTGGTTTTGGCTTGAGTGTTCAGGTGTGGTAAGGTGCTTTTGTAATGTTGGTTTGTCTTCTTGTTTTTTTTTAGCTGCTGCTTTTGGCCTCTAGAGCAATAGCAGCTTTGAAGGCACCATGAAGAAGATAGCATGGAACACAAGGAGTTTTTAAGCTCATGTTTTTGGGCTGAGTGTTCAGGTGTGGTAAGGGGGTTTTGTAGTTCTGGTTTTGCTTCTTGGTTTTTTTTTTGGAGGAGCATTGTTTTTTTCAGCTGCTTTTTTTGGCCTCTAGGTTAATAGCAGCTTTGAAGGCACCATGAAGAAAGATAGCATAGAACACAAAGAGTATTTAAGCTAATGATTTTGGTCTGAGTCTTTAGTTGTCATAAGGTGGTTTTGTAATTTTGGTTTTCTTCTTGTTTTTTCTTTTAGGAGCATTGTAACTTCTGGATTGCATCAAGTATGAAGCTTGGAATTTTTTCAGCAGATTCATCTTGTGACAAAAGGGACCCGCTCCGTGTCGAAGATGACATCCAAAATTGAGGCTTCAGATAGGTAAGATCGTGTCCGGGAGAAGGGAGCACGGTCACCGGTTCGGGATGTGTCGGGAGGGGTTTCAAAAGCCACACGGTGGGAAGCGGCGTTCATTTGGGGCCCCCTAAGGCTTTTCCTCAAGCACAGCCGGTGCATTTACGTGTCTTAAAGCACACAAATGCATCCACAACACTCACAGAAACACCGTGTGTCTTTGTCCCCTGCTGACCCGGGCGTCCCTTGCAGTAACGGCCACGGCTTTGACTCGGGGCAAAGCCGGAGACTCGAGGACCCGGGCGCACTTAGGAGAGGGCGAGTAGCCGAAGTGGCAGGATTTGGCCCGTATGCCACTAAATATGTGAATTGAGTTTGGTTTTCTTTCTCTTAGCTGACTAAGAGGCTAACCGGGCTATCACGAGGACTTCTAAGACAGGTGAAGAGGACTCCTTTTATGTCCGAAAAGGATTCACATTGCCAGTCATCCAAAAGCTAAGTCGGGGGCTTTGACTCGGAGATGGGATGGTAGCGGGATGGAAATTCCGGGAGAGATGTATTAATCAGTGCAGAGTTAAGGGATGTCCTGTAAGGGGCCTTTAGGACAGTTAAAGGGAGATTTTTTTGATTGCAACTGTAGGGTGTGCAGTGCAGAGCAGTTCCAGTCTGTGTCGTGTCACGTGTCGTGTTGTCCGGTGTGTCTCGGGGATCCCTCGGATCAGATAGGTCCGCCTTTTATCCTTGAGGACCTCACGGCAAGAGTCAGCCATCACCTTGGGGTCTCGAACGTTCGCGCTTCTCGGCATGTCGCCGATACGGTTCCTTCTCTTACCGGCTCCTTTGTCCGCGTCTCGGAAGCTTCTAGCCGTGTGTCTTTTGAGGCCTTTTTCCTGGCCGTATTGCCATCCATCCCTTCCGGCCGTGAGTTGTAATGTCCCGGGGCTTATAACCTTGTAAGGATCTGGGGTGCCTTCTGAACGTAGGGTCGTCTCGATCCTCGTGACCGACAGCTCTTATAACGGGTCACTCTGTTACGGTCTGTTCTTCTGCTCCTTAGAGCCGCTTCCGTCCACTCTCGCCTCGCCACGCCACCGATCGTCTCTTTCGGCATCATCTCGGTCCTTGCCGTCATTCTTCCCATCGAGAACTTTTATTTAATTATCCTCGTGTCACACTGTTTGTAGCCTCATGTGTCATTGAAGTTTGTGTTTAGCCTGGAACTGCTCTGCCCTGTGGAATAGAGTGGGGAGTAGGTGGAGAAGAAAGAAGATACTACAGGTAACCTTTAGCTTTGCTTAACCACTTGGCCTTTGTTGTCCCTTTCTTTCAGATGCAGATGGCTTAAATCTGTGGCAGAGCATCTCCTATCGGGTGAGGAGGTTCCCACAGGAAGGTCAGTTGCCAGTTGCCGTTTGTCTTTGTGGGGCAAGTCTAAATGATGCCTATGTTACAGCATTGTTCTTTGTGTTTAGTTTTAGGAGGTTAAGCTGGACATCAGCAATCAAGGTCAAGTGAGGAAGGTAAGAGGTGACCGGTGGGCAGAGAAAGTTGTTACTCCTCGGGCGTCAGGTTCGTGCACCGACGTTTGATTTTTCTTTATCGTAGCCAACCGAGAGACCGAGGCCCCGCGACGGCGTGAGCTTTCCCGACGGCAGCATTCTTTTGCACCCGAGGCGGATTTGCATCTCCGGCCATCCGAGAGATAAGTCGAGGGGACGAAAGCGGGGTCCCGGGTAGGGGCTCGCCGGGAGGGATTTCTGAGTGAGCTTTGGAGGTGGGGATATCCAAGAAGGGGCCCCTTAGGCCAAATTCAGGACAAGCATCCCTTTTGTTCACGGTGCAGAGCCACGCAGGGCAGAGCAGGACCGGCGCACCTTTTGTCACTTGTCTATCGTGCCTTCTTTGTCTTTTGGTCCTCTCGTGTCGCAGGTCTTCTGCCTTAGCTCCTTTAATGTGCTTGTGCTCATTCTTCTCGCCCAGAGTTTGCTCCGTTCCTGTCACCCCTTGTTTGTTGTCTTCTGTGTCACGGGTGCCTGCACGAGTTACATCCGGAGCTGCTCTGCCCTGCTGCATGGCCTGGCCTATGGGTCTAATAGGACAAGTTCCAAGGACTTGAAATTTGTCACGTAGGGTTTGGTTTGGCCTCTAGATGGTATTCCTAACTTGACAGCAGATGGCTGGAGCTGTTAAGTTCTCACGCAGCACTTTGACTTTTGTCATCTGTTTCTTTCAGATGCAGATGGAAGAAACGTGTGGCAGAGCGCCCCCTGCCGGCCGAGGGGGTTCCCGCAAGAAGGTCAGTCTCAGTTTGTCTCCGCAGGCCAAGCGTTAATTGCGGTTGTGTGACAGCACTGTTCTTTGCTTTTAGGGGGTGAAGCCGGATCTCAGCAGTCAAGGTCGATGGAGCGAGGTAAGCGGTGACTTGTGGAAAGAAAAAGTCGTTATTCCTCGGGCGTCAGGTTGCGATTCGCACACCGACGTTAAGTTTTCTTTATTGTAGCCGACTAAGAGATGGCAGCCCGGCGATGACAGGAGGCTCAGGGTCCACGAGGCGGCCCTCTCCCGCGTCCGAGACGGATTCGTATCGCCGGACGTCCGAGAGATAAGTCGAGGGGACGGAAACGGGGGGTCGGGGCTCGCCGGGAGGCATTTCCGAGCGAGCGTCGGAGGCGGGGATGCTCGAGAACGGGCCCCTCAGGCCACAAGAAGGGACAGTCTCGCATTCGATCACAACGCCGAGGTGCGCAGGGCAGAGCAGTCCCGGTTCGTGTCACTCGTCTCTCGTGCGTTCCATGTCTCGTCGGCATCTGGTGTTGCAGGTCTCTTGCCTTAGCTCTTTGAGACGCTTCTTTTAAATGCTGGGCTCCGTTTTATACCATCTCCGCTCTCGATGTTTCTCAGCCTGCTGCCGCTATCATCTATCCTTTGAGTTGTGAATTCAAAGGTGCATCTGAATTGCTTCTCTTTTCCAGTCTTGTTCTGAGCTGTATTCACAGCTATGCACTGCAGCGATCCTGTGTAGAGGATTAGGACTTGTGAGAATGTGAAGAGAAATAGAGGATTCCGCCCGTACCGTTCTCAGGCTCGCAGCTTCGCAGTTCTCGGAATAAGTCATATCGGCTTCTTCTTTTGCCAGGGTTCTTTGAGCCTCGTCGGCTCGGCATCGGTCTCGCCCGGTTCATCTTGTTCTCGGTCCTTGCGATCCTTCCTCTCTCTGAGAGTTTTCTCCCCTCGTTCATCACGTCTCGTGTCACAGGCGTCCGCACGCATTCGGCCCGGAGCTGCTCTGCCCTGCCGCACCGTCTGGCCTATAGGTGTAACGGGACCGGCTCCTGGGCCTTGAAATTTGTGATGTAGGGTGTTGTTTGGCCCCTAGATGGTTTTTGTAGAATNAAATTTGTGATGTAGGGTGTTGTTTGGCCCCTAGATGGTTTTTGTAGAATTTCAGAGGGTGGCTGGAGCTGCTAACTTCTCCTGCAGCACTTTGACTTTTGTCATCCTTTTCTTTCAGATGCAGATGGAAGAAATGTGTGGCAGAGCACCCCCCTGCTGGCTGACGGGGTTCTCACAGAAAGGTCAGTCACTGTTTGTGTTTGCAGCGCAAGGTTAAATGGTGGCTATGTTACAGCCTTGTTCTTTGTCTTTATTTTTAGGAGGTAAAGCCGGATATCAGCGGTCAAGGTCAAGCAAACAAGGTAAGCAGTGACCACCAGACAAACTGAGTTGTTATTGCTGGGCTGTCCGTTTCCGGCGCAACTCTAAGCATCTGTTGCCATTTGTGTATTTTAGGGGGTCCACTCGCAAGATGTCCCGGCCTGGGATACCGGTGGCCAGGTGGGTACAAGCTTAAGCTATCGGTGTGGGACGCTTCAGTCTGAAGGGGGAGGTTGTGATTTTGCCGTCTTTCACCATGCTTTTTTTATTTCTTTGCAGATGCTGCCACCCCCTCAGACATAGGAAGAATGGGAGGCAAACGGGTGAGTCGGCATTTAGGCAGGGCAAGTAATAGCTGAGCCGTAGATGGCAGCGTGCTAAGCATGTACATTTTTCTTTGCAGGTATCCTTCGGGCCCCCTCTGGAGTCGGACGAAGATTTGAGGTGAGCCGAGGCAGCGGTGCAGAGAAGCTCTGGGACTTACTCTTTTTGAGGGCAATAGTCAAGTTTTCTGTTTTTTTTCATCCTAGGTACCGTGAGGAGCTGCGGACCTGAAGTTCGGAAAGACAGGTAAGCGACGGGTCTCGGCAGTGCCGAGGGAGGGAGGCATCGCGGAAGGGGTCGCTTTTGGGACATCTCGGCACAGTCTCAGTTTTCTTTCTGAATTTTTGCAGCCACCCACTCGCACCGTGGAGAACCTCTCGACGCCCACGCGTTCTTTTCCGTCGAGGATGGATTTCGTCCGCTCCTTTTCCTAAAGCTAAGTGTCTGGGCAGGTGGTTGGGAGAAGGGGAAAAGCCTTTCAAATCAGAATTTGAAGTTAGCTTAGAGGATAGGGCTGTAGGGGGAACAGGGCCCTTGGAATTAAAGGGAGAGGGTTCTTCCTCAGCATCACTCGACCGTTTGCCAGGCAGGGCAGTTCCGACCCGTCTCTTCACCCTCACGAGCTTCGCCTCGTCGGGCTTCTTCGCATCTCGAACTCGTCGTGGGTCTTTTCGCCCTAGGAGCTTGCCTCGGGCCCCAGAGCTATAGCCACGGTCACTTGGCAGTCATCTCTTCCTTCTCTAGGCCTGTCGAGTTTCTCGACCATCCTCTTAACAGCTTTGGCACTAACTTCTCGCAAGGAGTTCCATCTCACCATCACGTGTTATCGCCAAAGAGCCTTCTTTCCTTTGGCATCATCGGCCTCTGGCTCATCTTGCACTAGGAATCTTGGGTCCATCGGGTGAAGCTGCTGGGCAGTTTCAACTTGTGTCTATGTTATGTATTTTTTGTCCTCCGTCTTCTGCGTCATAGGGCTTCTTTACATCTCCACGCTTCTTCGGCATCGTTCCGGGCCGTATCGGCCGTACTCTAGTCGCATACCTTCCCGCATCGGGCTAATTGCGGTCGTTCGCCTTTTTACTTTCTGCGACCGGAAGAAGTATACGAGATATTCTCATCCATTTTCTTTCTCGGTCTCGGCCGTGTCTTCTTTTCACGTGCCATTCCCTCAAACTTCTACGTGGAGGGCGTTAAATCCTCCCCCCGTCACCGCGGTCATGCGGTAGTTTCCGCCGCCTTAAGGCAGATCGAGAATCGATCATCCTCAGAATCGCGTTAAGTCCTCTCGTCATCTTTCTTTGTCTTTGCACGCCACTGTCAGCGTGCCACTTAGGGTCGGAGCTGCCCTGCCTCAGCATAGAGTCACAGTTAGGTAGAACAGTTGTGAAACTTAGAGTATTCACTTTTCCATGGGTTTTTGGGTAGAAAATGCATGGGCCCGGTGTGGGGATAACTCCTGTCCGTCGACCCCTTCTGAACTCTCTCACGTTGTCTCGCAGGTCCCCGAGGCGCATTCGAGTCTCCCCGGTCACCGACGCTACCGATTCTTCTCGGGGTCTACCATTCGACATCGAGGAGAGTAGCATCCGGAAGACGTGTCAAAGCATCCTCTCGGGTGGAGCTTTTTGTGTAAGGGCTGCAGTTGGGGTGTAAGCTGAGGGCTGTGTGACTGCATGGGTGGCTGTGTGACTGCCTGCTTAGGGTATGAGTGACTGTGTCTGCTTCTGAGTCTGTGTGTGTTGACTGGTTCTAATCATGCATGTGTGATGATATGATGTTTGCCTTTCAGGTTTCTCAACCATTTTTAAATTTAGAATAAAAAAACCCCANCCCGGCTGGGGTTTTTTTTCCTCGGTCCCGGCCAGTCTGCGAGGCGATGTTCATCGCCAAAGTTTGGGTGCGGACTGGCCCGGGCCGGGGTTTTGTCAGGCAGGACGATTTTGAGGCTCGAGGGAACCACGTTCCCTCGGAGCGGTTGAGATGAGAGCGAGGGCGGGCTCGTGTGTAAGCTGAAGCAGATACGTGTGCGGTGGATGAGTGTTATGTTCCCCATGTGCTGCTGTTCTGTGTGGTTTCCTGTAACAATAAAATGTAGTAGCTCTTCCAGAAATACCAAAACTTTTACCTTGTGTTGATATGTATTTGGCTTGTATTACTCTGTATTGTTCTGTATTTGTATCTGCTGCTGCATTTCCATGTATTGCTCTGTATGCAAATTGGACTTTCACCAGTGTGTATATGGATTGTATTTGTATTTATGTTTGTATACATTGCTGTAATTGTCTGCTTTGCTCAAGTGTCAATAAAAAAATTCATTCAATAAAGTTGAATAAACACTAATAAAGATACCCTTCCCACCCCTCACCCCCCCCCGCCCTTCTTTCTGGCTCCTGTGTTTATTTGTTGTGGTTGTGCCATTTTTTCACTGTATTTCTTGCTTTGCTTTACTTTTCTCTAACTTTATTCTTGTCTCTGTGTTTTTCTTTCTCTCACTGTTCCTATCTCTCTTTCTCTCTAGTTCTGTTTCTCCTTAAGTCTTGCTTTGTTTCACTTTATTTCTCCTTAACTGTTTCTCTCTGACTGTATTCCTTTGTCTGTATTTGTTTCTCTTGTTTTTCTCTTTTAACTCTATTGCTTTGTTTCTGTCTTTCTCTTTACTGCTTTGTTTCTCTGTTTTTCCCTTTAACTGTAACTCTGTTTCTATTTCCCCTATAGCTGTACTTTGCTGTTTATTTTTCCTCTCTAACTTTACTTTTCTCTATGTAACTTTACTTTTTCCGCCTAACTTCAACCTTTTTCTCTTTCTCTCAAACTTGTTCTCTTTTTCTCTTTCCCTCTAACTTGTTCTCTTTCTCTGTCTCTCTCTCTAACTTGTTCTCTTTTTCTAACTTGTTCTCTCTTTTTCTCTAACTTGTTCTCTTTTGCTCTTTCACTCTAACTTGTTCTCTTTTTCTCTCTAACTTGTTCTCTTTCTCTCTCTCTAACTTGTTCTCTCTTTCTCTTTCCCTATAACTTGTTCCCTTTTTCCCTTTCTCTCTAACTTGTTCTCTTTTTCTCTGTCTCTCTCTAACTTGTTCTCTTTTTCTCTGTCTCTCTCTAACTTGTTCTCTCTCTCTGTCTCTCTCTAACTTGTTCTCTTTCTGTCTAACTTGTTCTCTTTCTCTGTCTCTCTCTCTAACTTGTTCTCTTTCTGTCTAACTTGTTGTCTTTCTCTCTAACTTGTTCTCTTTGTCTCTCTCTCTAACTTGTTCTCTTTCTCTCTTTCTAACTTTTTCTCTTTCTCTAACTTTTTCTCTTTGTCTAACTTCTTCTCTTTCTTTCTCTCTTTCTCTCTTTTTCTCTTTCTGTCTAACTTGTTCTCTTTCTTTCTAACTTTTTCTCTTGTTCTCTTTCTGTCTAACTTGTTCTCTTTCTCTAACTTTTTCTCTTTAACTTTTTCTATTTTCTCTAACTTTTTCTCTTTCTCTTTTCTCTTTCTCTAACTTTTTCTCTTTTCTTTTTCTCTAACTTTTTCTCTTTCTCTTTTCTTTTTCTCTTTGTCTAACTTTTTCTCTTTGTCTAACTTTTTCTCTA
>JACBWW010000133.1:0-31819 GCA_020086605.1 Lanius collurio
GGATCAGCCCAGGCCTGGGAGGTTTTTGGGCTCTCAGTTACACATGGTCAGAACATGTCCAGTTTTTCATCCACCAATTTCAGTTGCAACAGATCAGCCCCAAGGGGTGTTTGATCCAGAGGAAGCCAGAGGACATCCTGACCTTATGGCAAAGGGCTGATAAGCACCAGAGAGCAAACTGCTCACAGCAAGTTCTTTTTTTAGCTCTGCTGTTGGAGTTGCTGGGTTATGGTCTGAGCATGAAAATGCCTTTTGCTAAGGAAGAGATGTCGGATGGAAGCCCCCAAAGTTAAGGTGGAAAATGGGGTCACACCTCCTAGAGCGGCAAGGTTAGAGGTACAGAAGGAGCTATTCTTGTGCAGGCTTTGGTGGCAACAGCTAGGAGGGAAATGCTTACCTGAGGAACATCTGAGAGCTTGATCCTTTCAGGATGGAGAGATCTGGTGCCAGCACCTGGGAGGGAAATAAAACCCTTGAAGTGACTTGAATTTTCCATCCCCTTCTCCTGCAGCCCCTGATGAAGCAAGACAGTTTGGATATCTACAACGAGAGAGATCCCTTCAAGAGCGATGAAGGAGGAGTTGATGAAGAGGAGAACGACGACGTGGACAGTGGGATCGAGGGGGAGTTAGACCTGATGGAGCGGGACGCGATCATCCCCCCAATGCCAGCCCAGCGCCTGCCCATCGAGAGGGTGTCCTTCCCCAAGGGGCTCCCCTGGGCCCCCAAAGTCAGGTAAAGCCACCTGCTGTCACCCTACCTGTCCTGGAGTTCATTGCAGCTTTGTGGGAAGCATTGGGAAGTTTTTTGGCCCCTGGCAGGTTGAACTGAAGTGACTCCACTTCTTTTTTTTGTCAGGGTTGGTCCTTTCTGGATTGGCCACTTGCCATGTTTGGTGTGTAAATGCTGGGGAAGAGCTCAGCTGAACCCAGTCCATGCCAATAAGCTGGCAATCCAAATTACTGGCCCATAAGTGGCAATCCAATTTTGGCTATCCCAGGTTGTACTGGGAAGGAGGCTGTGCTGGGGCACTGTGGGAGCAGGGTCAGCTTTCCCAACCAGATCCCAGTGGATCTTGGTAGCACAAAATCCTTGACTAATCATCTTGGGAGCTGATTAATGACATTTTATTTGGTGAGTAGGACCCCTGTGCTGCCAGGTGAAGCCTTCCTGAGTGGTGGAGAAAAACATCCAAGGGCAGAGGAGCTGGTGCCTTTCCTTCCTAAGACCAGTTATCTACACGTGATAGGAGGGAATGATTAGGAGAAGAGGCTGAAAAGCTCTGCCCCTTTCCCTCAGATCCATGTGAGGGTTTTTGCTGTTTATCCCAAGCCTGGATTCATTCCAGCCTCTTTCAAACAAATAGAGCAAATAGATGTTTTTGAGGTAGGAGCAGTGACAGGGTTAAGTCGGTCTGTCCAGAGCATTCCTGGCAGGGACGTGGCAGGAATTGGTTTCCCACCTGGATCTCCACATGCAGTGCTGTGGTGCTCCACATCACTTAGCATTATCAGCTTCAAAATCAAATATTGTTGCTTTCCTTGGCTGCTGGCTGGAAATCCAGCTGGATTTCTTTCTGTCGAGGAGAGCCTTGGCTCACAGCTCGTGTCCTGCTTGTACTGCAGAGATCCTGAGCAGTTCCCATGAAAGATGCCCAAGGTGGACAAGATGTCAGCTTGCTTTGGGAGCAGCATGTGCTCTGACAGACCGTGGAGGCGACATTTGTTCTCTCAGAGGGAGCAGATGCTCCTTGGAGAGGCGTGTGAGGAGCACAGGAGGTGCATACAAAGGTGCTGGTTGTAGCAAACTCCTCTCCGTCTACTCACACGTTCCTGTGGAGTTGCACAGCAAATACAAATGGGTTTGGTTCACGTTGCTCCCAGCCAGTGAGGGCAAAGGGGGCTTTTGCCCACTGCTACTGCGACCTCTAGAAATCAGGCTGAGGCTGTGATCTTGTACATGGCTGTTTTCCAACCTTCTCCTTGGTTTTGTCTCTCTGCGGCTCCATCAGACAGAAAGACATCGAGCATTTCCTGGAAGCAAGCAGGAACAAATTCATCGGATTCACGCTGGGACAGTGAGTGTTTCATCCACAAAATCTGCCCTGTAGCTTCCATCAGTGGGGTTTAAGTGCTGGGAGGTGTCCACAAAGCTCAGGCTTTTCCAGCTCGAGGCATGCTCGGGATGATGCAGTGCTGGCTTTGCTGGGGCCACAGCAATGAAAGCAGTGTTAGAAAAACATGTTCCTGGAGGCACTGATCCCCAGGGACCTCTTTCTATTAAAAATCAGACCTAGCCCAGAATAAGTGACCCCTGACCCAAGCCAGGAGCGGGTTTGATGCGAGAGGCAGCTGAGACAGTTTGGTATCCACAGCAAATTACTGAGTTTGTGAATAAATCAGGCTGTGGGTGCAGAGTCATCCTGGGACAGGCCCAGCAGGGTACATCCATTTTTAGGTGCAGTGCTGGGCTCAGACTGGCTCCACCCCAATTCTGATTCAGTCTGATTTCACCTCAGTTCTGATTCAGTCTGATTTCACCTCAGTTCTGATTCCATCTGATTTCACCTCAATTCTTCACCCTGCTGCCTCTCCTCTCTCGTGCAGGCATTATGGGGGGGAGGTGGGAGGGCAGCAGCTCACACCAACACCTCTCCCAATTCCTGACCCATCTGGGATGCGTTCAGCAGACTCCAGGCCCCCTCTTTCACCTGTTATGACAAGGGAATGTTTGAACATGGATGTCCTTCCCAGTACCAACCTTCCTTCCTCTTCCTCAGGGACACCGAAACCTTGATAGGGCTCCCACGGCCGATCCATGAAAGTGTGAAGACCCTGAAGCAGGTGAGATGGAGGCTCCAAGCATGGCATGGGATATCCACCACATGGATCCTCCTGGCCAACCTCACTGAAACACAGTTCCTGGAGGGGGTTAAAAATTAGTTGGTGATCACTGGAGAAGTTTTTGGAGCTTCTTGCAGGAATTGGGGCAAAAAATTCAAAACTGAGTCCTCAAGTAGCCTCTCCAGCATTTTTACTTTCCCTTTATCCAAGTGTTTGCCATGTGTTTTGAAGGTGACAGACTATCAGAGCTGGGTTTGGACATACATTCCCAAACCCATGCTGTTCCCAGGGGGAAGCATGACCAGCCTTGGCTCCTGCAGTGCTCCACGGGGAATGAGACACCTCCAGAGGCCACCTGACCCTATTGAAGGTCTGGGTTGTCTTTTGGAGGCGAGTTTCCCTCTCTAATTACTTCCAGAGAGCTCCCAGAAGGAGTAGGTGGAAGTAACCAAAGGCAGGAGGTGTGAGGGGCTTCGGGGATGCCCCACACAGCGATGAGTTCCCCGTGGATCTGCTGTGACCTGCAGCCCTCACTCAGATATCGCTGGAATCAGCAGCTGTGACCATCACTGGCTGTGTTTCCTCCTTCAGCTGTGCCATTGCTCTGTCTCTGTGTTTGCCAGCACAAGTACGTTTCCATCTCGGATGTCCAGATCAAGAACGAGGAGGAGCTGGAGAAGTGCCCCATGTCTCTGGTAAGATGGAAGTTTCTTCACCCCATCACCAGAGAGAAGATGGGAGGTTTCCAGTGTATGTAAATCCTTATTTTTATTTCATTTTCCCATGTTTCCAATGCTTCTCTGCTCTAGGGGGAAGAGGAAGTCCAAGAAACCCCTTGTGAGGTCTTGTATCGAGCAATGCTGTACAACCTCCCACAGTACATGGTAAGCCCACATTTCTTAAAGAAAGGAAGAGCTTTTGAGCAGGGAATGGTGCTGGTCTGGGAGCTGCAGAGCTCAGCAAGGATGGCTGTGGGGTGTTCAGCACCTGGGTGGTGAGATTTTGGTGGGAATCCACACCAAAGTCAGGGGGAAAGTACCGTCCAAGAGGAGGGATTCAGAGGGTTCCAAGATGCTGACTGGGCCATGTGGACTCTGTAGGGAGAGACAAACCCATTTAAGTGAATTCCAACTCGAGGTGTCCCTTGTGTTGTTTTATCCACACTACCAGAGCTCAGGCACGTGTGATTCCTTAAGAGCTGCCAAGCACCCCGACTTGTCCTGTCAGGGGATGGAAGGGGAGGTTGGGTGTGGTGTGGTGAAACCCCACAGGGTTGGCTCAGTGTTGTCCAGTTTCATCAAGTGAAGGGGAAGGAAGGAATTCCCTTCCCTGGGACCATCCCCCCACCCCTGCCCTCTCCTGCAGATTGCTTTGCTGAAGATCCTCCTGGCTGCTGCACCCACCTCCAAGGCCAAGACCGACTCCATCAACATCCTGGCAGACGTGTTGCCCGAGGAGATGCCGTAAGTCCCTTACCAGGTGGCCATCCCAGCCTTGCCATGGAGTCTTGGACCAAGCAGGAGAGCTGATAGGTTTGGGGGGTTCCAGGCTTGGGGTGTCTCTTTGGGAAGGTGTAAATTGCTGTTGCCACCAGGGCAGAGCTGTCAAAGCCAAGGAAGTGATGCTGCTTTTTCAGGAGAGCGATGATTTGAGTGCAGTTGGCAGCCACTCGAGCTAAGTGATACCAATGATAAAATCCTGCTAATTGACCCAAATCATAAAGATATGTCTGCATATAGGAGGTGTCCTTCCTGCTGCTCTGCCAGGATTCCTGGTGGAGAGCAATCCACATTTGGTTTCCTGCTTTTTTAATGTATTTTGGCATCACCAGGTAGGGTGGATGGAAATGGGAGTCCTGGGGGGGAGTGAAGGTCCTGGATTTCATGGAGCTTATCCAGAGGAGCAGCAGCTCCCCAGCCCCTCTGGCAGCTCCCACAGCCCCTCTGGCAGCTCCCACAGCCCCTCTGGCAGCTCCCCAGCCCCTCTGGCAGCTCCCACAACCCCTCTGGCAGCTCCCACAGCCCCTCTGGCAGCTCCCACAGCCACGGTGCTGCTTTTGTCTCCATCCCAGCATCACCGTTCTGCAGAGCATGAAACTGGGCATTGATGTGAACAGACACAAAGAGATCATCGTGAAGAGCATCTCAGCTCTGCTGCTGCTGCTCCTCAAGCACTTCAAGCTGAACCACATCTACCAGGTGGGCCTAGAGCAGGGCATGGCCATTGCCAAGCTGGGCTCGAAGGTGGTGTGTCCTGATAAAGACTTCCAGGAAGAGCTTCATGAGGAGCTGTAATCACATTTCCATAGCTGCAGGATTTGTACAGGGTCACCTGGGTTGGGATAACCCTGCTGTGCTTTGACAACATCATTTTGAGTCACAGGGTAGGAGCTTTAAACTTCTGGGAATATCCATTCAGGTTAAATTTAGGAGGTGGCACAAGCCTCCCTGGCAGAAGGGGGAAGATGTTGGGGGTTAGGCAAGACTCTCTTTTGCTCTCTGTCATCTCCAATACCCAGAAATAGTGCTGGGAAGGACTCCACGAGGTAACCTAATCTGGTTTTGGCAGGATCAGGTTCTTGGGGCTCCAGTTTCAACAGAGGCAGGAGATCTGGGTCATAGTTGCAATGTGATTTTTGTTCCCAATGTGATTTTTGTTCCATCTGTATGGCACCAATCAAACTGCACCCACTCCAGGGCTTTCCGTAGTTAAAAAAAAACAAGGACTAATATGAGCTGTGGCCCAATTCTCCACTCGTTCTCCAAGTCAAACAATTAGTGTTTTCTAATTTTTCCTATTAAAGCCTTCAGCGTGCTACAAATCCCTCTGTGTTAGAAAACCCACTGGTATTTAACTGAGGATAAATATAAATCCACATATTGGATTGGATAAGATGAAACCAACTCCCACATTTTTACAATCCTGCATTTGTTCTGGGTCCCCCCCACATCCCTTCATTAATTTTTCTCACTTCAAAGTGGCTCCTCTCCTTTCTTCCCCCCCAGGCAGGAGGGCCATTGCAGCCTGGAGCTAAGCCTGGAGAAAGCTGTGGGGTTTTGTGCCTTTTTGTGTCTGATTTGGGGGATTTTGTTCTTTCAGTGGTCTCAGGGAAACTGAGAAAGCTCCAGCAGGTCTGAAAGGAAGGAATCACTGACTCATGGGATGGTTTGGGTTGGAGGGGTGCATTACTCACTGGCACATCCTGGCAGTGCTGTGTCATCTGTGGTGTGCCAATGTCGACAGCTGGCACCAGGCTGGGCTGAGAACAAACTGTTCCTTCCCTTCCAAATTGGAGGTGTTGATGGAGAGGCATGGCAAGGGCAGTGATAGGAATGGGGTTTGCTGCAGTTTGTATCTTTAGAGAATAGGAGAGATTTGGTGTATTATTGAACTGTAGAATGGTTTGGGTTGGAAGGGACCTTGAAGACCATTTAATGCTTTGAGGGAGAGAGAAATTAAAAGCAAGTAGGAAAATAAGGATATTATTTCAGTCAAAATTTCAAAGGGAACTGGGATTAGTGTGTGACAGCAATAGGAATAATTGTATTTTCTCATGTAACAGCTACAACTCCTTCCCTCTTCCCTGTGCACTGTTTTGCCACAGATTTAATTTTGAAAAGCCCCACTGCAGCCACGAGGTGCAGCTGCTCCTAAAGCACTGCCATGAAGTTTGCATGTCCTCTCTCTGGCAAACAGAATTTTCCAGCTGCTGTGTGTGACACAAAACTTCTGCTGGGAGGAAATGGTCTGTGAGGGGTCTGGGGCAAACCACCCCGAGTGCTTCGCTTTAGGTTTAGGTTTCCATTCCCAGGAGGTGCTCCCAGCTAGCACTGACCCATTTCCCTTCTCTTCCCCAGTTTGAGTACGTGTCCCAGCACCTGGTGTTTGCCAACTGCATCCCACTGATCCTCAAGTTCTTCAACCAAAACATCCTGTCTTACATCACTGCCAAAAACAGGTACTGCCACTCCTGGGGCAGAGAGAGGGGATGGGGCAGGGAGGCTGTGCATGAGGGACCTGATGTCCTGGGAGGGCCCAGGTGACCTCACACAGCTTTGGGGTGTCCTCTCCACTACAGGATATGCTGGAGGGAGCACATCCCTCTGGCATGATGAGGATGACTGGATGCTGTGTTTCCAATCTCTGACTGGGCTGCTAAAATAGTACTGAAATGAAATAGGCTTCATCTTTAAAATAAAGTAGTTTTCTTCTCCACATGCACTCCTGGAGAGAAATCCAGTGCTACTGGGCATCTTTGGGCCACAGCTTCAACAAGGCCAGATGGGGTGGGATCTTCCAGGGCTTTCCCACATTTTATAGCTGTAATTCAGCTCTCCTGACTCCTTCAGCTTTTCCATAGTTGTCACAGCCTTTTGCTGCTGATCTGAGAGAGGCACCAGCCTGGTTTTGAGTAGGGGGCTGGCTGGACCACCATGGATCAAAGAACTGAGAGAGCACAACACTTTCACACCTCACCAGGGCAGGATTTCCCTGTTTGGAGAGGAGTTCCACAGGGATGTTGGAATGCTGAAAAGATCCTTTTTTTTCCCCTTTTTGATGCTCTTTTTGTTGCTCTTCAGCTGTGAGTGTAGGCTGGTCTGTCTCCTGCATGGTATGGTTGTGTCTGTGTGAGGAGGCACGCATGGAAAAATCGGAAGTAAAATGTTGATTCTTGTGCTATAAATATTTCCACTTTTGGGCCTGTGCTTTAAGGGAGGAGGAAAAAGCACTCAGCTCCCTCCTCTGCTCTGGGATGGAGGTGTCACAGGCAGCATGGGCACCTGTGAGAGAGGTGGGATGTGCAGCTGGATGCTCTGAGCCAGGGAGGTGTAAATTCCAGTTTTGGGGGTTTTTAACTGCCTGCTTTGACCAAGTCCATAGGCCTGGAGGCCTTTGAAAGACCTGATACTCTGAATTTTCACTCACTATGAATTCTCTTGCTGGCAATCAGATGCCTCCATTTGAACCTCAGACCTGTTTACTTTTTTTCCCCTTTTTAAATATGCATATGAATAACTCATCTGGCCCGTCTTAATGGATCCAAATCCTTCGAGTCCTTATTAATGCTCTCAGGATGCACTTTTGGAGCCCAGAGGCATCGATGTGCTCCATGAAGCTGAGGGGTGAGGCAGAGCTGAGGCTGGGATCCCATTGGGATGCTGTCTGTGCCATCAGAAATGCCAGAGGGATGCCCCGTTGGCACGGCTGCTTCACGTGCTGGAGCTGGGATCGTTCCCCACCCAAATCTCGTGTTGCATTTCCAGGTGCAGAGCAGGAAAAAGTGACAGATTCCTGGGCACGATGGCACAGGACATCTTTAAAAAGTGCTCTCATGCTAATTGGTTGCTAACGAGCCCCTCCTTGCCCGTTTTCCGCAGCATCTCCGTCCTGGATTATCCACATTGCACAGTCTGTGACTTGCCCGAGCTCACAGCAGAAAGCCTGGTAAGCAGCACAGAAAGGGTTTCTGTGGCCACCATTGCTCTGTGTGACAGGGTGAGGAAGGATTTGGGGTTTGTGTTATCTGCCTTCTCTTCCTCTAACCCCCAGCCTTTCCAAAATTAGACTTTTCTTTCCCCTCCAGACTCGAGAATTCCTCCCATCACTATTGAGTCACTGACAGCTGTGGGGAAGAGGGGAAGTGGCTCTGCTGGTATTGGGCACCCCATAAAAATAGTTGGGTTTAGGGTTTTCCCTTTCACAGAATAGAATCACAGACTCACGGGGTCATTGAGGTTGGAAAAGACCTCCAAGATCATCAAGTCCAGTCTGTGATCAAACTCCACCTTGTCCCCAGCCCAGAGCCCTGAGTGCCACATCCAGGAATTCCTTGGACACCTCCAGGGGTGGGTGCTCCAAACCTCCCTGGGCAGCCCCTGCCAAGGCCTGAGCACCCTTTCCATGGGGAAATTGCTGCTGATGTCCAACCTGAGCCTCCCTTGGCACAGTTTGAGGCCGTTTCCTTTTGTTTTGTCAAGACAAGATTCTCCTGCTTTGAAAGGAGGCTGTTGCCTCCCAGGTTTAAACTGCTCTGAGCACTCCTGTTTTATGAGAATAAGGAATGAACCAAATTCCCTATGGAGAGGAGCCTTAAGTATTCCAGAGACTGGCCAGCAGGATGGGCTGGGTAAATATACAGACTGCAGATGGGATATTAATGCTGGCAGGTTCATAAATGCAATAATTCAAGTGCAGAGGAGGGCAGGGAAAACCTCTGGGGTTAATAAGAAATAATGGACAGGAAATGGAGACCCTAAACCATTAAGAAGGAGCCCAAGCAAACCCAGTCCAGGCAGGGATGATCTCAGGGTGCCTGGCTGCTGCAGTCTCAGGCCTGGGTTGTCTTCCTTAGGTTTGTAAAGGTTAAAGTCATCAAAGAGAGGCTTTTCCCCAGGTACACGGGCTGCTGAAGGCTGGGTGTCCCTGCCCAGCCCTGCCAGGCTCCATCAGCCATATCCTGGACCAATGGGGACATCTAGTGACACATCACTGAGGGCCCCGTGGCTCCTGCTAATCCTCACAATCAGCTGTAAGGCTGTAGGAGAAAACTGAAGGGTTTTAGGGGAAATATTCCCAGTAGGGTCTTGAGAGTTTGCAAGCTGTCGTTGCACCTTTTGGTTTCCTCCAGCTGACATGGATGTCATCCTCACAGGAGAGCAATTTAATCAGAAAATATGCAGAAACCAACTTGAATCTTACCACAAGGGTTCATCTTTAGGAGGATACCCAGGGAAGTAAGGATTTAATAGGAATTAGACACACCCTGGTACTCGAGGCGTACATTTGGGCACATATTTATATTTCTTCAGCCAGCATTTCTTGCGTTGTTTTAGCTTTTTTCTACCCCTCTGATGAGTGATTTTAACAGCCCAGTGTAACCCATTCCTTAGAGGATGTGACTGATGGTTCTGCTCTCTGGGAGCTGAGCCCAGTGCTGTGTGTTTGGGTTATTCCAAGGAGAACCAGGACGAGTCCAGCTCTGCTCTCTCCCAGGCCTGTGGGGTAACTGCTGCCCCCCCCGGTGTAAATCAGAAGTGGCTGAGGGGGTGGGAGAGTTGCCCATCCTGCTGTGGGAAAGGCTCTTCAAATCCTGGCCAGTCGCCATCTGCCCTCCCCTGGCACTCCAGAGGGGTCTGCAAAGGGCTTGATAAGCCCCTTAAAAGGGGCATTAAAGTCTGTTTGGCTTGTTCCCTCCTTCCCTGACTCTGATGGAAGGACCCTCCCCAACTTGCAGCTGCAGAGACAACATCTCTGGGTGACAAATAAATCCATCTGTCTAAGAAGTAGATATTGGGCCCTTTGGGAAATTTACTTGGTACAGAGGGCGCAGGTGAAGCCTGGACATGAAGTGACACTGCAGGGGCACTCACTTTGGGAACCCCAAAGCACCAGGCAGCATCCACAATCCTCAGTGCCATCCTGGTGACATTCTGGTGACATCCCACCTCTGGATGCCTCTGAGAGATTGGAAGGGGCTGCCCAGGGAGGTTTGGAGTGCCCATCCCTGGAGGTCTCCTAGGAATTCGTGGAGGTGGCACTCAGGGCACTGGGCTGGGGACAGGGTGGGCATCGAGCACAGCTTGGGCTCAGTGGTCTGGGAGGGCTTTTCCAGCCTCAGGGATTCCTTGATTCTGTTTGGCCCTTGCCTGTAAAAGCAAAGGGTTTGTGCTGGTGGGATTTCAAAGCTGGATTGGACCCTCTGACAGAAGGGGCTCTCTCCAGCTCCTCCCGAGGATGCCCAGACCTGGAATGGGTTGGGTTTTTGCCCCGAGTTGAGAAGGCTGTAGCTGGCTGGGAGTGCTTTATAAATTCAGCAGTCCTTGTTTTGCACTAATCCCCAAACAGGTTTTTTTGTGGGACGTTTCTCCTGCACTTGGAGTTGTTCAAACATGGAGCAAGTTACTGCAGTGGTGGAATTAGGGCTGAAATGTGCCACGGGCAATATTTACACAAGCTGTAGCTGAGGGTGTTTACAGTTACCTAATATTTAAAACAACGTCTCAGCAGCACTGAAGCTGGAGGGGATTTTTGTTATCCTCTTGATACAAATGTTGCTGTTTGTCATCCTGTGTTGATTTGTGACTTCTTGTTACTGGTCTGTAATATGTGCTCTAAGCATGAATTAATTTATGTAGTTAACAAAAGCAGTGGTGATCACCAGGCTGCAATTCGGTCTCTGGCTGTAAACAAGGAATACAAATCTACCACAAAATATATTTCCCGTGATGGAATAATGTGATTTTTCCCATTATTAGCTCTTACTCTAAACTAAAAACAGGTTAAAATCTGAGTGTTTCAGAATGGTTTTCCCCAGAATCCGCTGATGATAACCCAAGTGAGGAGGCAGCTCTGCTGCTCGTCCTCCCTCAGAAATAAGACTTGTGCAGGCAATAAAAATAAAGATTTCTGCCCAAGGACACCTCTGTGGCGGTGGTCAGGGCTACACTTGTCCTTGTCCCCTTGCAGGAAGCTGGAGACAACAACCAGTTCTGCTGGAGGAATTTGTTCTCCTGCATTAACCTGCTGAGGATCCTCAACAAGCTGACCAAGTGGAAGCACTCGAGGACAATGGTGAGGGGATGTCCCTGTCCCCTCCCCTGAGACCTGCCACGTTTCCCCTGGAGCACATCCCTGGCTCTGCACAGCGGGTTCAGCCCAGCCTTGTGCTCAGCATTTCTTCTGGAACTGCTGGAGCTTCTGCTCTTCATCCTCTTCCCTTTTTTCCTTCCCAGACCGAGCCTTAAGTGCAGAAATACTTCTCCTTCTGCAAATAAGGTTATTCCTACAACCCTCAAGCCCCGTGCAGAGGGTGCTCATTGTGTTGAACACTCCTGTTCTCCCTTCTGGGAGTGTTGCCCAGGGCTCGGTACCCAAAGCAGCACAGCCAATATTTGTGTGGCTGCCCCAAGCACTCTGCATTAATTGGCGTTGATTTCCTGCCAGATGCTGGTCGTGTTTAAATCAGCCCCGATCCTGAAGCGGGCTCTGAAGGTGAAGCAGGCCATGATGCAGCTCTACGTGCTCAAGCTGCTGAAAATCCAGACCAAGTACCTGGGGCGCCAGTGGAGGAAGAGCAACATGAAGACCATGTCTGCCATCTACCAGAAGGTGCGGCACCGCATGAACGACGACTGGGCCTACGGCAACGGTGAGTCCTGCTCTGCCTCTGGAATCAGCGTGGCTGGGTGTGGCCTCAGCCCCCCGAGGGTGTGGTCAGCCTGGGATCTTCTCAGGAGGTTTCAGGCACTGTTCTGCACCATCACATTTAGAGCTCGGGAAAGCCGACTTTGAGAACCCTGGGGAAAGTTCTTCGTGTTGTGTGTTTGGATAGAAGGGCATGATATGGTTGTTGCAGCTTTTCAATATTGGTCGTTGTTACTCTCGTCCAAATTTTAACAGTTTGGGGGATTAGGAATTTATAATAAGCTCCTCAAGTTTTAAATGTTTTAAATCTTGATCTCTGCTTCAGTTGTCAGTGGAGATTTTGAGTAGAAGTGGTGCAGTCTTTGTGAAACTTGTAGGAGCTGGGTAATTATAGACAGTCCTTAAAGCAGGAATAATTACATTTCTATTGTGTATCTTAAATTAAAATGCACACATAATGGGATTTGGCTAGGAATGTTAATAATTAGGAGTGACTCTGGTTAATTCATGTGAAACTTTCAGCCTTTTTTTTGCTCAAACCTTATCAGAGTGATGTTTTCCACAATATTTGGGTGCTGCTTGTCCTTCACTGCAGATATTGATGCAAGGCCGTGGGATTTCCAGGCTGAGGAATGCACGCTCAGGGCCAACATCGAAGCCTTCAACAGCCGCAGGTACGACAAGCCCCAGGCCTCGGAGTTCGCCCCGGTGGACAACTGCCTGCAGAGCGTGCTGGGCCAGCGCCTGGAGCTGCCCGAGGACTTCCACTACTCCTACGAGCTCTGGCTGGAGCGGGAGGTGTTTGCCCAGCCCATTCGTTGGGAGGAGCTGCTGCAGTGCCAGTGACAGCCGCACCTCCACCTGCCCCGCCTCCGGAAGGGCCGCAGGAGGAGGGGAACGTCCGTTTGGAGCTGGCGGGGTTTAAGCACAGCTTAAAAACCTAAATCCTTCCAAAGAGACCGAGTCTCTCTGTGCCTACCAGACACCTCGTTTTGGAGGTCATCCCTTTCCTGTGACTTCTTGGAGACTATGAAGGATCAGCAGAGGCCCCGGAGCAGGTTCCAGAGTGAGCTGAGAGATAAGGGGTGTGATAGCTTGATTCAGGACTGTAGGCTCGGTGTAAGGATTCCCCGCTGGCCATTCCGTCCCTCCCGAACGCCCCACGCTGGGCCTCCTTTGGTTTGACCCGTTCAGTTCTGGCTGGCAGCTGAGGTGCTTCCAATGTACACATTGCCACCCTGCCACCCCCAGCTGCCCCAGAAGGTGCCCACCAGGAGTCCACCTTGGCTTGGCCACTGAGACAGCATTCCCTGTTGTCCCTGGGCTGGCACTGCTGCTGCTGGCGTGACACAGCCCATCTCTGAGTCCTGGTGCCACCAGGGCCGGCTTTGGGGTGGTCCTCTGGCACCAGGGCTGGGTTTGGGGTGTTCCCCTGGCACCAGGGCCGGGTTTGGTGTTCCTCTGGGCACCAGGGCTGGGTTTGGGGTGTTCCCCTGGCACCAGGGCCGGGTTTGGGGTGTTCCCCTGGCAACAGGGCCGGGTTTGGGGTGTTCCTCTGGGCACCAGGGCCGGGTTTGGGGTGTTCCTCTGGGCACCAGGGACAGGTTTGGGGTGTTCCCCTGGCACCAGGGCGGGGTTTGGGGTGTTCCCCTGGGCACCAGGGATGGGTTTGGGGTGTTCCCCTGGCACCAGGGCCGGGTTTGGGGTGTTCCCCTGGCACTGATCCGTTACCTCTGCCTGGCTCTGCTTCCCCCACGTGCACTCACCACGTTAATGAGAGGGAAGGGGTCCCTGTGCTGTGCTCAGAGCTGTAGAGGTTGGATGTCCCCATTTCTGTCCCCCTGAGTGTCATTTGGACTCCAGATGCTCTTTAGCCCTTCCAGCCCTGAGGAGACAATAAATACCACGTTAAATAATCTGATTTTTACACAGATCTTTGGTTGTTGGGGGAGAGTGCTTTTGCCACGTCTTAGAGTGGGGAGGGAAAGTGCTTTGGTTAAGAATTTATGAGGAAAAGAGTGGGCTCTGTGGTCCATAACTTGCAGAATGAACAGGATATTGAGCTGTAAACTTTCTATACATTTATTAACTTAAATTTAATAATAAACAGCACGCTGGGGTAAAGCTGTGTTGCATGAGGATGGCATTTGTCAAAGCATCCTGTGTTCATTGAGGGCAGGGAACCCCAAATATCCACAAGTGTTTGTTGTGGCAGGATTTGTGCTTATTGCTTAAAGCATTAATTAACCCAGGAATGCTTCCTGCACGGGGTTAATCCAAGGCCTTGCTCATGGAAATGGCATTAAACCCTTTAAAACCTTTTTAAATATGCTTTTGTTCAAAATAAACCAATTTTAAAGGACATCTCTTTATTTAAGCTTTTTCTTCCCGTGTCTTTAATTTAAACACTTCTCCTTTTTTTTGTATTTTATTTTTTAAGGGTGAAAGCAGCCCCCCAACTCAGCTCTCACCCCTGCCCCTCTCCCCTCTCCCTCTGCTGCAGAAAGGCCTCAGTCTGACACGCTTTGGACGTTCCATTCCAACGAGTCCATAGAACTCTAAAAAAAAAAAAATTAAAAACAGAATTATGGGCTGTGTTTGTGCTTGTTAAAAATCAAAAAGTCATTTAAACATCAGTGGGGCCTCTCCCTGCAGTAAGGCAGGAAATCCAGCGTGGTGCTGGATCCTTCAGGGATCCCAGACCTGGGACAGCTCCTCGTTTAATCCCGGTTCTAAAACAGCCCCAGGCACTTCCCGGGGCTCCCCTGGGAGCGATTAAATTTAAGATTAAACAAACACAGATAAAACAACAAAGCCCAGCTAAAGATGGCAGATGACAAAGGGTCTGTGGAGTATTTTAGTGGTAGAAACAGAGTAGCAATAAAATTATTTTCAGCACGTGCTGGTGGCCAGAGCCCAGAAGCAGCTGGAAAATCAAGGATTTTCTCTCTGATAATTCATCTTGTATTTTCCTATCAAATGCACACCTTTTAGTTTAATAAACTAAAGTCCTGAAAGTGTTGATCTTCAAGGGGAAAACTGAATGAATTACTAAAGAAACTTAGAAAAGCCCTTGGGATTTGGCTCAAACAATTTTTTTCCCCAAAAAATATCTTTTTTCCCCACAATATGTTGGATAAAAATAATGAGTACATACCCAAAGTGCATTTTTCTACGTTTTATATTTAAATTGTGCTTTTCAGTGCCTGTTATTTTTTCCTGAGAGAGATTAGAAATACAAATTCTTACCTGAATATCTCTGAGGTGGAGGATGGTACAAACTTAGCTTGGAATACAATTTATTCACAGCACCACCACCACATTTTCTGCTTCCCAGAGAGAGATCTCCACAGAAAACCTGAACCTCTGCATAAAAGGGTGACTTAGGGAAAGGTTACACCTTTATTTGAAATATTTATGTCCCATCATGGCAAGCAAGCAGAAGTTTCAAACTTTTTTTGCTTCACAAGGAGGATTTTCTCCTTAAAAATTCTCAGAAGAGCTGGGGGACAGCAATTAAGGGATAATCATTTTATGTGTTTAGCAAGGCAGTTTCAGAACAAAGTTTTGGGTGGTTTCTGCACAGCTGCAGGAACATCTCTTATCTCACCCCAACAGGGCTGTTGGTTCCAGGAACCCTCCAGTGTTCCCAGTTCCTGCTGTAACTGGTGCATAAAGAACGTTTTTGTTTTCACCCTCCAGGTGGTTGCTGAAAGTTTGGCTGTGGGTGAGTCCTTTTCTTCAGCACCTCAGCACAGATTCTTCTGTTTTCGTGTCCATTCTTCCCATTTCCTGGGGATATAAAGCACATGCATTGGAGTTATTAATTTCTCAGTCTTCTCTAAGCAATTTTCGAGCTGGTTGGTGAATTTAATGCAAATTTCAGTGTGGCACAAAAGGCTGCAAAGATACAAAGTTCCTTTCAGAGTTGTGAAAGGAGTGATCCTATGGGCACCACAGCTGAGGCCAAAAAACAACGGGGATTTATCCTTTATCCATTCAGTTTGGCAGTGTTAAAATAAAAATATCCCTCCTATTTCTTCTGTGAATATTTCCATTAAAATTACAACACCGAGATGTCCTGGCTGACTCTGTATTTATCCACTTGTAACTACAGCAGTGACTGTATGAGGTCAAGCTTATTATACTCTGGAGTCTGAGAAGCTTCCCTTAATTATTTATCAAAGCCTTGCATGTGGAAACAGCAGCTTGTTCTGCAGCCAGGTCCAAGCACTGTCACAAAACACAACATTTGACTGCACAGGCTGATTTTTTGCCTCCTTGATTGAATATTTCAGTGCTTGTGCCTTCACTGCTGTGCCTTCCTTTTAGCCTCGGTAACTATAATGTGGTCTCCTGACAGTTGTCATTGCTAAAAGCAGATAATTAGTGTAATTATGATTGTTTCTTTTATGCCATGTGGTTTGTTAATACAAATGACACAAAATTTCTCTGAACACAGCGGAAATCATTTTTTTTTTATTTTTTCTTTTACTATCCAAAGCACATTCAAGAGAATTTTGCTCCCATGTCCGCAGACCTTTATCCTGAGCTACACTACCAAATCTTTTGCTATTAGGGAAGAAGGAAGGGAGTTTCCTCAGAAAATTTTAATTGTGAGGGTGGAGAGGCACAGTTTGCATCCCTGGAAATGTTCCAGGCCAGGTTGGTTGGGCTTGGAGCAACCTGAGATAGTGGAAGGTGTCCCTGCCCATGGCAGGGCGTGGCACTGGATATTTAAGGTCCCTTCCAACCCAAACCATTTTGGGTTTCTATGATTTAAAACATGACTAAATATCCTATAGGCTTATGCACCAGAGCGCACATTTAGAGAGGTTAATGTCAAAGGCAAAAATAAACCCACGATCTAGGCAGACTCACTGATGTGTTTGTTGGAGTTTGGTAATATTGCAATTACAAGCTGGTTTTTTTTCTGTGGGGGAATTCAGCTCCTACTGATATTTTCACTTGTGCCTTTTGATTTTTTTTTTTAGTGCTTTGCAAGTGAAAATCTGGTGCTGAGGGATGCAGGAGAGACTCCTCTCTCCCATATTTTCTCCCAAATTTAAAAATCACCCAGCCTTTAGAAGCATTACAACCCTTGGATAAAATTGTTTTGTCTAAAAAAGGTGCAGGTAATAAAATGAACCCTTCAGGTCCCTGTTCCTCCCTCAGACCCCTCTGCCTCCATCGCTTTCCTGCATCTCAGGCCTCAGTTTATGGGGGTTTATTGGAAATATCCAAACTCTATTACACATCATTTTCAGGGCCTGCTCTCCGGAGCTGTGGCTCTCGAAGGAAGCAAAGCAGAGGTTGCTTTAAATATTTACGTGGTGAAGGAGGCTGAGCCAGGTGTTTAAACAGAGACTCCCCCGGGTCACACAGCAATAACGTGAATATCCCACTAAGCCCACCAAACATCAATCTTTCCAAGACCTTCGGAAAGCACGATTTGCTCCTCTCAGCTCCGAGTTGCGGTGAGGGTTCTTTTTCGCGTCCTTGTGACACTTCCCTGGCACTTCTGGCTGTGGGTGGGACGGGGACCGGGGGGGGCGGCGCCCTCTCCCCTCATCCCCCTCAAAGCTTTTCCCGCCCTTTTCCCCCTGACCGCGGCAGCGGCGGGAAGCGCGCGCGGGCACCGCCCCCCGGCAGCCGATTGGGCGAGGAGCGGGTGCGTCAGCAGCGGATTGGACACGGAGCTGTCAATCAGCGCCAGGCCACGCCCCGGCGTCGCTATGACAACGCGACGCTGAGGGGAAGGAGGGGCTGTCATGGCGGCCGAGCGGGAGGAGCGGGGCCGCTTCGGAGCTGTGGGGACAGGAAGGTGAGGTGCTGCCGTCTCTGAGGGAGGGGAGTGCGGCTGGGGCAGCCAGCGGAGCGAAGGAAGGTCGGGAGGGGCCTTCTCACTCGCTACACCTCCCTGAAAGGAGGGGCAGCCTAGTCGGGCTCTGCCGCCAGGGAACGAGGGACAGAACAGGAGGAAACAGGCTCAGGGTGTGCCCGAGCTGTAGACTCGGGAAAATTCCTTCCCTGAAAGGAATGCCCAGCCCTGGCACAGCTGCCCAGGGCAGGGGGGAGTCCCCCCCCCGGAGGGATTTAAAAGCCGTGTGGATGTGGCACTTGGGGACACTTGGTGGTGGCCTTGGCAGTGCTGGGAGTGGTTGGGCTTGGTCCTGGGGGTCTTTTACAACGTTCTGTGATGGTAAATCGAAAGGGCTTTGCTGAACAGCTCGGAGTCCTGGAATTTCCCAATCAGCAGCTTTTAGGGATCACCCACCTCGAGCTGTTTTTGCAAGGAGCTAACTATTTCTTCCCTTTTTTGCTTTAAAGTTCAGTGGGGACTGGCACAGACACGGGTGTAACTCACCACGAGACTTTGTGTTGCAGGGTCCAACTGCAGGGCTTGATGTGGAGTCCTGGCCGCTCAGTAAAAAGACTCAGCCATGGTAAAACCCCTTTGATCCTTCTGAAATGCTGATGGCACTTTTTTTTGAGGAAAAGGGTTAATATCCAAAAGGTTCCTTCCCACAGCTGCAGGACAGAACAGACCTGCCCAATTTCATTTTGTGAGCAAGTATAAACCTAATTCTGGTTTTTAGCTTTTTGTGTGTTCTTGGCTGCAGGCTGTAAAATTTTGTACATTTTGTATGAAGCCTGTAAGCATCTTTTATATTTGGAAAGATCAGCTACAGGCTGAATTCCTACCAGGAACCTGCAAGGGCTCACAAAAGCAACCCAAGAGCCTGGGCAAACAAGGAGTGGGACTTGGGTGACTGACAGGCTGCAAAATCTGACATGTTCCCTTGAAGGGGGCACATTCCAGCCTGTAAGTATTCCCCAAATTCTGTCCAATTAAGGTCTGTGAAAAAGGCTTGTCCTTATCTCAAGTGTATGTCTGAGGTCAGGTAGTTTCAGTTTGCAAATAATCTGCCATCAGCTGCAGCTTATACTCTTATTTTCTCTTTTTTTTTTTGCTTTTATTAGAAGATTTGTCTGTTTTATAGAGAAAATTTGATTTTTTTTTAAATATTTCTTTACCTGTCCACATTTTTACAATTTTATTTTTTATAGTCCCAGGTGATTCTGAGGATTGTGCCCTTTATTCTATTCCCACAACTCAGAGCACAAATATTTGTCTCTTTTGCACTGAGTAGTGCTGAGCTGTGAAAGGACTTTTTGGAAATTATAACATGGAAAACACCCTGGTGCGTGGGTTTGGATTTGTGTAACCAGCAGTGGTGGGAGAGCAGCTCTATCCCAGATCCATGGAAGCTGTGGGAGGGAGTCCTGCTTTGCTGGTTTAAGATCCAGGGTCACCAACAGGCACACGGGAGGGGATGAACACAGGCCAAGTGACTTCAGGATTGCAGCCTCATGCATTAATTAAAGAAAAAAAAAATCAGTGGAAAAGGGTGTTTGACCTCTATTGTGCACAAACCTTTTTTAGCCAGATGGAAGCACAGGGGGACCCTGATTAGCTCAGTGTGATGGCCTGAGAGGTTCTCAGAGCCCCCAAAGCAAACAGGGATTGGGTGAATGTTGTATTAATGCTTGTGAGTCCTTCTAAAAAACCCCCACAATGTTCTGTGGTCTGGGTGAGGGGCTCTGAGCTGATGCTGTGAGCCAGGACTAAAATGGAACAAAACAGCTGCTCTGGGATGTCTTGGAATCATGGAATGGTTTGGGCTGGAAGGACCTTAAAGCTCATCTCATTCCAGCCACATTCCACTGTCCCAGGCTGTCCCAGTGTCCAGCCTGGCCTTGGGCACTGCCAGGGATCCAGGGGCAGCCACAGCTGCTCTGGCAATTCCAGCCCAGCCCCTGCCAACCCTCACAGCCAGCAATTCCCAATTCCCAGGATCCCAGCCAGCCCTGCCCTCTGGCACTGGGAAGCCATTCCCTGGCTCCTGGCCCTCCAGCCCTTGTCCTCAGTCCCTTTAAGGCCCTGGAAGGGGCTCTGAGCTCTCCCTTGAGCCTTCTCCAGGTGAGCACCTCCAGCTCTCTCAATCTCTCAGCCTGGCATCCTCTACCCAGAAATGAGACAGCAAATGCCCCAAACTGAGTGGGTTTGTGCTCTTTTTCTCTCTGCAGGCAGGCAAATCCAAAAAACCCAAGGGCAGCAAAGGTGAAAAGGCTCAAAAGGGTGAGCAGAAGGATGTGAAAGAAGTGGATCTCTTCAGCCCAGCTGCCATGCTCAATGCTTACTGCATCTCTCACAACGCCTCTGCCTTCCTGGAATTCCGGGGCTTTCCCTGGCCTGGCTCCCTCAAAAAGAAGGGGAAGAAAAAGACATGAAAACCAAATTGCCCTCCTCTGTGAAGAAGACTCCTCTGTGATTAAACCCGCCCTGACCTCTGCAGTGCTCAGCTCCAATATTTCCCTTGGTCACTGCTGTGTCTGTACAAAGACACTTCTATTGCAGCTCGAGCCCACAGTGACAAAGGGCAGGGGACACTGGGCCATTGTCATTTCAGCTCCGGGTCCGTGTGGAGCGGGGTTTGTGCCTCGGCAGGGCTGTGCTGGATTTACCCCCACTGCTGCCATTCCTTCTGCCGGGGACGAGTCTGAGTCCTCCTGGAGCTCAGGAGGGGGAGCCATGGCAGGATTGAGAGTGTCAGTTGTGTGAGGGCTGAGGGAGCTGGGAAAGGGGCTGAGGGAGCTGGGAAAGGGGGCTGAGGGAGCTGGGCAGGGGCTGAGGGAGCTGGGCAGGGGCTGAGGGAGCTGGGAAAGGGCTGAGGGAGCTGGGAAAGGGCTGAGGGAGCTGGGAGGGGGCTGAGGGAGCTGGGAAAGGGCTGAGGGAGCTGGGAAAGGTCTGAGGGAGCTGGGAAAGGTCTGAGGGAGCTGGGAGGGGGCTGAGGGAGCTGGGAAAGGGCTGAGGGAGCTGGGCAGGGGGCTGAGGGAGCTGGGAAAGGGCTGAGGGAGCTGGGCAGGGGCTGGAGCCCCTGGAGGGGCTGAGGGAGCTGGGAAGGGGCTGAGGGAGCTGGGAAAGGGCTGAGGGAGCTGGGCAGGGCCTGGAGCCCCAGGAGAGGCTGAAGGAGCTGGGAAAGGGGCTCAGCCTGGAGCAAAGGAGGCTCAGGGGGGACCTTGTGGCTCTGCACAAGTCCCTGACAGGAGGGGGCTCAGGGGGGTCGGGCTCTGCTCCCAGGGAACAGGGACAGGAGGAGAGGGAACGGCCTCAGGGCCAGGGGAGGGGCAGGGTGGGCACCAGCAGGAATTTCCCCATGGAAAGGGTGCTCAGGGATTGGAACTGCCCAGGGAGGGTTGGAGTGCCCATCCCTGGAGGTGTCCCAGGAATTCCTGGAGGTGGCACTGAGGGCTCCGGGCTGGGGACAAGGTGGGGTCAGTCACAGGTTGCTTTGGATGATCCTGGAGGGCTTTTCCATCTCAGATGATTCTGGGAACGTGACTTAGGTTTGTCAGTGATTCTGTTCCACCCAGCAGAGGTGGTGAGGAACCCCCATGGCCAGGCTGTCACTTCCTGTGATCGTTCTTAGCCAGAACACCCTGGCTGGAGACCACAAGCTCCAGGTCACCAGCTCAGAGCCCTTTTGCTGCTTTTCCTCCACGGGTGTTCAACACAGCCCTGGGGACATCACGGAGCACCACGCTGAGGGAAGCTGTGCCCCTCTCCCAAGTCCTTCCTCCCCTCCAGCTTCCAGGTACCTTTCTGTTACAGGTAACAGTCAATTCTAACATCATCAACCCAAGCCAACAAAGGCCTGGAAATCCTGGTGCTGTTTCTCCAGCCTAAAATGTTCCCTCTATGAGAAGGTTTTGACCAGGGAAAATTAGAATTGGTGGCATTAATTGTCAGCCAGCTGCTGTCATCTGTAACTTACTTCAAGCTCCACTGGGTTTGTGGGTTCATCTGCACATGATACAACCCACCCTAGAAAGCCAAGGGTAAAATTGGTGTTTGGAAATATATATATATAGGGTTTATTTTAGAGCAATTTGGTTGCACAGGAGAACAGCCATGTAGCCATTTTGGCTGGTATTATCTATATAATAGGACAATATGAAAGCATAAAAATATCACTTAAGAAAATATTTAAGGAAAAGAAAGAGGGAAAGGATATGAGGAGAAGGGTCTCACTACCCACAGGCCTTGGGGTGAGACTTGGTGGTTCTGTCTCAGTGTCTGTTGGTTGAAGTGATGATCACAGAGTGGATTCAGGGGTGATGAGGGGAAATCCTGAGGAGGGGGTAGGGGAAATGCAGGGAACACAAACTCTGTTGGGTTTCTATTCACTCAGGCTCAGGTGGGAACGCCCAGGTGCCTCCCCTGGAGTGAGGAGTTTCACACTGGATGATGGAGTGTTGTGAGTCAGGGGACACTTCGGGACTGTGACACCTTCTAGGACAAGCAGCTGCATTTGTATCAGCACCGTTCAGTCCATTATGGCCCATCATGGCCCCTCAGCAGAGGTGAGCACCTCTGGGCCACCTGGGAATGTCCCGATGTCCCCTGGGCAGAGGGGTTATCCCAGCTGAGCTGCCCTGAGTAAGGACAAAGAGGCAGTGCCCGGTTCCCAGCGGTCCCTCCTCAGTTTGCAGCCTGAGCCGGGTTGTGCTCGCCCTCTCCAGCTGGGCGGGTCACTTGGCACATGGGCAACTTCCCCCTGAGTGGCTGAGCCACCAGCAGCAGTGTCTCTTCCCTTGAGGATCCATTGTTCTTCCCAGACCTGGGATAACTGCACAGAAGTACCACCTTTGTCTTACCCCGGGTTCAAGATCCAGCATTCCAGCTGGGGAGGGGTGGCCCTGGTGGTCACAGGGGCACAGCAGTTCCTTTTGCAGCTTGCCACAGCAGGCCAAAGCCCTGTGATGACTTCAGCAATGTCTAAGCCATGAACCACTTCGGTCTCTTACAACGTGTCATGGAAATAATCTCAGGATGGTTAAGGATGGAAAAGCTCCGAGCTGGAAAAGGTCACCAACTCCAGCACCACGACCCCAGCACTGTGTTCAGCAGTAACCTGTCCCCAGGACAGACACCCGGGCCGGGCATTTCCTGTTTGCCTGCAGCTGGCCTGCTCTGATGACTCAGGGATGTGGTTTGCAGCACCCGTTGGTTCCCAGCTGGGCACCTACAGCTCCTCCTCGGTGTTCACTCACGTTCTCACTTCCCACCGCCCACCAGGAAGTCTCTGGCCACAGCAACTCGCAGCTATTTCCTCCAAGTATCAGCCTTCTAAAGCCTGAGATCTCTTGCAACCTCTGTATTCACCACCTCGAGCTAAGAAATTCATTTAAACCCAAAATATTAGATTTTTGTATGACATATTTACCACACAGAGCTTTTAGGGACAGATGTTTCCCAGCACTGAAGTAGGAACTGCTTAACATGGTTAAGGATGGTTAAAAGTGAGCAAGGCCATTTTTACATCTCTGGTAAGCTGGAGATACAGAGAAGTCAAGACTCCAAAGTTCCAGTAGCCAAAATTTACTGGAACAAAGATTGAAATATTATTATTTGTTCTCTCTTCAAAAAATTCTGATTTCAGCACGATGCAGCTGAACACACCAGATGGAGACCAGTGAAGTGCAAAGGACAAAGACTCTGCTTTCTAGTGGATCTGAAAAACTGAAAAGTTACCATTCACTTCTTTGACAACAGATGAAAAAACCCTCCCAACCATCCCAAACTGAGAAATGAAACACCTTTTTTCCCCTCTCCTTTTTCCTTTTACCTCTCAGCTGAATTTTGCATGTAATTCTGGCTCCCTGGTGGTTCATAAAGACCAAGAGACATCTCTAAAGAAAAGTTTGGACTTCAAATGGCTCAATTTGTTTGAAAGTTCTGCAGGCTGTGCCATGACTTCTGAGGGAGAGCCTCTGGTTCCCATGGATGTGACTTCACAGGGAGTCCCCACAGCTGCAGGGTGACAGTTGCAGCCATTTCTGCTTTATCCCAACCTGTAAGTCTTTGGTTCTCAGATGGGCTTTTCTGCCTGCTGGAGCACAGGATTTAAGCTGAGTTTATGATGAATAAATCCTGCTCTGCCTAAATCCACCAAGAATTTCGTGAGGGAAATCTGCAAGCTGCAGATGCAATTTGTTTTATGGTGCAGGGGACCTTGGTGGTGTGTCAGGTCCTGCAGGGAGTTAAACTTTTGCAGTGTTGGGGCTTCCTGTGCTCTGCTGCCACGGTTGGTTCACGTTTCCTGTGGGAAGTTGTGCACCAGAGCCCCGCCGTTAAAGACACAGGAGATGTTGTTGTTGTGTTTGTGGGTGGGGAGGAGCCCCAGGACTGCCCTGTGATGGCAGTGGTGGAGATTTATATCAATATAAAAGGTTTGAGAAAAGATATCATTCACCACCTTTGCAACGAGGGGGTTTCAGGCCATGTGTGAGCAGCTTCCCGTCCTTTCCCTTCCCTTCAGGCAGTGTTTCTGCACTGCCAGGTCTCTCCTTCCACGTTATTTCACCCAAGGAAAAGCACCGTGTCTAAGTGGGGCTGCACAGTCGAGGAATATCCTCAGACCATTCACAAACAGCCAAAATATCCCTCGACCGTGCAGCTCCACTTAAGGCAGTGTTTGTTGACAGCTACCCCAGAGCAGAAGTTGAGAAGAGAAATACAGCTCCTACCTCTTTTGATGTTAAGTCATTTATTCCCTCTGTCCTGGAGGGGGACAGAGCACCCGACCTGGGCAGAGCCAGCGAGGTGAGAGGGGGGGCTTTGTGTCCTGCTGGTTTTATCCCAGCCAGGGGGAAAGGGGATCCCAGGGATGGGACAAACACCCACCAGCTCAGAGCCTGGGGGGCTGGAACCGAAGGCAGCCCTGACTCAGTGACACGGCAGGGACCGAGCGGGGCTGGAACCGAAGGCAGCCCTGACTCAGTGACACGGCAGGGACCGAGGGGGGCCCGGGGGGCTGGAACCCAAGGCAGCCCTGACTCAGTGACAGGGCAGGGACCGAGGGGGGCTGGAACCCAAGGCAGCCCTGACTCAGTGACACGGCAGGGACCGAAGGCAGCCCTGACTCAGTGACACGGCAGGGACCTGGCCCAGGGGGCTGGAACCCAAGGCAGCCCTGACTCAGTGACACGGCAGGGACCGAGGGGGGCCCAGGGGGATCCACCCCAACACCCGTGGGTGTCGGGATGGGTAAGAAAGGCTCGAGAAGGGGCAGCGATCCCTTTGTGCCAGCTCTCACTTGAAGAGCTGCCCTGGCTGTTACTTCCCAGCTCCAGGGGAGGATGGATGGCTGAGCACTCTTTAGCTGAGGACTCTTTTCCTCATAAAAGGTATCTCCATAACAAAGAGGTTCCTATGGAGAATTTTTAAAGAAAAACTTCCTTGCAAGAGGCACTAAATAGTGTCAGCAGAAGGAAATAAAATAGAGCTTCCAGTGGGTTAACTCCTCTCTTATTTGCTCATTTTTCACTGTCTTGCTGCCCTGGTGTCATTTCCAGAACAAAAAATCCCGATTTTACTGGCTTTTTATAAGGCTCTCTCTTGCAAACTTTCTCTATAATATATTTTTAATGACCTAAGTTGGTTTTTTTTCTCTCTTTTGCTTTGGTAATTGTCATAAAAAGGAGAAAAAAGAATGAAATATTAGAACTCATAGAAGTGGTTGCTGTGCAGGTAGCAGGACACCTGCAGACACTGAAGTCTCCCAGGTCAGACACTTGGATGGGTTTGCTCCATCCTGGTGTGTTACCCACTGTATAATTATCCAGTAGTTTTCTGGGGGTGTTCAGGGCATTCAGGAGTCCTGATATTTAATTATTTTAAAATGCAATAGAGGCCTTTAAGATTGCTGTGTTCCTTTTAGGTTATTGCCATGTGATTTCAGGAGAAACAATCCAAAGGAATTTTTTAATTTACTGTTAAAGTCTGATATATTCACAACTAAGCTAAAGTGAACCAAGTGTGAAATCTTCTTTATGCAAAAGCCTGGCTTAGTGTCAGCATTTGTCTTTGAGCTGTAACCAGCACTAAAAGAGAGAAATGTGTAAGAAAAATGAGGAAAATATCTAATGCCACCCATGGCTGTGGCAGATTCCTTGGCCACAGTCAGGTGCTGTGCAGGGAGCAGTTTGCTCTTTGGTGGAAATTTGTGACCTGGATGTTTAAAAGTTGCATTTACTGCTGAATATTGGAGCATTTTTAATAGCTGAAATTGCAAGGACAGGCCAAGCACTCCTACAATCCTACAGGAAATGTCAGCAGGGAGACAGGAGCACACAGATTATTGAAGAAAGCAAAAATGCTTAAAGCTGTTTAGTACAAGCTGAAAATTACATTTAACTTCTGAATTTTTTTTTCTTTTTCTCTCAGGATGATTCAAGTAGGTCATGCAACTCTTGGGGGCACTTTTCCCACATCATTTAAAGGAAGTGCCTGTGCTGTGATGTACAGAGATAATCAGCCTGGAATAAGAGTTTTCTGTGCAGACTGAGATGTTAAATCAGGTATTTGAGTTAAAGTTGGATCAGTGAAGCAATTAAATTACAGTTATTGCAGGTGGGGTTTCCTGGAGTTCTCTCAGTGGTGACATGGCCAACACACCTGGAAGAGGCTTTAAATGTGGATTATCCCACCCTGCTTTGCACGTCTGTAGCACAGCTGTGGGTGCTGAGCTGCTCCTGCTGGGATCTCCCTGGGGATAAAAAGGAGATGGGAAACAGGCAGGTGAATTACAGCCACTTACAGACAGAAAACTCTGATGTTGCCTTTGTGGCAAAATGCTCATTCTTTAAATTATGTCATCCCTGAAAAAATTAATTTACTTTTTAAGACTTTTTTTTGATTTGTTTCAATCTTAAAAAAGATGTTTGTAGAATAAACCTGCCCCACATGCTCATGTGATTGGAGGGATTGCTCCCACAGTGGCACTTTGGGTGTAGAAGGCTGGGTGACAACGACCTGGATTGCCCAGGGCACAGCAGGAATGGTTCCTTTGGTTTTTACACAAAACCTGCTCTGTGAGGGTTCCTTCGGGTTCCTCTTTATGGCAGTTCAAGACCCAGAGCGGCCTTCCTGAAACGGGACCGTGTTTGTGTCTGGAGGGCATCTCTGCTCTGTGCCATTGGCCTGTGGTGGTGCTGTGAGTTCCCCACGCTGGGGTTAAGGTGTCCCTCACCAGAGGGGGCTGGGCAGGAGCAACCAGGAGCACTTTGCTTGTACCAAAAGGAATTATTTCCACCAGACGAGGGCAGGGGCCTGCTGAGGACAATGATTTCCTGTCTGTGGGGTTTGATTGGGCTGGCAGCAGATTTTATCACCCCACTAAGGCAGTGAACAGCCAGCAAAACTGGTGTGTCCTGCTGGGGTGTTCTGGAGCTCCCAAAGCACCAGGCTCTTGGAACCATCGAGCTGGGCATGGGCTCCAGCTCCTCTCAAATGACACGGCCTGAGATGGGGTCCTTGAGGGCTTCTGTCACCTGCTGTTTTGGCTCCTGAGACACTTTATCCAGGAAGAACTTTCTGAAATTAGATACAATATTTGAGGGAGTGCCTGATAATTCCAGCTTGCCCTTTGGGAACTGGCCCAGGAGTAGCTCTGTTTTCTTGGAAATCCATGCACTTTTATCAATTCCTCATCCTTTCCATTGTCTTACTCACGTGCTTTGCACAGTTTCTGTTCCCATCAGCAGAGAAGCAGACAGCAGAGTAGGAAACACTTCCAGCTCTCATACTGGCAGCTGATACTTTGCTTTTCTCCCCTAGAACCACAGCTGGGGGCTCTCAGAATGCTTCAGCAGGTCTGAAAGGTTCTCCCCCTGCCCCAGCCTGGCACTGTAAGATTCCTCAGGAGAGGAGACCAGAGGAGATGGTTGTGGGATTCACACTGGTGACCTCCTGGGGTGCCTCTGGTGAGCTCCCCGGTGTCCCTGGGCAGGTCCCAGGGTCCCTCAGCTCTCCGGTGGCTCCAGGACTGTTCCCCTTCCCACACGTGGCAGAGCTGTGCTAATCCTGAGCTCACCTGAACCCAACGCTGCCTTTACACTGATCTTCCATGAAGAGAGTGTTGTTATGTCCCAGCTCCCTTAAAATCCCTTCCTTTCAGCTCTTTAGGGAAACAGAGTACACTCCTTCCCCCTTTAATAGTGTTACATATTTTAAACCTGTTATTCTTGTCGCTTTCCTCCCCTCTCTGCACTGCTGCCCTTTCATCAGCACAAGGTGACAATTAACACCTCCAACCTGCAGTTCTCCTTCTCACCCATTGCTAACCCGGGATTCAAGGCATTGATGTTCCCTAAATCTAAATGTCTGCGCCAATGCCAGGACGAGTTATCTAGAGGAATACAGCAAGAGCAGCTCAGGATTGGATTCCTCTGATGAAGGGTGTGCAGGGGCTTAGAGCAGCCCTGGGTGTCTTGTTTAGGTACAGGAACATTGGTGAGATCAATCTCTGATCCACAAGGTTTTGCTGAGAGAGCAAATTAGAATTTAGCGTGGCTAAATGTAAATTCCTCACATGGGAAATCAGCATGGCCAAGGCTTAGTCCTGAGGAATTTGGGCTAAAGGCCATAGAAAGGGGTGTGAGAAAACTGGAAAAACTCTGTGACTTTGGTGTGTTGGGTGATGAGGGTCAGTAAAATTGTGTGGTCTCCTCTGTCTGAAAGGAAACCACGCAGGCTGTGCCTTTGGGGCGCCCCAGAGGACAAACCCACCTCCTGCCCCCAGCCCGGCGGTGCCTCCGAGGCGGGGCAGAGGACCAGAGCTGGGCAGCTCCTCGGGGAGGCAGCGCGGCCCCTGGAGCTCAGGGCTGCTGCCCGGCCCTGCCGGCACCAACCGGGGCAGGGCGGGCACACACCCGCCGGCCGCGGGCACCGCGCAGCAAAAGCACATCCTAATTAGCTGGGGCTGATCAGTGGCCAAGGCGGGCAGAGGAGCAGAGCTGGGCAGCTCCTCGGGGAGGCAGCGTGGGCCCTGGAGCTCAGGGCTGCTGCCCAGCCCTGCCGGCACCAACCGGGGCAGGGCGGGCACACACCCGCCGGCCGCGGGCACCGCGCAGCACAAGCACATCCTAATTAGCTGGGGCTGATCAGTGGCCACGGCCTGCTCCGGGAATTTATTTCCTTAAGAAAGGCAGTCTGGACATGAAGCTGGATCTCACAGTGAGTGATGTGCAGCTCTGTACGAAGTCACTGCACGTTTTTGGGGAGCTCTGTGTGCTGCATCTCTGTGCTGGGCTGAGGAGATGCCACCCTGGGGCTCCCCGGGGCTCTGCCAGCTCTGTCCCACACTCCAGGACTGGGATTATCAGCTACTCCACGGCTATCGGCATGGAAATGAGTCAGGTAATGCCTGTCCTAAAAACCGATTGAAAAAACCCTCCCCTTGCTTCAGGCAACACGTGGGGCTGGGAGGGCACGGCCTTGCTGCCAACGAGCTCCCACCTCCTTCTCCCTCCTTCTGATCTTTGTCTCCCCATTAACTGTGCACGGCAGAGGGTGGAACGAGATGCTTTAAGCTCCTTTTCCACCCAAACCATTCTGCGGTGAACTTGACCAAACTATATCTACATTTATTTATATATTATATTTGAAAACAATAAGTGAAGCTGCAGATATCTGAGGAGTGTCTGCAAAGTGGAGAGAGGGAATATTCAGATAAAAGACCAGAAAAGTGCATTTGCAGAGCCCTGACAGGCGCTGGGAGATGCTGCAGGAATCCAAAATCCCCCCAGCAGCAGCTCTCCAGAACGATTACAGATTTTGGGGACTACAGAGCTTTTCACTACAGGAACCATCCCCAAACACAACCTTGGTCAGCTCCAGAGAAGCTGTGGGAGGCAGGGCCCGGCCAGAGCCACTTAAAACAAACTCAGTGCACCATCAGAATTCTCCCTGGAGCAGGGAAAGCCACCCTGGCTCTTTCTGAGCCGAGTGAAGGCAGCTTGGGGCACATTCCTGAGCAACCCCTGCTGCAAGGACACACGAGAGGAAAGCAGGGGATGCCATTGGCTTCTGTCAGTCTGGAAAAGAGGGAGAGAACAAAGAGGCCAAGGAGCTGTGGCTTTGTCCTTCCCCCTCCAGTCTGCACCGTGAATGTTTGAAAAACCCTGCTTGTGGTCTCTCAAAGTCAGTATTTTTTTCACAGGTTGTCTGAGAGGCTGTGGATTCCTCACCTCTGGAAGTGTCCAAGGCCAGGCTGGAGGAATCTGGGATAATAAAAGGTGTCCCTGCCCATGGGAGGGGCTGGAACTGGATGATCCTTAAATTCCCTTCCAAGCCAAACCCATTCCATGATTCTGTGATTTTTCTCTTTCCAGACCCCAGGATGTGGACATTTAAACCTTTCCCCACCGTGTTTCGTTGTTCCTCCCCAGTCTTTCCCGGAACATCGAATTTGGCATTTCCTGACTGGTCTCCAGCATTCCCATGGCTCCCTTCCTTCTGCTGGCCACAGGCACATTTGCACTCCCCACCAGTCTTTTCCCAACTTTTTCAGAGAGGATTCCAGCCCAGCACAGCCTGGATATCCAGGAGAACCTAAGGAGGTGTGGTGGTTCAGTTCAGATCATCTCTTACTCATTTTACCTCTGTGACATAAGAATTAGGAGAAAACAAAGCAGGCACAAACTTAAAAAGACTCGAAGTTTCTTATCGGTGTGAAAAAGTGAGGGGAGGAAAAGTGTTCTAAGGGTTTAGTCTGATTCTAACTTTTGTTTCCTTCTTTTAGGTCTGCTAATAAACTTCTTAGAGCCTTTTAAGTTTGTGCCTGTTTTGTTTTCTCCTAATTCTTGTGTCACAGAGGTAAAATGAGTAAGAGATGATCTGAACCAAACCACTACAGGAGGCACACACTGATGCTCAGTTTTCCAAAAAGAAAGTGTTGGTTTGTTCACAGTGGGAAAGGAGGCCTTTTTGGATCATTTCCAGTCCATCCCAAATGCATTTCCATGCTGTTCCTTGGAGAGCCTTTGTTCCTTCTGCCACAAAGCCCTTGTGTGCCAGCCCTCAACAGCCACCACCTCAGGGATGTTGGGCACTTTCACAGTCCCACGGATGGATCAGCCCGTTCCAAACCCAGCAGCAACCTTGGAAAACCTGGATGGGACTGTGGGACATCCCATCACCCACCTGCAGCATTCCTGAGCTGTGCCCTGTCCAACCTGCTCCTAAAACCTCCAACTCCGGTGTCCTGAGGCCCTCCCAGAACTGTCACACCCCCGTGGGGTGTTCCTGGTGGCTCACCTAAATCCCCCTTTCTGCAGGACCTTCCTCCTGTGGAAATCCCAGGAGATGCCAGGCCTGTGGGGTGGTTAATTTAAAGGAATTTTTGATGCACCAGACCTCCAGCACTGAATAAATAAATCATTTGTGAATAAACACAAATGATCCCTTAATGAAAGGATATCCCTAAAAATACTTTGCTTTCCAGGCTGCTCTTCACCAGCTTTTGGGAATTCTTCTCCTCATGCCTGTTCCCGTTGTGTTTTCCACGTCATTCCTAAGAAAAACCAAACCCAACATGGTCAGGGAATCTCTTATCAAGTCCCACCTCAAGAATCAAAAACCTCACAGATTTACACCCGTTTTTATTATCTCCCTCAGCTCCTTTCCCCTCTGTGTTTTAAATCCTCCTTTTTCAGCTCCCTAAACCATGGAATCTTTTACATTGGAAAAGACTTTTAAGATCATTAAGTCCCACTGGCAGGGAAAGGTGAATTGTGAATTCCACACAAAATGGAAACTATTTCCATTTGTAACTGGACTTTTCCACACAAAATGGGGAATAACATGATTTAAACTAGATTTTTTTTCCAACAACATGGAAAAAAAATTTAAACTGGATTTTACACACACAAACAAGTAAAATTTTGATTTTAAGCTGGAATTTTCCACAAAAATGGGGGGAAAA
>JACBWW010000133.1:32173-61002 GCA_020086605.1 Lanius collurio
TGCAGCTCTCCTGGAGCCCCTTCAGGCCCTGGAATGTGCTGGAAGCTCTCCCTGGATCCTTCCCTTCTCCAGGGGAACATTCCCAGCTCTCCCAGCCTGGCTCCAGAGGGGCTCCAGCCCTGGGGCAGCTCCGGGACCCCTCTGGACTCGCTCCATATCCTTGTGTTCATCAGTTCCCAGTGGATTTTCTCGGGGATTTTTTCTCCTCGGGTGCATCTTCTGCAGCCAAGCAGATGCCTTCCTGAACCACTTGAACATCAAGAAGGGGTAGCTAGGCTGCCATTTTGGGTGGAAGTTTGATAATTAAACGTGGTTAGGACTGTGCTGTCCTTACCTTATGCTGATCTTGTTGGGTTGATGCCACGTGAGGACCAAGTCCTTACGGTGATCCATCCATCCTAATTTTGGGCACCACAATAGAAGAACGGTACAAAGGTGTTGGAGAGTGTCCAAAATTGGGGAGAGGGCTGGAGGGGCCGTAGGAGGAGCAGCTGAGGGGACTTGGTTTGGCCAGCCTGGAGGAGATGAGAGGAGACTGATTGGGGGCTGCAGCTTCCTCAGGAGGGGCAGCCCTGATCTCTGCTGCCTGTGAGCAGTGACAGGATCCAGGGGAATGGTAGGAAACTGTGTCAAGGGAGGGACAGATTGGATATCAGGGAAGGCTCTTCCCCCAGAGGGTGCTGGCACTGCCCAGGCTCCCCAGGGAATGGGCACGGCCCCGGGGCTGCCAGAGCTGCCAGGGATGCCCAGGGTGGGGTGTCTGGGCAGGGCCAGGAATTGGATCGATGATCAGGTGGATCCTTTGCAGCTGAGGGTAATCCATGGTGTGGCCAAGGCTGGACAGAGCCCAGCTGGACTCATGGTGGTCCTTCACACCCCGGAGCCCGGTCGGGCGGCGTCTCTGTCCCTGCTCTCTTGCTCAGACCTTTCTGTGTATCCCACTGCCGTTCTCCTTTCCTGTGGTAGCCCAGCATAACCACTAATCCTCTCTCTCCATAAAAGAGGATTAAAACTGGGAAGGAACATTTGCACCTTAAAGCAGCCAGCGAGGGCCACGCTGCATCTTTTCTGGCTGTGATCCCGCCAGGCTGAGGGCTGTGCTGAGCCACGAATGGTGTCAGCAAACAGCAGCCTCTGCTCACTGGGTTAGGAGTTCTTAAAAGACTGCCCGTTAATTAAAAAAGCTGAATTGACTAAAGATGAGTGACTCGCTTCACGCTGTTTAAAATGAGGGAAAATAGGTTAAGACTGGGATTTCTCTGTGGTTCTTTGAATGAAATGAAAGAATGTGTAAGGTGACAAAGTATTACCTCAGAGAATGGCATTTATCATGTTCTGCTTCTTAAACTTGTGGCAGACCATGCATCCTGCAAAGAGATTTTAGGGAAAAAGGGCTCTGACCCAGGTGCTGCTGGTGGATACCGGTGAGGCAGAGTCACCCCAATGCCTCCTGTGAAACCTGCAGAGCCTGGGGGCAAGCACAGGAATGCTAAATGAGAATTCCATCCAGGGCTTTACGGTTCTGTGGTGCAGTTTCACTTCCAGTTTTGGGTTACACTCGGCTGGCACAGGCTGGGATGTGGTGGTTGCCCTTCCCGTGGGTTTCCGAACCCTAAATGTGCCCTTTTTCCCTTGGGGGTCTTCTCAGGGAGAGTTGATTCCACTGGGATATTATTTCTTGATGCCAAAGCTTGAGAAGAGTCTTAAAGAGGGCTCAGGGATGCACCTCGGGCTTGTTGTGTTCACCTCGTGGCTTCCTGCTGGGGTTTGGCGCTGAGTGTGAGAAATTAAGCAGCAAAAAGGACCCGTTGCCAGTCATTGTCCGTGATGTGTCCATCACATCGCCCACCGCAGCTTTCAGCAGCAAGCAGGAGGTTTTATCCCGATAAATACCTGTGAAATCCTGTTGGTTTCTTTTCCAGCCTTGCCACATGCGAAGCTTTTCCTGCACGGGGATTTCTTTGCTCTTTGATGCGAGATTGTGACAAAGAGAGCGCCTTAATGGAAGCAATTTGGGCTTTGTTAGAATCCGGTGGATTTTAGGGCTTTTCGCTGAGGCCGGGAGCGCTGGGATTTCCCCCCCATCCTAATTAAAAGGATCATTTGGCTAATGCTGTGCCACAGGAGGACGCTGTGGAACGAGAGCTGGTTCCTGTCGTTCCTCTTGGTGCTGGAGTGGCCGCGGCTCTGCCAACCACGGGAAATGAGATGTTCACTTCCATCTTGATAGCAGAGCAGTAAACTGGAGTGTCTTATCTTGCTTTGTGCCTGGTATCAGTTGTGCTGCTGACAGGAGTCTCTGTGTGCAGTCCTAGAAAGTCATTCCCATCCAAAACCTTGGACAGCTTCCAGAGGGGCTTCACCATAAAAAAAAAAAAAAGCTGATTTTTATCAATTTGAGGTGTAGGCCTCAAAATTCTCCCCTTGAACAAGGGAGGATTTTTTTTTTCCTGTGGAAAATGGGATTTTGGCATTTAAATGTGCATTTTAAACGAGTTGTGGTAATAAGTGAGATATTAATCAAGCTTATCCTGGTGAATGGTGTTGTTTGCTTATCAAACCTGCAGTGGTGATTCCCTCTAGGCACAGTTTGGTACAGGAGCCGTATCAAATGCACCCTAAATATGCATTAATGAATAATATTTACCCAGTGAGAGATGCCAGTGCGACGTGGAAATCCTGGAAAGAGCTGCATTTCCGTGACTGGGAGTCTGGAATCACCTTCTGGGGACACCTGACCATCCTCTTCCTCCTGTCCCCGTGGAGGAAAGACCAGGAGCAGGTCTGGGACTGGCTCAGTGGTGGAAGTGCTGCTGAGTGATGGGAGTGGGGGCTTTTCCTGGGCTTTCCCAAAAGCTGGTGTGGTTGGAATTGGCTGGCACAGACCTCCTGGCAGCTCCAGTTTCTCCTGGAAGTGGTTTCTTAACCAGCATGGTCAGGAGATGCTGTGACCGAGCTCCGTGCCCTGGCTGGGAGGTGGATGAGATGTGGCTGCCAGGTACCAGCTGGCCCACACAGAGGAGAGGCAGACCCAGGACAACACCAGGACTGGCCATTCCTCCTTTTTAAAGGTTGTCCTCTCATCCTCCCCTCAGCTGGCAGCAGCTCCTCTAACTCAGACCATCTCAGGAACCCCCAAAACTGGATCGTTTCTGGCTGTTCTCATCGGAGGGAAGGCACAAATCTCTGGGGACTAACGGGGTTTGAGGGACACCAGGGATGTCAGTCAGGGCTCCTGGTGAAAATCATGGAACACCATCCCAGATGAGCTTGGCTCTTTGTTGTAACCATCAAAACCTACCAGAAATGTGCAGGTGACAAACCAGGATGTCCCCACCCTCAGAAACGCTGCCTGGAGGGTCTTGTGCCACAACAGAAGCAGCAGGACTGGACAATTTCAAAGGTCTAATTCTACTCAAACAGCATTTGATTTCATTAGTAAATGGTCAGTGATTGATTTCTTGCTAAGATCACTTTTCACTCACGAATTATCCCAGGCTGTCTCTGCAGGGAGATTGGAGTTTATCGGGACGTGCAGCAGGAAGTTGGGAACAGCTTTTTAAATAACACATTCCTGTGCACTAAGTGCAGAGGAAATGCTTTTTAATCTGATTGAATCCACAAAGTGTGACCCAGTTGACTGAAAAAATCTCCTTCACATCACATCAGCCCAGATCATCAAAGGTGCTTCTGATCCCTCCCCGTGTGGGCTGCCAGCGGTGCCGGTGGTGCTGTGGCAGGGAGGAGGAGGAGGAGCTGATGCAGCTGCAAACAGTTGGTAGTTCTTAAAGTAAATGGGGGCAGTGAGGCCTTCCTTGCCCTCCTGGGAGTGTGGAAGGAGCCCAGCAGGAGCGTGTGTGAAGCCCTGGGTGCAGCAGCAGCATCTCGGTGAGGTGAGAGGCTGGAATGTGCTCCAGCCTTGCTCCGTGGCCAAGGGATGGAGGTGAAGCAGCATTTAGTGAGGAATCACCACAGCTCCCTCCAAATGAGGGAAAGGGAAGAGCAAACAGTGGCCAGAACCTGATTTAGAGGATGGTTTCCTGCAGAGGTGCACAGAAGGGGTGAGCCCCACGGAGAAGGAACAGGCAGGGATCAGGGGAGCTCCCTGCAGCCCCCTCCCAGAACAAAAGTGCCCCTGTGATGTTGTTTAATGCAAAGCAAACGACTTATTTATGGCAGGGGCTTGAATCCATTAAGGGCACATTAAACTCCAGATGCTTGGCAGCTTCGCAGAAGGAAGGCAGGAGGTGTTGCAGGTTTTCCCTGAAGTGGAACCGTGAGGAGTGGCACCAGCCTGAATAAGGAACCAGATTTTATTTTTGTTTGAGATTCCCGTTAGTGCCAAAGTGCTCTGTGCTGGGCTGCTCTGTGGAGCAGGGCTGTCAGTGAGGAATTGGTGCTGACTGCAGTGCAGAGATCAAACAGAAAATGGGAAAGGAGAACCAGGAGTGTTTTCAGTCCTTTGAAAGGAACGAGGAAATGAGCCAGAGGGATTACTCCTGAGAGTGGGTATGGAGGATTGACCCTCTCGAATAAGTCCTCTAAATTACTTTAAAAAAAACAAAGCAAATGAAACCAAAATAAATTAAAAACCCCAGGAGCATCTGACGTCCCCTGAGCTGACTGAGCAGCCACAACAATGATTTGTGTCTTCCTTCCTCCATGTTTTTGCAGAGTACAGGGCATGGTTTTGGGGAAAAGGATGGGAGAAGCTTTAATCTGCCAGGGTGTTGTGGGCCGTGAGGCTCCCCAGGTGTCCTGCTCCGTGTGTTGGGGTGGGTCCCTCACCAGGTGATGGGTTTAATGGTCACCTTGGCAGTGTAGGGGGACAACTGTTGGACTTGATGACCCTAAAGGGCTTTTCCAAACTAAACTATTCCAGGCTTCCATCTTTTCAGTGCTTCAAAGCCTTGGGAGGGTGGCAGCCTTTCTCCTGAGTCTCATCCTTGGCAAGGGGAGAAGTTCAGTGAGTTGACCAGCCTGAAATGAGAGCAGGGACAGTCCCCTGAGCTCGTTAATGTGTCTGTTAAACTAACTGGGGACACTGAGCACTTGTAAAGAGGATTCTGAGAAAGTTTTCAGGTGTTTTCTTTAATCCTCTCTTTTTCTTCCGTGCAATTTCCAGCTCCTCACAGAGAGGGCAGAGCTGCTGCTTGAGCTGGGGACATCCATCCTTTGAGGTTCATTGCTGGGGTGGCATTTCCTTCTTGACAAAACGTTTGGTTAGGAAAGGCTGAGCACCCTGAGCAGGCTGTGTGAGAGCTGATCTCTCCATTTGCCATCGGGGATTTGCTAATTCCTGCATTTCAGTTAGGAAATCTCAATCATTTTCATGTTGATGCTGGTACAGAATGCAGGGGAGCTTTTCCCATTGTGTTTTCCACCCAGAATGGCTCACTCTTGATATGAAAATATGAGGGCTGAATTCTGACAATCAGGATAATTAGCAAAGAAGCAGGTTGTGGAAGAAAATCAACTCGATCGATTTGAACACAAGATCCTTGTATTTGGTGTTTTGGATGCCATTGGTTGTTCCCACCCCATTTCTGAGTGGTGGAATCATGGAATGGTTTGGGTTGGAAGGGACCTTAAACCCCATCTGGTGCTGCCCCCTGTTTTGGGACACCTCCCACTATCCCAGGCTGCTCCAAGCCCCGTCCAGCCTGGCCTTGGGCACTGCCAGGGATCCAGGGACAGCTTCTCTGAGCAACAGGGAAGAATTTCTTCCTTACATCTGATCTAAATCTTCCCTCTTTCACATAAAACTTTACCCCTGCATTCCTCGAGGTCCCTCTCATGGTTGGGTCCTAGGAGGGATCCAACCACACATGGCTGCAGTGAGCTGTGAGTGCTCACAAGAGCACAGAGCAAGCAGGTCTCTCAGAATCTCCATAGAATTCATATTTTGCTTCCTTTCAAAATGATTTAAACCCCCAAAGAAGCGAGAGCCAGCGATTCTTTTATTTGTTGCTGATCTGAGCAGGGTTTCAAATTAATGAGGTGTTGGATGAGTTGGTGAAAATGGCCTCATGATTGAACATTGCAGGGGATGAATGCTCATCTCCAGGCCCAGCCTCTCTCAGAGTCCTGTCTCCTGCAGCATCTGAAGCAAAACCTCTTCAGTGGGATAAAGGTGTGAAATAATCCCAGCCCTGTGTGTGTAAGGGAGTTTTTCCATCGTGCTGCTGTTCCTTGTGATTTTTTTTTCTGGTGCAGGTTTTTTATTTTAGGCTCAGCTTTGAGCAGCCCTTCAGCTGGATGGTGGTGGCAGAGGTGGGGGTTTGGTGGGTCGGGTGACGACTTGTTCCAGTCACCCCACAGAGACCTTCATTTCCATCCACGTGGGTGTGAATTCAGTGCAGAGTTTATGGGGTTTGCTACCAGTCCTTGTTGTTCTCTGGTGGTTTGAGTGGTGCAGCTCTGCTGTTTCCTCCTGCCTCTGGTGTTCCTCCAGCGATGGTGTCAACAGCCACTGCTCAGGGCTGACAGGACATCAGAGGAGCCCCTGACACGCTCCTGAAGCAGCTGCACCGTGTGATGAGAGGAACTTTATCCTCATAGTTTTTATAAGCACTTTAAATGACTTTAAAAAGACTTCTGGCTGTCATCCAAGGCTTCTGGACTAAGCCACGACTACCAGGAAATGTCTCCGTGGGCACCGTCGCGTCATTGGCTTTCCCTGCGCCTGAAACCGCTCTGGTTTCGGGAGAAAAACAGGGATCAGCGTTCCTTTTCTGGAGTGATGAATGCTCATGTCCAAAGCTAACCAGGAACAGCTTTCCTTTCCTGCCCTGTGCCCAGATCCCTGCCCAAATCCCAGCCCCACCCTTCGGATGCGTGGCGGGGACGCTTTGCTGGGGCAGCAGCGGCGTCGCCAGGTTGGTGACACCTTCACCTGCCAGTCAGGGTGTTTGCCCACAAAGCCTGGCTTGCATCAGGGATCCTCTGGGAGTAATCTGAATATGGGAATGACTTCCCAGGGTTTCAGTGTCTGTGCAATTAGGTGTGGGTTGCCTTTGAGTGGGAGGTGGGAATGGCATCGGGAGCATCCTTGGGGGTCCTGTCTGCTGATGGGCTTTGAGGTCACTGTGCTTTGTCAGTTATATTCTGATCACATTTTTCCACAGATTTTTACAGTTTTGCTAGAAATACCTCAAGTTGCATTGCTCCAGTGAGAAAAGCAGCAATGTCCCCTTTCAGGAAAAGCTCAGTGGTTTGGGAAATCCGTTAAGCTGGTCCATAGGGATTTACTTGAGATATTTTTTTCCCACCCGTTTTTCTCTGGTGATGGCAGAATGAGTTTCTTGGAAGGAGCTCAGGGCTGATCACTTCTCCCAGAAAGGTTTGGTTTGCTTCAGTGCACCTCAGTGTCTCAGTCCCTTCCTCAGTGGCACTGTTTGAACCCCTGCTATTTTTGGGTGGTTCTAATATTACAAGCCAAGTTGTAAACAGGGTTGGACAACAGCCACGTCGGACTCCAGCAGCTTTTTAGGGAGCACTGGGAGTCTGAAGCTGGTTTGGCTTTAGCTGTAGCCTCAGTGGGTTTGTGACAGTCTGACAACAATTCTACTGTCCCTCAGGCTGCAGTATTCCAGCTCTTCCGCCAGCACTGCCAATCCCATGCCCCTGTTAAATCCCTCCAGGGATGTGGACTTCCCTGGGCAGCCTGTTCCACTGACAACCCTTTGGAGAAGAAATGTTCCCCAATATCCAATCTAAACCTCCCTGGCACAATTGGAACTCAATTCCTCTTGTCCTATGGCTTGGGAGAAGAGACCCCACCTGGCTGCAGCCTCCTTTTTGTTAGGACAGAATAACCCTCCTGACCAAGGGTTTGGGTTCCCGTGTCTCACTGACCCCTCCGTGGTGTTCCACGGTCTGGTGTCAGTCCGGAGCTGCAATTCCATGGCTGTGCTTACAAATTCAGAATCTTTTTTGTTTATTTTCATGTTCCCTGCAGCTGGTCACCTCTTCCCGCTCTTTGCCCCAAGCAGGAGGAGATTCTCTTTGGGGAATCTGTTTTTGAGGGTTGAGGTTCTAATTCTTCTGTTTGAAATCATCTTAGGGATGTGCCGTTCCTTTTCCACAAACGTACGGCAGGCATGGACTGAAAATATCCCTGCACCTCCTGTCCTGGTCCTTCTGCACAGATTTGTGTTCCCAGTGTGTGGTCCAGGGCCCTGCTGACTCTGTAAGCTGCTACTTTGCTCAGTGCTTTACCACTGGATGCCTTAAATAAATCAGCTTTCTGTAATATTTGTGCTTGGCTTGTGATGGTTTTGCCCTTTTCTGGACTCTTGAGTCCAGTTCTGGGCCCCTCCTGATCAGAAAGACATTGAGGGACTGGAGCTGGGAAGGGTCTGGAGCCCCAGGAGGGGCTGAGGGAGCTGGGAAGGGGCTCAGCCTGGAGCAAAGGAGGCTCAGGGGGGACCTTGTGGCTCTGCACAAGTCCCTGACAGGAGGGGGCTCAGGGGGGTCGGGCTCTGCTCCCAGGGAACAGGGACAGGAGGAGAGGGAACGGCCTCAGGCTGGCCCAGGGGAGGGGCAGGGTGGGCACCAGCAGGAATTTCCCCATGGAAAGGGTGCTCAGGCCTTGGCAGGGGCTGCCCAGGGAGGGTTGGAGTGCCCATCCCTGGAGGTGTCCCAGGAATTCCTGGACGTGGCACTCAGTGCTCTGGGCTGGGGACAAGTTGAGGATTGGGCACAGCTTGGACTTGATGGTCTTGGAGGGCTTTTCCAACCTCAGTGATCCCAGGATTCTGTACTGGCATCCTCGTTTGTGTCCTGAGCTGTTGAGGTCAGAGGAGATTTGTGTCCCCCTCAGGCCTCTTCCCCAAAAGCTGGAACTTGAAGGGGCACAAACAAGTCCCAGCTTTGACCCTTTAACATGCAGGTGAGGGACGTGGAACCTCAGGGCTGTGGGACCCTTGGGGACCTTTCCTCCAGCAGAAATAACAGTGTGTGGCTGCTTTGCCCTCTTTGGAAGTGTGGATTTTCTCCAAACTCTTTAACTCCAAGTTTCTCTCCCTGCTCCTGGTGGGGTGATTTCCGTGTCACCGCCATCAGAGGTGATCTCTGCCCCTCGTGCTCACAGACCGTGCTTTCTGTCCCCTCTGCCAGTGACTCTTGATGGAAGAACACGGAGTGACCCAGGCAGAGCACATGGCTACCATCGAGGCCCACGCCGTGGCCCAGCAGGTGCAGCAGGTGCACGTGGCCACCTACACGGAGCACGGCATGCTGAGCGCCGACGAGGACTCGCCCTCCTCGCCCGAGGACACCTCCTACGACGACTCCGACATCCTCAACTCCACGGCTGCCGACGAGGTCACTGCTCACCTGGCAGCTGCAGGTAAAGCCAGGGGGGTGCTCCACACCTCCTGCTCCACCCCACCCCTGGCACCTCCCAAATTCCCTCTGGGTTCTGCACAAGCTCTGCCCACTGCCTGAATTCCCCCGTCATTTCTGTGTGGATCACAGAGGTGCTGGGAATTGCTGGTTTGTACAAAGGTCCCTGCTAAAATGCTGCCTCAAAGCACAGAATTAAAATACCAGATGTGTCAAAGAGCAAAAATTATTTCAGGCCCCACATAAACAACAGCAAAAATAACCCAGGAGCGTGGCATGGCCGTGCTGAGGAGGGAGAGCCCACGTGTCAGGCCTCTCCCAGGGAGATGCACCAAAGATCCTGATCTATCTGGGCTGGGAGAGTATTTCAGAATCACAGACTCCTCCCAGTGGAGCCAAATGTCCCCCAGGGTGGCCTTGTAGTGGGTCTACACGTGCAGAAAAATGGAGTGATCAGTAAGCACTGGGAGCCTGGCCTGACTCTGTATCAGACTTTATCAGGTAGATGAAGTTCTCAATGTGCTGGACCAAACCTGAGAAGTTCCACCACCCCCTGAGCATCCCATGCCCTTTGCTTATGAATTTCTCAGCCTCCCATCCTTCCTCTCCCCTTCCCTTCTAGCACACAGGATTTTCAGGCCCAGAGGGGTCTTTGGAAGGCTCTGGTAGGACACTGCTGGGAGTTCTGGGTTTTCAGTTTCCTTCCCATTAGAAGAGGTCCTTAATCCCTTGGGAAAGCCTCAGGTCACTCCTGAAGCTGTAGTTGAGGTGTCCAAGCAGGATTTGTGGTGCTGTACCTGGTTTCCTCTTCCCAGCCACCAGCATCTCCTCAGATCAGTCAGGCATTCAAAGCCTCGGGAGTTTTTCACTACACTTGGAAGGTAAAATGCAGAATTCTGTGATTGTAAGGAAAACTTTAGGCTGGAATATGTGACTTTCACCCGGGACTGAGCTGGGATTTGCCAGCCTGGGGGAATGGAGCCTTTCCCTACACCTCCAGTGCTGCCCAGCAGAGCTCAGGGAGGAATTTGTGTCACTTGGCTGTGCTGGGGACACCCTTGGCACCCATCCCTGGCTGGGCTGGGGGGTTCACGTCCTTGCCAGCCAGTTCCTGAGCAGCTGGTGCTGACTGACCCTCTGTGGTTTGATTTCCAGGCCCTGTGGGGATGGCAGCAGCTGCTGCTGTGGCAACGGGGAAGAAACGGAAGCGACCTCACGTGTTTGAGTCCAACCCGTCCATTCGGAAGAGGCAGCAGACACGTTTGCTCAGGTGAGCACTCACCTGTCCCTGCCACCTCAGTGTCCTCCAGCCAGCCCTGGTGCCCTGTGTGCTCACACCAAGTGCTGCCCAGAGGTCCTCCAGCTCGGGTTTTTCTTTGGGAGTGTCTTCCTGGAACCCAAGAGTTGTGTTTTAGTTTGCATTAAAGGGTTGGATTGCAGCTCTGCTCCTCCCTGAAGTGATTTTATGGTCACCAGGACTGGCACTCTGGTGGATCCACTGTTCTGTTTTAACCCCAGCTGGTCACCAGTGGCAGATCCTGAGTGGCTTTAATGGAATCTGGAGCTCCAGCCACATCCCAGCTCTGCTGTGGCATAAAGGATTTATCTGCCTCTGCAGGAATCCAACAGGATCAAACAATTCTGACAATAAATTCAGTGTGTGCATATCCAAATTTCCTTTGCCACTGGACAAACCCCACGTTGAAAACTGACCCAGCCTTTAGAGCACACTTTTAGGAAGAATAATCAAGGAGAGATCCCTGCTTGAGGTGAAACACTTTTTCTGGCTTTAGAAACTTCCCGTGGAGCCTCCACAGCCCTGCAGGTGTTGCATTCCAGGTGCTCTGAGGCTGTTTGCCCACCTGATGGCCTCCGAGCCACGCCGGAGCCGCAGGGACTGCCCAGCCCTTCCAGCCTGGAGCCCCCCCTGCAATTCCATGCTCTGGAAACATTTGGGAATACTGGCTGCTGCTATTCCCTAGGGTTTGGAACAAAGCAGTTTTTGCTTTTTGTGCTGTTTAGGATCTCATTGGGCAGTTAGTGTTAAATTATTGGGCTGAGTTCCTGCTGAATAATAATCCTTGGGAGTGAATTCCCTGCCTTTTACAGCTCCCTTCTTGTTTTTCCTCCTTTCCCCAACTCAGCTGTGTTTATTGCAGTGTTTCTGAAGAACAAATTCTTTTCCCCCTTGGAATATGAGCAATATCTTTTTAAAGAAACTGCTCTGTGAAGGAATTATTTCTTCTCCTTCCACACAACTGCTTCATTTTATTACATTAAGAAAATGACAAAGCATCATTTTTCCCCCCACTCTGATCAGTTGAACACACGTTTGTGCTTGATTTTCACAGCACTGGGAATCAAGTGGGAAGTTCAAACTCCTGATTTTGGGATCTGTGTGTAGCTGGTGGTGCTGTTGGTGGGTCCTACAAAGAGCAGGTTCTGAAATGAGCAGGACAGGGACTGAGCTGTCCCCTCATGGAGTGCTCAGGTTTTCTGAGGAAAACGCTACTTCTCTCTTGCTTTTGGAGCTTCTGCCACCGTTTCTGACTCTTGCCCTGCTTAAAAGGGAATAAGGCAGAAAATACACAATGGAACATCTTAATTCCAAAGGGAGTTGCTGATGGAGCAGGTGTTGGGGCACCTGGGGGGGGTTCCTGTGCTGACCTGCTGCAATATTTCCAGGTCTTGCCTATCCTGTAGCTTGAATTCCTACAGATCTGGTTGGAGCAGGACTTTGGTGCTGGAGAATTGTTGTGATCTGGATGTAAAATAACCTCTGCCTTGCAGGCCTCTTGTGATGAATCATTCAGGTGCTTCAACAAAACCCAAGTTTTGTGTTGCTAAGACAGAGAGGGTGTGCAGATTCTGGCTGCCCCAGCTCTGCTGATTCCTCTTTTGACATCAACGAAGAAAGGAGAGAGAGGAGAATAATTGACATTTGAGCTGCTGGGTGACTGCAGGGAGCACAGCAGGCCTGCAGAGCGGGGGAATAAACGGGAATAAACCCAAAATGTGGCCAAGCCGAGCAGCTGGGGCTCTGTTTCTCACCTGCTTTGTGCAGGGGCAGTGCTGAGAAAGGGGAGCTGGCAGTGAGGGGGGCTGTGTGTCTGCAGGGCTTTCAGCTGATGCCCATTCCCTGTTTCCCCCCCTGATCCAGGAAGCTCCGGGCCACGCTGGATGAGTACACCACCAGAGTGGGGCAGCAGGCCATCGTCCTGTGCATCTCACCCTCCAAACCCAACCCTGTCTTCAAAGTGTTTGGTGCTGCACCCTTGGAGAATGTGGTAGGTGTCCCTAGGAAAGTGAGGTAAGGACTTCCTCACCTTCTCTGCAGGTTTTGTTCTGCTCAGGGCAGCCTTGGAAGCCTGGTTGGGATCTGAAGGTCGTGTTACAAACCCTGGAAAACGGAGTTTAGGTTCTATGGACCTGGCCGAGTCAGTGATCTCAGAGATCTTTTCCAGTCTTAATGATCCTGGGATTCCCTGATGTGAGGGCAGCACTGAGGTCCTCTCTTCTCTGCAAGAATGGCTGCCTGGCACATCTCACCAGGGGGGAATACCCTGGAGTGAAAGTCAGAGGGAACAGCTCATGATCACAGAATCCCAGGATCACTGAGGTTGGAAGAAACCTCCAGGATCATTGAGTCCAAGCTGTGCCCAATCCCCACCTTGTCCCCAGCCCAGAGCACTGAGTGCCATGTCCAGTCCTTCTCTGGACACCTCCAGTGATGAGGACTCCAGACCTCCCTGATCAGCCCCTGCCAATGTTTGACCACCCTTTCCAGGAAGAAATTCTTCTCAATATCCAATCTAAACCTCCCCTGTCCCTGAGGCCGTTCCCTCTGCTCCTGTCCCTGTTCCCTGGGAGCAGAGCCAGACCCCCCTGAGCCCCCTCCTGTCAGGGACTTGTGCAGAGCCACAAGGTCCCCCCTGAGCCTCCTTTGCTCCAGACTAAACAACCCCAACCAATGACATGTTTGAGCTCAGCTCTGCTGTCAGTCCCTGCACCTTCTTGCAGACCCTGCCCACGACAAATCTGGCTTCAGAACTTTCCCTTTCATCCCACAAATCCTTCCCTTGCCAGTGTTACTTCAGGTTTCATCAGCAGCTCTCCCATCCAGCCAAGCCTCCCCTGGGTATTTCCTGCCAGCTGTGCCCCTGTTTGCTCCTCCTGCTCTGCAGCACCTTGGGGAAGGTGGCTGGGCCTGCATCCTGCTCCTCTCCTGGTGCTCCTCACCTTGTTTACCCGAGCCTAACAACTCCCCACAGGTACGCAAGTACAAGAGCACCATCCTGGAGGACCTGGAGTCGGCGCTGGCCGAGCACGCTCCGGCCCCCCAGGAGGTCAACTCAGAGCTGCCCCCCCTGACCATCGATGGCATCCCCGTCTCCGTGGACAAGATGACCCAGGTGAGCAGCCCCCCGTGGCTGAAGCAGGGCAAGAGAGGGATGTTTGGCATCTTGCAGCCACCTCCTGTTGTTTTGTGTGGCTGCATCTCCAGGGGATGGCTCTGATCTGCTCTGTCCCCTGGGGCTGTAACAGCTCCTGGTTGGATGTGGAGCTTTGTTAGCAGTGCTTATTTGCTCTGTGACAAAGAAATGCTGGTGAGGAGAGCTCAGGCTGCTGGGAACATTCCCCGTGGAGCTGCTTTTGGCAGCTCCCAGAAAGTGGGAACAGGGAGAATGTTCCGTGCTCTGTCACAATCTGTAGGTACCAAGGTAGGGAGGGTCACTTGTGGACACCTTTCTATGTCCTGTAGTTCATTCTGGTTCTTGTTGGAGTTTGCCACAAGGTTTAACCCCAGATGAGACAGAGTGTGATGTATCAGTGAGATATTTCTGTTGGAGACAGGGAATTTTCTGCCCTGGGCATGTGGAACATTCCCTTCCTCTCCAAGTCCAGCCCCCTGCTGACCTCACTGCTGGGACAAAGTGGAGGAGACTCCCCAGGGAAGCTTCATCTGGAGGGAAATCTCCTTCCCCAGGGATGCAGGAGCTGAGTTGAGGCAGGTGTGTCCTGCAGGAGGCTCTGGGTACCCCCTGATGCACCAGGACAAGTTTTAGGTGCTGAAAGGCAGTTTTTTCCAAGGGAGCTGGGAAGGGCAGCACACCCAGAGGTGTTGGAGCAGGGCAGGGATGTGCAGATGTTTCTGTGCTCAAAGCACCATTTCCATTTCTTAGTGGAATCAGACAAGCTCACACTGATAATAACATTTTATTAAGTTTACTGTGCCTTAGCTGGTACAGATCATTTTCCCAATCCCTGATAAATAAGGCAAAACTCATTTCTGGGATTTTTAAACTACTGGGAAAGGTGACACCTGCAGGAGCTGCTCATTGGCAGCTTTTGGAAATGTTTTTCTTCTCTTTGTCCTGCAGGGCCTTTGCTCAGCCAGCCCAAAGTGCTGATGTAGAACCTCTTATTTCAAATCCTCTCCTGCTGCTTTATGGTGAAACAAGGATCTTTTTAGGAATTGCCCTCATGGTTCCAGCACAGTGAGATAGCTCAGAAGAGCTTTGTGGAAAGGTTTCTCCTGAGCTGTGCACAGAGGTGCCATCTTTTTTTTGTGGGAATCTTGATTCCCAGAGCTGCCAGTGTAATTATTTGTATGTGCTAGCAAAAAAAAAAAAAAAAAAAGAGCTTTTTTGCAACTGAGTTGCAGAAAACCCCATGAAAAAAATGGAATAAAAAGAAATATAAATATAATTAGGATGGAAAATGATATAAATTGTATAAAAATATAATTAGGGACTGGAAAAATGAGGCCTCTGCTTTCAGCAGGTGCCAGCAGGTGGGTGTAGAGGAGTCATCAGTGAGGAGGTGAAAATAACTCTCCTTTTAATTGCTCTGCCTCCCTGGTGGTCTGGATGGAAATAAAGCCTTTACTTGCTTGGGCAAAGATGTTTCTCTAACCTTGGGAACAGAGAGTGTCACCCACCCAGGCTGGGCAGGAAATCCCGTGTCACAGTGGGATTTTCACCCTGCAGCCTTCACAGAGGGGAATCTTGGTGCTTTCTGGACTTTGGTGGCAGCTGAGTTTGACCCTAAATTTGTTCTCAATGATGGGATTGAGGAGTAAGATTGGGTAATGTGAGTTTAATCTGAGGGCAGTGCTTGGGTCAGCTCTCACTGAGGTCACTTTTCTGAGCAGGTGGTTTGTCCTTTCATCTGACTTGTTTTAAACCCCACGTGCCCCCATGATTTCTAACCTGCTTGTAGGAGCTGACAGAAGTTTCTCTGGGCCTCCCAAGGGTGCCCGTGGTGCCCGCTCTTGTCCCAACGGCTGCGTTCCTGCCCTCCCAGCTGCTCCTTGGCACGTGGCACAGGGAGAATCCCTGCTGGAATTGGCTCCCATGCAGCTGAGCAATAGCCTGGAGGGTTCTCCAGCACTGGCAAGTGCACCAGGGATGGATTCAGGGATGGATTCTCTTCCAGCTCTCGTGCAGTTGCTGCCTTTCCCCCTTCCAGGTCCTGCACGGACCCAGCTTTGCTTTTCCCAGAGATCCCGAGGCAGAGCTGTGGGGATGTGGAGAAAATTCCCAGCCACAGCTTTTGCTCCATTCTAGAAACCACTTTCCTTGTTGTTTCCAGCACTGGAGAGCAGTTGGAGCCCAGCTGGCTGTGCTTTGGGCCATTGCCTTTGGGGTTGGGATTATTCCAGTACCATTAACCCTTGAACTTAATGTTAAAACACTCAGCCGGTGTGAAAGGGTGGCAAAGAAACATTTCTTACAGTTTCTCCCAAACCCTCCATCCTGAGAGTTGTCTGAGCCCTTTCCAGGCTGCCAAAGGCACAAACTGGAATGTGCTACTGGATTTTTCCAGCAGATATTTGATTTTTGGGTGGTTCCTGGAGGGTGTCAGCAGAACCATGGCTCCTGCAGGTGCCCTGAGGGGTGTGGGGGCTTTGTGAGGGGGACATTACCTGTGTCAGAGGCCTGGCCTCGTTAGGGCACTAATTAGCCAAGTCCTCTCTCCTGACAGTGCTGCTGATTGTGTCCCCTGTGGATTAAAGACAAACCCTCCTTAACAAGCACCTTGAGTAGCTTGAGCCCTCAACTCCCATGGACCAGTAATTAATCCAGCTGGAAACAAGGAGCCTGTTGCTCATGGCAGTGCAGGGGAAGGAGCTTTTAACTGTTTTTGCACCAGGCAGCTCAAAAAAACTGCTGTTACCAGGTTTGTGTGAATAAATGGGGCTTCATCCAGGGAAGCTGGAGCATGTCAGGGTGACAGGAGGGTCTGCAGTGGAAGGTGCAGCGTGGACAGGCTGGGAAAAAGGTGCCTTGTGCATATTCTGTTTGTAATGTGGAAAAGGCAGCTTGGGATGAGTTCATGGACAGCTGGGAGCCAGTGGATGCAGCATCCAGGGAAGGGCAGGGAGCGGGGGAAGCTGGAGCACAAGGAGAAGGGGCTGGAGAACCTCTGAAAGAGCTTGGAAAGGGGCTCAGCCTGGAGCAAAGGAGGCTCAGGGGGGACCTTGTGGCTCTGCACAAGTCCCTGACAGGAGGGGGCTCAGGGGGGTCGGGCTCTGCTCCCAGGGAACAGGGACGGGAGCAGAGGGAATGGCCTCAGGGCCAGGGGAGCCTCAGGGTGGATTTTAGGGAAAATTTCTCCATGGAAAGTGTTGTCCAGCCCTGGCACAGCTTCCCAGGGCAGGGCTGGAGTCCCCATCTCTGGAGGGATGTCACATCCCTGTGGATGTGGCACTTGGGGACGTGGGCAGTGGTGGCCTTGGCACTGCTGGGAATGGTTGGACTTAAAGGTCTTTTCCATCCAAAACAAGTCTGTGATTCTAGGAAATAATTTACCCTCAAAGCTCTGAAGGGATGCAGGGAGCTGCTCCTGGAGGCAGTTTTTAAGCTCCAAGTAAATGTGATTTCCTCTGACATAGGGTGAGCTCTCCTCTCCCTGCTCTGCAGCTGACCCAGCCTTTTCCTGGTGCTCCAAGGAGTCCCTGGTACAAACCCAACCTTGTCATAGAGCCCTGTGTGAGTTCTGTATTTATCTTGACAGGACAGGGCTGGAGGAGTGCGAGATTGTGGGGTCCACATTTGAGCTCCATCCCCTTGCAGCATCTCTGAAAAAGAAGCATCAGCTCATGCCTGAGTTCCTGCCACTGTAGGGACATGGAGTGTGGGGTTTTTAAAGGGTTATTGTGATTTATTTATTTTTTCCATTTCAGGCCTGCTTGTTCTCTTCATGGCAGTGTTTGAGCCACGAAGTGTCAATGCAATGTGTGTTGGTGCCTCGGTGTTGTAATTTTGTTTCAGCTGATTTAATTTTGTTTCTGCTCCTCCACCCCCTGCCAGCCTTGGGAGTCTTGGGAGAAGATGGCAAAGTGTTGCCCACCTTCCATGGTCACTCAGGCCTCTTCCAGTCGATGGCTCCAACAGGATGGAAGTTGAACACAATAGTTCTGTACAGTGCACCTCAAAACTACCAGAGATGTGAATTCCTAAACACCTCTCAACCTTCTGTTTGCTCCAGGCACAGCTGAGAGCCTTCATCCCCGAGATGCTGAAGTACTCCACGGGTCGTGGGAAGCCAGGCTGGGGCAAGGAGAGCTGCAAGCCCATCTGGTGGCCCGAGGACATTCCGTGGGCCAACGTCCGCAGCGACGTCCGCACGGAGGAGCAGAAGCAGCGGGTGGGTGTCTGCCCTGTCTGCCTCCAAATGGGGCACAGGGGCCTGCACAATGGTTTGGGGGAGTGGGTTTTGCCTTGAAGAGTCTGTGTCCTGGTCTCCTGGAGGAGGGGAGGGATGCTGTGCCCTCCTGAGCAGCAGGGAGCTTTGTGCTTAGAGGAAGGAGTCGTGGATGTGCAGTGGGGCCAGGAAAAATGAGAGAACTGGGTGGAAAGTCTTGGGTGAAGTTTGTGCCAACCTGTCACAGAGATAATCAAGGGAAGGCACCGTGGTGTGGAGGCAGCAGGACCTGGGCAGGCTGGTTCAGGACAGGTTGGGTGGTGGGGCTGGAAGTGGTGCTGTGGCAGCATTTTGGTGCTTTCCCAAATCACCCTGGGTTTCTGCTTGGAGTCACAGAATGGTTTGGGTTGGAAGGGCCCTTTTAAAGGTCATCTCATCCCTGCAGTGAGCAGGGACATCTTCACTGCATCACGTGGCTCTCCAGGGTGAGTTCCTTGGGGAGAGGATGAGCAGAGAGAGAGATTAAATATTGGGGTTGTTTTTTGGGGTTGCAAATTGTTGCAAACCACCCGATAAACCCCAGCAAAGACAAAAATGCAAATCCCAGCGCTGTGCTGGGTCAGAAAACTTTCCTGGGCTGACTGTCCCCTCTTCCCTCCTGCTGGAAGGTGTCCTGGACCCAGGCCCTGAGGACCATCGTGAAGAACTGCTACAAGCAGCACGGGCGTGAGGACCTGCTCTATGCCTTCGAGGACCAGCAGACCCCACAGACCACGACCACGCACAGCATCGCCCACCTGGTGCCCTCCCAGACCGTGGTACAAACCTTCAGCAACCCCGATGGCACCGTGTCCCTCATCCAGGTGAGAGGAACTCCTTGGCTTTTCCATTTCCAGCACAGGCTGCCTCAGGGAGGTGGTTTAAGGGAGCTCCTTTCAGGAGCTGAGCTTGGCCTTCAGGAGTTTTGTCTTTGTCGTGTGTTACCCCACAATGCTCCCACACAAAGATCCATCCTCATCCTCTCTCAGCCTCTCTATTCCCCATTCCCACCCCCTGTTCTCCAGTGCAAGGATTTCTGCAATGTGCTCAAACTGAATTTAATGAGCCCACTTAGAACAAACCCATTTCATGGGGTCACCACACAGCACCTGAGGTGGCCGTGGCAGGAGGGGTGGAACTGCCTTCCTTTCATGGCAGGAAATGGAGTGGAATCAGCAGACCAGGTATTTCTGTGCCCCTGCTCTTCATCTTACACCTGCAGTGTAATGTATTTATTACAAACACCAACTACATATTTACCTCCATGGAATAAGGATTCCTCCTGCCATGGTTTTTGGCTCAGTGCTGCTGCTGTTTTCCCTGTGTTCCCTGTGTGGGAAGGCAGATTCTGGCAGCTCAGGATATCACAAAAAAAAATCGATTTTCTCTTAAAACTTCCCACAAACTCCTTGTTGGGAGTGGGGTTTGAATCTCAGTTTCTCCTGTGCCTTCAAACCACCACTGGTGGTGGTTCCTCACCAGGCCCAGCTCTTTGTTCCTCTTGAGCATCACATTTTTAGTGAAGCCTCAGACGTAATTTTCTGACATAATGAAGATAAAAACTGGATGTATGAGTAGGGGTTTTGCCCCAAGTGAAGCTTTTCAGTGGTTTTTACAGTTTTCTGTTCCCCTCTAAGGCCCAGCTGGTTCTCTTTGCTCACCTGTCCATACATTTCCCCTTTCACTGATGTCCTTTCAGGTGCTGACACCTGAGATCCCGTTGACTTCCTGGCATTTATATTTCATTCTCCTTAGAGACAAAGCTGCCCATCTCCCTGCCTTTGGCCTTTCCCAGCTGTTAAACGGGGAAAAGGTGATTTCCAAAGGGCTGTTGAGGATGAGCTAATGTTTGCCAGGTGCCTGGAGATGAGACCCAGGGAATGGGGAGCAAGGGGGGTGTGCAGGGAATTCAGGGCTGCTGGGTGGGTTTTAAGTGACTCCCACCTTGTGGGAGAAAGGAGTTGACTCCCCCCTGCTCCCACAGCTGCTCTTCCTGATGCCTGGGGAATGGTGAGGCCTTTGTGGACATGGGGACAGCATGAGGGATGCTTCCAGTCTGGAAGCTGCCATGGATTAACATGATTCCAGCTGGGATTTCCTTCCCCAGCCCTTGGAGACAGCGATGTGTTTTCTGCAGCTCTGCAATTACAGTTGGTCACAGAACCATGGACTGGGAGGGGGTTGGAATGGACCTTAAAGGTCCTCTCCTTGCCATGGGCAGGGACACCTTCCACCATCCCAGATTGCTCCAAGCCCCATCCAACCTGGCCTTGGACACTTCCAGAGATGGGACATCCACAATTTCCCTGCACAACCTATTCCAGCATCTCATCTCCAACCCTCACAGCAAATTCTTTTATTCTTTATCCTTTTTTTTCAGCCTGAGAGCGTGTGAGAGCCCCTGTGCCTGAGTGACTGGGACATTTCCTGCAGTGACTGATGCATTATTCTGTTCTCCTCCACAGGTTGGCACCGGTGCCACGGTGGCCACGCTGGCCGACGCCTCCGAGCTGCCCACCACAGTCACCGTCGCACAAGTCAATTATTCTGCAGTGGCTGATGGAGAGGTGAGGAGCTGCCTCAGCTTCATGGGCCACCTGCATGGCCTGGCTGAACTTCCATCAGTATCTCAGTGGGGCCAGCCAACAGCCAGCCTGCAGAGTTAAGGGCTGGCACCAAACAGGGAACTGGCATTTCATACAGAAGGTGCTGAATTGTTGTTATTTCAGCTCTACACACACAATTATAGTGGAAGCCTTAGGTCTGAATTTCATACTTTTTTTTTTACCTCCCATAGGTTATTTATTTTGTATTTTTTTTGGCATTCCCATGCCTAAATCTGAACGCTCAAACCTGCAAACATTTATTTTTCCCCCTTTTTTTTTCCTTTTTAACCAAATAATACATTAAAAATAATACAGATTTGGTTTTTTGGGTTTTTTTCCTGTGTATTTAAGAAACATTCCCTTAAAGTTATAAAGATTTTGCTTGCCCTCTTGGCTTCAAACCCACCTTTAAAGGAGGCTGCAGGTCCCTTTCTGTCCCTTTCCTGCCCAGTCTGCCCTGCCTGGCTGGGGTGTCACAGCGAGAGGTGGCAGCACAGAACAGCTTTGCTGACCACAGAGCCTCTTCCCATCTCAGGCCCGGAGTGAAACAGCCTGCAGTGACCCTGAAGGACTTTGCAGCTGCTTTGAGGGTGTTCAAGACCCAGTTTTATCTCCTGAGAGCTGAAAGAAATCTTTCAAAGGCACAAATAAGGCTGGATGGGGCTCACCCATCCCGGGCCAGGCTGGAGCAGCCTGGCTTAGTGGAAGGTCCCTGCCCATGGAGCTGGGTGGGTTTGGGGTCCTTTCCCACCCTCTGAAGAATCTCAGCAGCTCAGCCTTTGTGGAGCAGGGCCTGGGCAATCCCAGCTTCTTCTCCTTCTTTCCTTGCTCCATCCCTGTTCTGGAACACCTTGGGCACCTCTGCAGGGCACTGGGTGTCACTGAGATCTGCCCCTTCCCACCTGCAGTTTTGGGTTCTCCCTCTCTCTCCATCCTGTTTTGGGATTAACCTTTGCCCAAGGGCAGCAAAATTTCCTTATGCAAAATTTTACCTTGAGTTTTGAGCCAGCTCTGCTTTTTCTGGACTTTTTATCCTTCTCCATCCCAAGGAATTAAGATGTTTTTTCCATCACCTTCTACAGCATTTTTGTTTGTGTGTCTCAGCAGTCAGTGACTGTCCCAAAATGTTTATGGGGATGGAAACAGGGATGGGGGGGTGAAGGGAGATCTTCATCTTGCAAAGGAGCCAGTAGGATTTGTCAGCAGATCCTTCACTTCTTTGGCCCAAAATATGATTTTAGTTCTACCCCTGGTGGATTTTGTGGCTGTGTAGTCATTATCTCTTAAACTGTGAAGCTCCAAATGAAAATATGGGGGAAAACAAGCAACTGGGTGAACTTTAGGTAATAGGAAAATCATCTGTGGGAAAGTCTGGAGTTAGGGAATTTTAAATACCTTGGGATACACGAACACTTCCAGCCACCATCATCTTTTATTAAGCAATATGGCTCGATCCCATCTGAGGTCACAGGGGCTCTCCAAATAAATCTTGGATGGGAACATGGACAATCCCCAAAATGTCAGTGGATGGGTGCAAACAGAAGCAGGGAGGAAAACACAGCCCCTTTCCCTGAGGGATGTGATCCATGCTGGGCTCCAGCACTGCAGAAACACAGAATTCCAGGAGAGCTGGGCTTGGAAGGGACCTTTGGAAATCGTCCAGTCCAAGGTGGGGTGACACAGGGACACGTCCAGGTGGGTTTGGGATGTCTCCAGACTCCACAGCCTCCCTGGGCAGCTGTTCCAGAGCTCTCCCTGGAAGGAATTCCTCCTCCTGGTGAGGTGGAACTTGCTGTGTTTTCATTTAATTAAGCACAGCTAATTAATGACCAGCCCAGGCTGGCAGGCAGTGATCTGAGTACAACAACAGCAGCGCTGCCCCGTTCTGTTGAGGATTTGGCTGGACAAGAGGGAATTCTGGGGTTTTGAGGACTTCAGTGGATCTCTGTGGAATGTGAGGCTCCTGGCTGCTGAGGGTTGTGGTGTCCAGGTGGATCCTCAGGTGGATCCCAGCCTCCCTCCCTTTTTCCAGCACTGCAGGACTGGGCAAAAACCTCCTGAAATGATCCATCCCTTTCTTTTGGGGAAGCAGCCACCCCTTGAGGGTGTTATAAATGAAATGTCAATTAAATCGAATTAATAATTTGCGTGAGCCAAATTATTAATATAAAAACAAACAGAATTTATTTTTAATCAAATTGACAATCTTAATAAGCCACTATAAAGGAAAGCAGGGCCAAGCCTGGGCTCTTGACTCTGGGTGACACATACACAGCTCTGACCACCAGCAGTTCAGAGAGGTAAGTGCACACCTTTGAGGTGTTTGAGTCCAGTTTTTATACTGTTTTTCTTGCTCCTGGCTAGGAAATCTTTTGTCCTTTTCACTCCTGATGGTCCTCTGGTCCAGTGCTCAGGGGTCCATTTAGATGTTGAATCCAAGGATTCTCTTTGTGCTTTGGTCGATGTTTTCCAGTAACCCATCTCAGCGTTTCTGGTAAGGGTCCTGTTCAGAGGATGATTTTTCCGAGAAATCCTTATATGATTAAAATGAAGTGTCTTAAGCAATAGGTCCACTCATCAGCAGTGTCCAAGGAGTAGCAGATCCTATCTCTTACTCCTTTCAGATGGAAAAGATTTCCTCGCTGGGTAGGATGAACTCATAGTAGGTTGATGGGTCTGAGGTCATTTCTTCTGGGCTTGCCTTCACTTCTTATGTTAATTTGTACCTTCCTTGAGCAAGGTGCCAGGAAACTTCCCAAGGTGTATTTTGAACATATTTGAACATATATACAAATTACAACTTGCTATATTTCACATTCTATATTTCACATTCATAACTTCTTCTGCTTATACAATTTTGATTCCTTATGAATTTTGACTTCTCTATAACAAGGGGATGGTGCCTGATCCCACAGCCTTTCCCTGTGTTCCCCTGGCAGGTGGAGCAGAACTGGGCGACGCTACAGGGCGGGGAGATGACCATCCAGACGACGCAGGCATCGGAGGCCACGCAGGCGGTGGCTTCCTTAGCGGAGGCGGCGGTGGCCGCGTCGCAGGAGATGCAGCAGGGAGCCACTGTCACCATGGCACTTAACAGGTACCTGCAGAGGGCACAGCTGGCACAGCCTGGGCCTGCCTTCTCCTTCCTGGGTGTCCTTCTAATGGTGCAGAGTCTGCTCTGTGCCCTCCTGAGAGAGGCTTTTCCCTGGTGAATTCCTGAGGCAGGCGGTGTCCAGGTGTGTGCAGGGCAGCTCCTGATTCCTGCTCTGTTCAGAGGCAGAATTTCCTCCACAGGCCACTGGTTTGGGGGATTTTTTCCCCCCCAGTGTTTCTGAAGTGGAAGCTGAAGGAGCTGCAGTGCTGGAAGGAGCTCTGTTAGGGTTTTGGCTGTACTCAGATCTGAGGTGTAGCTCCACAGGTCCATCCTGCAGGACAAAATATTTTTGCTCAGCTCTGTGAGTTACTTAAACTTGTCCTGCTGTTCCTAAAACCTGGAAATGGCTGTGGCACTCCCTGAGGGAGCAGGGGCACTGTAGGAAATGGCAGCACAGCAGTGAGGGAGGTTTCCCATTGCTGAGGCATGGATAAGAACTTTCCTCATCCAAACCAGGATCCTGCTGAGAGGCCGTTTGCTGACAGCCAGGACATAGGACAGGGCACAAGACCACACTGCTGGTGGCTGGAATAAAGCTCCAAGACCTTGTTCCATCCAGAAACTGCTGAAGGAATCCCTTTGATCCCAGTTTGCTCCCAAATCTCTGTTGGGATTGAATCCTGAACACACTCAGAGCTGTTTCTGCTCCTTGTGCTCCAGGTCCAGGTCCTTGAGATATTTCTTGTCTGCTACATGAGGTTGGTCAAATAGGCTTTTTAGTTACTAATAGTTTCCCTGTAAAATTCTCTTTTAAAAGCAAATGATCTTTTCAGGACACTGGAGCTACAGGAAAAAGCCCCATCTCCCCAAATCCAACTTGCAGGATTTTATCTTGCACATTTCCAGGATTCCTGATTTCCCTCTGTGGGTTTGTTTTGTTTTTTTTCCTTTGAAGTGGGAAGGCTGGGCATGGGGTTACACCTGATCCCAGGTTTGCTGAGCTGCCCTTGGCCTTCCTGCAGGAGATAAAGCCTTCCCAGAGCTCCAGGCTCAGGAGAAGGATGTGCCAAGGGGAGTAGGGAAGCCAGGCAAGAAAATATTCTGGTGCTCTCAGAGTGTTTAAGAGCTGCTCTGAGACACAGAGGGGCTGTTAGGAACTGAAAATCTGCCCTGAGTGGATACAGTAGGAAAGTGTTTGGCATCTAAGCAGGAAATGAGGGAAGAGAAGGAAAATATGAGGAAATGCTTGGAAAATATTTGAGTCAATTGGTCGAGCAGAGAATGAGCAGAGGAGGAGCATCCATGGGGAAGCCAAAGGAAATCCCTGCTGGTGTTGCTCATTAAGGTAAGAATTGGTAGGAAATTTGGCTTCAGGAATGTTTTACCCCTGCTGAGCAGACATTGGCAAAAGAATAACTCGAATATTGGGAATTATAAGGAAAGGCATAAAGGACAAGCCAGGATTAGGCCTCTGGAATGGTGCATTCCCATCTTGAGTGGTGTGGGAAGTGGTCACCACTCAGATAGAAAAGGTCTGGGAAGGACAAGAGACATCAAAGGCCAGGAAGGATCCAAGCCACAGTGGGCTGGGGCTCTTCAGCTTGGGGAGGAGATCGCTGGAGATGGATGAAATTGGGAGAAAACCAAAAAGGAAAGGTTTTCTTTTCTGTTTCTCACCAAATCAGACTGAAGGGCTGCCCAAGCCAGGAGTTTGTAAAGCACCATAATGCAATTTTTTTCTTCTAATTAAATGTGGAACTCTTTGCTCCAGAATGCTGGGGAAGCAAAAGGTGTAGATGGGTTTTGAAAGGGATTAGAGACAAATCAGAGCTGATGGTCCAGAGGCTGTGTCTGGGAAGCTGGGAGGGTGTGGGAAGGGAAGGATTGTGCACAGCCCTTCCTAAATACCTGATTCTGCTGTTCTCACAGCAGGGCTGCTGCACGAGAAGGGCTTTTGGCCAGGCCTCATCTGTGTGGAGAAATTCTCCAGCACTCTGCTGGAAATAATGCTCCTTAAAAAGAATTATTAAACCCCTTGGCTGGGGAGGAGTTGAAGCCAGAGCTGGTGATGCTGGTCCTGGCAAGCTCTGCCCTGATCCAGGGCAAGGTGAACTGGCAGAACCAGGGATGAAGGCAGAGCTCTGAAATGTGCAGTGCCCCAGGATGTGCCAGTGCCACAAGTCTGGTACCCGAGTCCAGAGGCAGGAAGGAGCCATGTGGAATAACTGCTTGGATTGTCCCCAAGCTTTAGCCCATCCCAAGTGAAAGGCTGCAGCAGGGAGAGCACAGGGGTGTTCTGAGAGACCTGCAAGCTGAAAAAATCCAGTGGAAGCAGCTTCTTCCCATCCATTCCTCCCCCAGCATCCATCTCCCCCTCTGCATAACTTCACCCAGGCCAGATGTGCATCCCTCTGCTCTGGATCATTCTCTGGCGTGTGTTTCCTGGTTAAACTGGGATGATTTGTTCCTGTGGTGTTCCTAACCCTGCTCTCCCCTCTGCATGCCCGCAGTGAAGCCGCTGCCCACGCCGTAGCCACGCTGGCCGAGGCCACCCTTCAGGGAGGGGGACAGATTGTCCTGTCTGGGGAAACTGCAGCAGCGGTCGGGGCACTCACCGGAGTCCAGGATGCCAATGGTAAGGCCTCTGCAAAGGTTTCATTTGGGATTTTTATAGTTAGGCTCTTAAAAACGGCCTTTTCTTCTCTTTTTATGGAAATGTCACGGTTTTGGTGGTAAAATACTCCTCCCTCACTCAGGGGATCACTAACGAGGTGTGAGTTGTAATCTCAGGGTGGAATGGGAGCACCAACCCCCTGTTTGCTCCCATGGCTCTGCTCTTCCCCTCCTCTGCCAGCTGGCTCTTTATCCTTGGGGTTTTTTTTGGGAAAACTTCCCCGTGATGTGTGCCCAGCACAGGAAGGGCCAGGCTTGATCAATTAACACAATTAGTTGGTGCCGTAATAAACTCATCTCCACAACTCTTTAACCAACATTTTATTGCTTATTTCCTGCCTTTCTCAAGGCTTTTTTTTTTCTGTGCTTGGTGCCTGCTCCTGAGTCAGCCTCAGCTCGTTTTCCTCCTGCTTTATTTTCCATCTTCCCACCACAGTGGATCCCTTGGTTCCAGGGATTCTCTGTTGTATTTCTCACCTGCTATGACCCTTCTGCCACACCTGGTGGCTTTTGCAGCTCTTCAAACTAGAAATAAAACTGAAAGTCCATGGAAACCACTCCAAGGGATGGGTGGAATGTGCAGCTGTGCCTCCTCAGGGCTCATGCACTGCCTCCAGCTGCTCTGGGCTTCTGCCTGACCTGGAGGTGTTTGAGGAACACCTGGATGTGGCACTGGAAGCCTTGGTGTTGGGTCACAGGTTGGACTGGGTGATCCCAGAGGTCTTTCCCAGCTCAGACTGGTTATTATGGCATTATCCAAGAAGCCCACTGGTTATTTGGATTAAGTGGAAGGAGGTGTCAAAATCAGCCGGACAAGGGCGCAAAGGGTGAAGTTGTGAGGTCACCTCGAGGGTGGGGTGTTTTGGACATGAATTGCCCAAGGGGAGCCAGGGGTGGGTGGCAGAGGTGTGACTTGGCATGAAAAGCAGAAACCTGCTGAGGTGAGAGCTCGGGGCTGACTTCCATCAAAATCCCCCTCCAGCCGCGCTCCCTTTGAGAGGTCGGTGTTCAGTTGGCAGTGCAGGGAAGAGGAATTTGACTCGGAGCTGGTTGGATTCCCTTGCTGTGGAGTCAGCCAGCCTGAAGAGGGAGCAGAAATGAAGGGAAATCCCTGTCCTCGGAGCTGGGAATGCATCTGGCACCGAGGGAAGGGCAGCATTGTGTTTGTTCTGCCGGCAGCCTGGCGTGAGGGCGATAAGTGCTGCGTCTTTATCGGAGGCAGGATCTGACCCTGGATGCTCAAAACCAGCAACTAATCAGATTTGGCAAAGCAGATCTGCACCCCTGGCTCCTTTTTTGCTCTGCTTCCAGAATGCTTTCACGGTCTGGATTCCTCTGGATGCTTCCCCTAAAAACTCCCCTTCTCCACACCCTCCCTGAGTCACTCATCTCACTCTCCCAGCATTGATATCATTTTAATGCAGGCTGGGCTATTTTTTTTTTTTTTCCTTTTTTTTCTTATTTTTTTTTTTTCCCTTCCTAGCAGCCGGGTTGGAAATCAGATGGGATTTAGAGTGCATTAAGGGGAGAGACTGCAGCATTTTCCTGTGAGCAAAACCTCACCCACAGCCCCTCGCCTGCTTTCCACTCTCCTTCGATTTGCTCTAATCTCCGGTGGTATTAAGGGGCAGGGCTTTGGAGGCCTTGGAAGCTCCATGCTGTTGGTTCCTTACGTAACCAGCTAATAGATGTCCCTCAGGGATGGAGGAGATGTTGGTATCCATTGCTGCTGGCTCTGTCTGGGGAGGGAGAGCAGATGGATTTCCACTGCCAGCAGGATTTATCTCCGTACCCGGGCTGTGAGTGGGAGCATCCTCCTGGACATGGTTTGGTGGATGCAGCAGGAACAAACCACTCTGTGCCCTTCTGTCCAGAGGAGGTGGAATTGGGAGGGATTTGGGGAAAACAACTGCCAGAGCTGGAATGGTCCTAACCAGCAAATTCCCCCTGCTCGCTGTTGTTTGCAAGGTCTTAATTTGCTGATATTCCCAATAAATGCTTCTCTCTGGGGATGCTCTTACCCTTCTGCAGGACTTTTCTGAGGAAAAATCCTATCTGGAAGCATAGGATAGGAATTTGTCTCCATCTTATTGATAGGGAAAAGGTGAGAGTTTGACACTCCTGGAAGTCTCCAAGGCCAGGTTGGATAGGTTTGGAACAACCTGGCATAGTGGAAGGTGTCCACTATCCATAAAGAGATGATCTTTAACTCACTTCCAAGCCAAACCATTCCATGATTTCCATAAATATTCCTGGAGGTCAGGCAAGGTGTTTCACTGCTGATTTTAGCCATTAAATGTAATTACTCTATTTTATTTTATTTTTTTTCTATCTCACTTTTGCATTTTTCCCATCCCTTCTCTGGTATCAGAATAATAATAATAATAGTAATAATAATAATAATAGTAATAATAATAGTA
>JACBWW010000133.1:61095-78060 GCA_020086605.1 Lanius collurio
AATAATAGTAATAGTAATAATAATAATAATAATAATAGTAATGATAATAATGATGATGATAACAATAATAACAATAATCATAACAATAACAATGATAATAATAACAATAATAATAATAGTAGTAATAATAATAATAGTAGTACAACCACGATGGCTAAAAAGAGGAAATTTCCATATATTCATGAATATGTTGGAATCTAGGGCTGGATATCTTGTGGGGAGCCCAACAACGTGGCCAAGCTGGGGAAGGGCTGTGGACAACCTTGTGATCTGTTACGTTCCCAGCTGAAGGAAACAAGATCTGCTCCCATGCAGTGTCAAACCCTGCATTAGGATTTTCCTGCTCCTCTGGAGCATCTGCTGGGAGTGGTGACCCCACACCTGGAGGCTCAGATGGTTTTGCTCTTAAGTGGTTGGCATTAAACAGGGGCTCGTGGCAGCACCAACCCCTGAAAATGCTGGGAACTGCCCTGCTGAGGGGCAGCTCTGTGCTCTGGAGCTGCTTCTGGAGTGAGGGAAGTGAGAGCGGTGGAAGGAGCGGTGCCCACGCTGGAGCCTCCTCCTCCTGCAGCCTTTTGTTTGCCATTGATCTGTGGGGGCCCTGAAAGCTGCCAGGGCTTCCCGGCTGCATCCTAAAATATTGATGAGGCTCCTGGCAGGGCTGTGCCTGCCCAGAGCTGCCCAGCAGGGGCAGAGCAGCTCCCTGACCGAGGAAGGTTTAACAGCCTCGGGGGCGTCACAAATCTGGAGTTGTTTCTGAAGGTGAGAGGAGTGGAACGCTCCAAACTCCAGCCCCAAGCTCCAGCCCCAAGCTCCAGCCCCAAGCTCCAGCCCCAAGCTCCAACCCAGCGGGATTCAAACCAGGGCACGGAATGAGGCACGGTGCAAAGAGCTGGGAAGGAAGAGGCAGGAGAGGATGTGGGATCGAGCCATAACCAGGGAATTAATTTCACAGACCAGAGCCTGGCCCAGCCAGAGACCCAGTGGATCCTGCCTGTCCCCCTTGGCTGCCCTTTTGCTGTCCCCAGAGCACATTGTCCTGCTGGGTCTCCTCCCCGTGCTGCTGGGAGCACAAAGGGGGACCCTGAGAGGAGCCACAAAGGGGGACCCTGAGAGGAGCCTGCCCCGAGTCCTGCCCTTCTGCCTCCTCCCAGCCATCCCGAAAACCCAATCCCTGCTTTCCATACAACCAAAGGGGGCCGTGCTTAGGGCTGGGGGTGAGCCAGGATTGTGCCCAGGGAGAGCTTTAGGGTCTGACGTGGGCAGGGGGGGATTAGCGAGCTCCCTGGCGTCAGTGCCCGAGCGTCCCGTGCGGGATAAAGGAGCCCCTGGCAGCATTTGGGGTGGCAGTGCCACACGGAACTGCTGCTCCAGGGGGTGATCTGGGTGTGGGAAGAGGTTTAAATGCTGGAAAAGCTTCAGTTCTGGGCGAGGCTGCCGAGCTTCCCACACAAAGTCAACAGGTGGGAAGCTGTGCCCAGCCTCGGCCGTGCAGATGGGAAATGGGAACGCTGCTCTGGGCTGCTCCAGGCCCGCAGCGCCGCCGGTCCCACCCCGCTCTCCGAGGGCTGTTTGCAGTGGAAAACACATCCAGGAGGGAAGGGCAGGGTTGGCATCCTATTCCCTATCCTGTGTGTCTCCCAGAGAGGGCGAATGCTCGGATACGCTGGGAAAACCCGGCACAGGTTTTTGGGATCGCTGTCCTTGCTTTGGGATACCTCGGGAGAGGGAGGTGCAAGGCTGAGCCACTGGGACCTGGTGGCTTTGTCACATGAGAAAAGTGTTCATCAGTGTCCGGGGGGAGGCTTAGGGGCTGCAAATGTCACTTTTTGAAAAGGAATATTTTATGTTTTTCCTGTTGGATCTCCTTTTTAGGGAATATGGAGCCAAATGAGTCGCTAGCAGCTTGGCAAAGTGCAGATCAGCATGTTTGCATCCAGGAGGACAGGAAGGAAAGAGTCAAGCTTTTTGTAGCACCTCCCTGGTGGGAACAGAATTTTGTTATTAAAGTTTGCCCTGAAACAGGTAGGATTTAATCCCAATCTGAAGGAAAGGTGAGGAAAAGCATTTTTGCAGTTGTGTTTCAGATGAGAGGGTAGAAGAGATGCCAGGGGCTACCAGCAAGGAGAGCACAAGAGTGAATTCCTGGCTTTGCTGAGCAGCTCCAGGAACAGGGAGAGGCGTTTCCTAGAGGACAAATTGCTGTGTATAAATGAATAATTATCAGCTGTTGGACTCTGAGGGAAATACCTTGACATAAACCTCAGATAGACGACNGCTCCCTGGCATCCCCTGGCTCTGCGCTGTGCCTGACCAGGCGTTCCCTGTCGGGATTACGGCACACCGGCCGCAGCTGCGGTGCCAGCAGAGCCAGCTCCATCCCGCTCTGCCAAGAGCCCAGCCATTGCCCAGCCCCCCAAGTGCTGCTGCTCGCAGGGCCGATGCCTGGCACACCTTGCCCTGCCCTCTGGGGCCACCCCGGCGGCTCCCGTTTGCCCGTCCCGGCTGGCTCCCGGCGCTAATCCCGGGCTGTGACGCGGGGCTCTCACGGCCGGCTTTGCTCTGACATCCTGCCCTGCTGACGAGGCGGCGGCTGCCGCTGCTGATTAGGATTTGTCTGCCCACCAACCGGCACTAAAAATAGTCCCTGCTGTGCCACATCCCTGGGCACAGCCTCCTTGGGTCCCGATCCCAGGTGTGGGGTGGGAGCGGCCCCACACAGCCCAGTAGGGGCTGCAGCGGGTCCCTTTGGGCTTCCTCGAAAAGGGCCTTGCTGGGAACAGAGAGTGGTCATTTCTGGGGACAGTTTGGCCTTTTGGGGTAGGGAAACCTCCTTTTATTGTCTCTGTTTAGCCTGGAGAAGAGAAGGCTTCAGGGAGAGCTGACAGCAGCCTTCCGGTGTGTTATGGGATTTACGGGAATGGGGCTTACAGGAATGGCTTCCCATTGCCAGAGGGCAGGGTCAGATGGGATTTTGGGAAGGAATTCCTGGCTGGAAGGGTGGGGAGGGGCTAGCACAGGGTGCCCAGAGAAGCTGTGGCTGTCCTTGGATCCCTGGAAGTGTCCAAGGCCACTTGGGACAGTGGAAGGTGTCCCTGCCCATGGCAAGGGGTTGGAGCTGGATCTTTAAAATCCCTTCCCACCCAAACCATTCCATGATTCTTGGGGAAAAATATTTTTCTATGATGAGCACTCAGGCTGTTCCAAGGCCTCTCTCCTCTTTGCAAGGGCAGTGGTGCCAGGGGAGCACCGGGAGCCTCCCGGGTGATTTTGTGCCCCTGTTCTGCATCCAGGCCTCACATGAAGTCTCCAGGCTGCTCTTTAGCTCCAAACCTGCCTTGTGAGATCACAGAGGGAGGAGGCAGCGCCCTGGGGGGGCACCTGGGGTGACTCAGCTCCTGGCAGGATCTGCTGTTGTCCCTAAAAGCCTCAGGCCGCTCCTGCTGGGCCTGTCCCCAGCACCCCAAAAGGGAGCCCCTTCCCTGGGGCAGGGAGCCACTGCTGAGGCCTTTGTTTGCCAAGTTCCATCACTTCCATCATCTCTCCCAGTCCCGTTGGTCTCGGGGAGCTGCCACCCCATAAACGAGCCGTGCCCCCGCTGGCCTTGTCTCCTGGCTTCTCCCTGACCTCGCAGCATCTCCAGCACCTCCCTTGCCCTCCTCGTTTGCCCTCCCCTGGTGAGTTTTGACATCCATTGCTGTGAGCAGTTGAGACTTAGAGGCTCCCCAGCTGTCACAGCCCAGGCTGGCCCGGTTTAAGCACAGGCCATTTACCTTCCACGTGTCCCGAATTAGGGGAAATGGACAGGAGGGCTGGGTCTGTTTAAAAATTAAAGCTGATTAGGAGGCATTAACATTACATTTAAAGGAGTAGACAGCAGCCCTCCTCTCTCAGCATAGCTGCAATATGTTCCCTTTTGTTCTGGGCTGCAGGAGGGAAGGGAGCAGGACTGGGAGCAACTCCAGGCCGGGCAGGATTTCTTCTTTAGCCATAAATTTTGAAAGAGGAGCTGCCTGATGGCTGGTGCAAGAATTTAAAGCGGGTCTGACTACCTAAAGCAGTTCCTGTCTTTGCCATCCTGACAGGAAGCTGGAGTTCTTTTGGCTGATCCTGAATTTTCTTTGGAAAACTCAGGTGATCTGACACTGCCTTCTGAGCTGTCGTGTTGGGAAGTTTTGTATTCGATGGATCCCAGCTGGTGTTTTGTTAAATCCCACAATTCACGTGGTGACTCTTCATCCCAAACCAGGAACTGGTCAGCCTGGCTGGGAACACTCTGAATGTGGTGCTTGGCTGGGATTTGTTGGGGGTTTAGGTTGGATTTGAGGCCCGTTAGTTTGGTGCATTTGTATGATGTTTGCCCAGGCTTCTGCACCTTCATCTCACAGCCCCTCAGTAATGCAGGGGGGTTCACAAGGAGCTGCTCAGTGCAGGATGGGTGCTGGAAAGAGGCCTTCTGGCAGGTGAAGGGATGTATTTGTGTTCCCTGGATCCTGCTTTTCTCTGTCTTCTGGAAATCAAAGCTCCAGGGAGAGCTCAGAGCCCCTGGCAGGGCCTGAAGGGGCTCCAGGAGAGCTGCAGAGGGACTGGGGACAAGGCATGGAGGGCCAGGAGCCAGGGAATGGCTTCCCAGTGCCAGAGGGCAGGGCTGGCTGGGATCCTGGGAATTGGGAATTGCTGGCTGGGAGGGTGGGCAGGGGCTGGGCTGGAATTGCCAGAGCAGCTGTGGCTGCCCCTGGATCCCTGGCAGTGCCCAAGGCCAGGCTGGACATTGGGGCTGGGAGCAGCCTGGCACAGGGGGAGGTGTCCCTGCCCACAGCAGAGGGTGGGACTGGATGACCTGGAGAGGTCCCTTCCCACCCAAACCATTCCATGGTTCTGTGATCTCTTAATGAGACTTTTCATTTGACTTTATCACCACCAACATTCATGTTAAAGCCATGTTAAATCACAATTCCAGGTGGGTTTTTTTTCAATTTATGGTGACGAAATCCCCACCAGCTTGGCTTTGAGAGCCACATCCTGAGCTTTGCTGGTCCCCTCTGGGCATGTGGTGCTGTCAGGGCACATGGCTCTGTGGTCACAGCAGGTTTTTTGGGGTGTCTGCAATAGATGGGAATGTGAATCCTTGGACAAGCTTCTGTCTGAAAGAGATGTGGTGAAATCCAGGCAGGAAAGGAATGGCAGCCAGCAGAGTGGTCTTCTTTTCCTAAATACCTCTGGATTTAGCACAGAGCAGGACAGACAAACATTTCAGTGCAGGAATGGGCATGGGAAGGGGATGGAGGTGTTTCTGAGGGGTGTCTGCAGGCAGATCTCTGGGCTCAGTGTTCTGCCTCCAGGCTGAGCTCAGGATTGCTCTCCTGGCAAGCTGCACATCTCCAGCCCAGTGCTGTGTGATTTATAGCTCTTGGCTTAGGGGAAAGGGCCCAGGTAGGCTCAGAAATCCAGCTCTGCCCAGTCCTGCATCTCTCCTGACCATCAGAGATGCTGCTGAGTCCTTTCCCAGGCCTCCTCCTCCACTCTTGTCCTAACCCAGACCAGAGGCTTGGTCGGCAGAGCTCGACCAGCAGAGCTTCTTGAGGGGGTCCAGAGAGGGTTGTGGTGCTCCTGGAAGGGCCATCAAAGCCTGGGGAAAGCAGCTTTTTGCCATTTCTGCCAGGCACACCCGTGCTGGGTGTGGAGCTGAGCGTTCAAACCCACAGGGGTGGAGCTGGGTGGACGGAGATGAAGCCCAAATCAAACCTAGGCTCTGCTTTGCTGCTCCTTTCTCCCGGGATAAAATTCCCATCTGGTGGATTCTGCCTGTAGAAACAACTCATTCCAAACTATGTGGAGCGTGTGGCAGCCCCACCTCAGCTGTTTGAGCCCACCTCTGGAGGGTTTTCCAGCTTAACAGCAGAGATCCAAGAACAGCTGCTTGCTGCTGGCACAATCTCTGCTCCCCCTGCTCCTCCAGGCAACCCCAAAGGAGAGGTCCCAGCTCTCCCTCCTCGTGAGCTGCTTCCCAGAACAGAGCCAAATTTGTGTCTGGAGTTCAGGGCAGTTCCTTCAGCTGATCCCAGCTGACCCCTCACTGCCTGAGGCTGAGGATGGGCAGTGCTCCCCACAGCTGTGGAGCAGCTGGAGCATCTTCCAGTGCAGATTTTGGCTTGCAAGGCCTCGTTCAGGACCGGGCTGCAGCACGGGCGAGGCTGGCGATGTCCCCACCCGAGGAACTGAGAGAGCAGCCTGTGATTGCCCTGAATCAGGGCAGATGGAGAGGGGCTTCCTAATCCCCCTGCAGCCTTGGCAGACCCGAGCTGCAGCCTGCTGGTTCATGGCAGCAGGGCACAGCCCCTGCCCTCCCTGGCAGGTGCCCTCGTGGCTCTGGGTGCATCAGGCCACCCTCTCCTCGGCAGAGCTGTGGAAAATGTCCTGGGTTTTGAATGGATGGAGGCTCGTCTGACCCCAGGGCACTTTGTGAGCTCCAGGCCCTTAATGGCTGTCAGTGGGTGTAGGGTGCAATCTGATCCAAATGGGAAGCTGGCTGAAATCCCAGCAAGCTGTCGTTGCTGGGGGAGGCATCTTCGGAAATGAGATGGGCTTTGTGAGCTCCCCCCCAGCCCGGGCAGGGAGAAATGCCCTGTCTGCAGCTCGGGGCTGCTCCCTGCACTGAGGTTTGCTGGCTCTTCCTTTACCCAGCTCGTGGTCTTTTGTTTTACACCGAAGTTCCCTCCCTGCAGGTTTCTGTTCTCCCTCACTCCCTCTTTGGAATGTGCCTTCCCACTTCCTGCATGGACATCTCCAAACTCGAGGTTTCTGTTGGTTTTCTTTGCCTTAAAAAGTGCTCAGCCCCTCTTTTAGAAGAGCCTCAGCTGCTTCCTCAGCAGGGCCTGACCTCCTGAGTTCCCCTGTTGCTTTTTTCTGAGCACATCCAGAGGATCACTCTGTGCCTGGATTTATCCTCCTCATTGGATCTCCGGAACAGGGACTGATTTTAAAGCCTAAAAGCACAGTCCCATCTGTCTCGTGCCTCTGGGGCATATTAAAGAGCCCTGTCCTGCAGCCCCTGAGCCTGTGAGCAGAAAGGTTTTCCTTGTGCACCAGCCCTGCCCTGGCAGAGCCAGCAAGATGGGAGCTTTTAATCAATTTTCCCAAGTGGCTGCAGTGAACTTTCCGATTTCTGGTCTGTGAAACTCTTCAGTTGCTCTTCAGCTGTTTTATTTTGGGGTTGGAGAGGACATTTCCTGCTCTGGGATTGACTGGGCTGTTATTTGAGGCATCAGCAGGTTGCACAAGAGCCTGAGGAGATGCAGCTCCACCTTGGCATCCCTTGGCTGGGGACAGCTGGGTGGCCTTGTCCGAAACACTCCTGGGCACCCAGGGAAGAGAAGGGAAATTTGTCACCCGAGGGACTCTTCCAGCTTCCAACACTTTGGCTGGAGCCTGGTCAAAGGCTCAGCCCTGGGATTTCCCTGCTGGGTGAGCCCAGTGCTAGCTGAGCAGAGGTCCTGGAGGTGAACCCACCCTCCCTTGCCCTCTGAGCATGGGCAACGCTTTTCCTGCAGCCCGGTGTCCCTTTGGGGTGGCAGAGGAGGGCTGTGTGGCTGTCCCTGCAGGCCCCTGTCTCCCAGTGACCTTGTCAGCTCGTGGAGACAGCTTGGCTTTGCTGTAAAGCAGCTCATGTGACAGCAGTAATCCTCAGTGGGTAAACAGCTGTGCAGGAAGATTCCAGGGAATCGCCCTATTTTCCCTGCTCCGTGGGCCTGGCACACAGGTCCATCCCCACTGGATGTCTCTGGAGCCAGGTCAGGAGCACACACTTCCAGGATTCTTCCTGGCATCCTCGTGGAGCTGCAAAACAGGTTCCAAGAATTTAAAAAAAAAAAAAAAAAAAAAAGTGGTTTCCTCTGAATCTTTGCCAAAACCTTGTGTGGCGTTTTTAAGCCTGAATTTGACTTCTGTTTCCCACCCTGGTATCTTCTGGCATAATTTATTCCCTCACATTTGTACAAATTCCTCTCTGGGCAGCACTTTCTGATGTTTCCTGTGGCCCCCCTTCAGCTCTGGGGATACTCGATGGACTTTTTGCCATCTGCCCATGGGAAGTTAAATTGTGCCATCAAGAAGACAAAGGCTGAGGGAGCACCAGCTTGGAACTGGTTTAAAATTAATCATGGTATTATTATTCCCATCCCCAGCTCAGGCTGTAGCAAACTTCCTTTCCCCGTGGTTTTGCCTTCTGGTTGCCACAGACCCCTGAACTTCCTCATCTCTGTTTTCCCCACCATTTCAACCTTCCAAACCTCTCAGGGGAAGTTCAGTGAGTGTGTTCTGGTGCTGACAAATCCAAGGAGCTGAGGACAGCTAGAGCAGGTGGGTTTAGCCCAAGATCCGGGTTCCTGCCCCACACAGGCAGCAATTCCCCTCAGTTCCCTGCAGGGATGGGGCACCTTGGATCAGGCAGGCAGCAGTTCCATCATAGCCACGGAATCCCTGCGTGTCTGGAGCAGAAACCACCAGCAGGGTGTTTGTGGCTGCAATAAATTGTCCACCAGTGGCCTGAGACAATCCCTCATTTCATGTAAGGCCCAGCCCTGGGGAGGGACCATCTGTTCCTGTGGCCTAGGACAGATCTGAGCACAAGCCCTGGCAGTGAAAGGCTCTCTGCTATTCCCCTGAGCCGCCGGATCTCTTCCCTTCCACCTCTTCCCATCGGGGGAGAAAAAGCCCCAAACCCCAAAGCTTTGTACTCCCAAGCATTAGGGGGCTCTAAGTGGTGTGTAAATTGGGACTGCTGCCTTTAAGTGCTGGACATGGAGCTAATGGAAGTGGAATTTTATTGCTGGCATAAGTAGGGGATGTTCAGCTCCTTTGAAGTCAGCAGCCAGGGGGGGTTCTGGTCAATCACAGCCAGCAGTGAGTTTGGTTCCTGCTTGTTTCCCATTCCTCTGACCCATGGATGTCCTTCTCAGAGGTTCCTGGTACGTTTTTCTTGCCAAAAACAGAAGAAAAGTTTGAGTTGCACTTCCAGATAGGAATTACACACCAAGAGGTTTGAAGTCCAGCAGAAAATTAACATTGGCCAGGTTTTAGGGTTTCTGTGTGTTTGCTGCTGGTGGAGATGTGCTTCCTCCCCTGGGCACCTTCCACCCGAGCCAGAGCAGTGGGACTGGAGCCTGAATCATCCCAGAAAACACAAAGCAGAAGGAATTCTCCAGCCACCACCAGGCCTCTCTCATTTTCCAGCCTGGGAAGGGACAGGACAGGCTCTTGCACCGCTTGATTCTCCTCACAGATTTTGTCTGTTGGGGTCCACGTGCCACAAATCTTCCCTTTGCACATCCAGAGTGAGACCCACAGGGACAAAACAGCTGGAAAATTCCTTTTTAGGGGAAACAAATTCATCCCTCTCCCTGCACCCATCGTTGCCTTCTTTTGGTGTGCAAAGGAGGCTTCCGAGCCCCCTCGATGGTTTGGGCACAAATGTTCTGTGCCTTCAGTCGCCAGGCCAGAGCCCAAACTTTCTGATTTTAGCAGCAGATGTGCAGAGTTTAAAAGGGAGGAATCTGCCAGAGGCAGCAGCATTCCAAGAATAAACACTCCCAGGAGAGAGAGGTGGGAGCTGGGGCAGCAGGAGATGGTGGGGCACAGAAAAAGGAGCAATGGGGACTGTAAAAAACTTGCTCTTTGCACAAAAAGTCCCCCACCTGAGTGGTGTGTTCGCTGTGATTTATGGCTTGCCCTGCTGAGGATGGGCCAGGTCCTAGCTGGGGGGAAGCTGTGCCAAACGTGTCCCTTGTCCTATAAAGGGGAAGCTGTGCCAAACGTGTCCCTTGTCCTATAAAAGACAAGCTGGGCACACCAAAGCACAGGGCGCTGCTGCAGCAGGGGATGTGCTGCTTTGGAGCTTTTCTAGCATGGATTTGGAGAGTGTGCTTGGAGGAGGAGGGAAAAAAGGAGCCTCCAGGTGCATTTCCAGCCCTTTTTCCCCCCAAAGATAAAAGCCAAACTTACCTCCTGGTGGCTGGGCAGGACCCAGTGCGAGGTGAGGCTCCATCAGCTGCAGCTTCCCATATCAAGGCAAAGCTTTAACCACCTTCCCAAGGAATTATCCTCTTCCCAAAGCTCAGTTGGGACGTTTGTGTCACCTCTGTTGGGTTAAGAGCCCGGAATTCCCTGGCACAGAGGCACTGATGGGGCACAGGGGGGAGAACCTGTGGTGTCGGACCCGCCGCTTGGCCATGAATGTTCACCCTGTTGTGGCAGGGAGGCTCCTGGGGAACAAATCAACAAAATGCTGGGAAAATGGCTTTTAGATGGAGCCAGGGCCTATCTGGTTACAGACTGCCTTTCTGCCAGCACAATGGCTGCTTTATGTCTCCATGTGCTCAGGCTCTGGAGGATGTGCCCATGTCCGTGCCCGCATGTGCTCCGTCAGCACCGGCCCAGCTGAAACCAGCCAGTCCCACAGAGCCTCAAAATCCCATGGAGCTCCTCCCAGGCCCCAAGGAGGGCCTGGATTTCCTGAACCTCCCAGCCTCGTGCTCTTGGGATGCGTAGAAATTCCCCTCTGGCAGCCATTTCTGCTCCTCGTTCCCTCTCTGTTGGGGATCGTGGAGAGCTTTGTTGGAGGTGGCCTGAGCTTCTCCATGATGGGTTTCACTGCCTCAGTGCAGACTTTCCAATTAAACCATCCATGTAAATATTGGTAAAATACCTGGCAGTGCTCTATTCTTACCTCCTGCTTTACCTCCCCCTTACACACACACACTGTTCTGGGATTAGAAATATTTTAGTTACTCTGCCCTAATATTGGGGTGCTCCTCTGTGGTCACTGAGTTTTCTCCTCCTCTGTGGTCACTGAGTTTTCTCCTCCTTTGTGGTCACTGAGTTTTCTCCTCCTCTGTGATCACTGAGTTTTTGCATTCAGCCAGTAACCCAGAGGATGCATTTCCTATGACTACATTAATTACCCCACTAAATCCCCCCCTTCCCAGCTGTGGCATTTGCCCTTTTCCCAGCCTTTTACACTTGCATTTCATTGTCAGGCACCCTAGCAGCAGACTATTCAGGTTACACGTGGAGCCTGGCACAGAGTTTACCAGGTGAGTGCATTTTTGTGGTGGCACTTTGGAATGCTGGGGTTTAGCTCCTTTGGCACTGGTACCTTTAGGTCCCTCTTGGTGTTTCTCGGGGTTAAAGGGGCTCTGTCTGTCTGGGGTTTGTACCTGGACCCCATTTGGGGTAGAAATGCCTTTGGGATGTGCTGATATCTCCTTTCAGCCCGACACAAGCCGAGCTGTCTCATCATGACTTCAGTAAAGGATCAGTGAGGACGGAGGTTTGGATTTTAACAGCCCTCAGCAGCAGCAGCCCTGTGGGGACAGAGGGGATGCTGTGACTTTGGGATCTGTGAAGTTTGGCTTTTTCACGGTCACAGACCTGTTACAGAGTTAAAGCCTCAAAGCAAAGAAGAGAAAACCCCACAAACACCCTTGGAGCAGCCAGCAGCCCCGAGGAGTTATAGGTTTGGAGCAGGAGGAAGAAGTAGGATGGGCTGTGAGGGTCACAGCACAGTAGGGCAGGTAGAGCCTTTGACAGGATCTGTATTCCCTTCCCACACTTTTTGTGATTGGCAGGGATGCCCAAAGTGTTGTCCCTGCAGAAACTCTGCCAAATATTTATCTGCTTCGTTAGGATATGGGATATTTCAGTTCTCTTTAAAAATAATGATTCAATTCCAATGATTTTATTTTAGACTGGACTTGCATCATTCAGGTAATAAAATATTTTAGTAATTTTAGGTTTTTAATTGTAGGTATTTTAGTAAATTTAGCAAAGCTCTGCCTTGCTTTGCACAGTAGCCATTAAGAAAACCATATAGAAAATAGAGGACACTAAAAGCTGTTTAAAAAAGCAGGGTAAGAATCAGTCTCAGTTGTTCCTCTGGGAGAGCCCCTGGAGATGTTAAAAGCATAACAGGGCAGTCAGCAAAATATTTATGGCAAAATGTGTCAGGGACCCCTTTTAGGTGACTGTTGAGAACCTCATTCGTGGGTTTAACACCTGATTTCTGAGGAACAGACTGAGCCACCCTTGGGTGTTTGCTCTCCCCACTCCCTGAGGAGCTTGGCACTGATAAGCCCTGTCTGCCCCACGTTTCATATCAACACCCAGCAGATCGTGGGGGAAGCAAAGCCCAACGGGGGCAGCCTCAGGGGTTGCTGGACTTTCTCTATTTTTATCTGTGTTTCCTGTAGGGATGATTGACCACGATAGACTTCTAATCTTCTCAGGTGTGTCCACGCCAAAGCCAGCTCATCACCGAGGCTTAGACAGGTTATTCTCTAAGCTTCCAGCTCTGGAGTCCAGTAAAAACCTTCCTTCCCACAGGCAGAGACATTCCCTGGGTTTGTCACCTCTCCTAAAGTGCCAAATCGGGTCCAGTTTAAGGTGCCACGCCCTGCAGACCCAGCTTGGGAGGGGCCAGTCTAGGCGAGGACTGAGCTTAAGCAAGCACAGTTTAACTCAGCTCATGGGTTCTCCAGCTCTAAATCCACCCCATGAAGGGGAGGGAGGGGAGCAGGTGACCTCAGGTAAGACAAAGCAAAAGGTGTGGAGCTCACCCACCCCCAGGAGACCAAACTGCTCCTCTGCTGCTTTCCCAAGCATCCTTTTCTTTGAGTTTTTCCATCGACATGAGGATGAAATGGAAAAGCTGGGATTTCAGATTGTTTCCAATGTTAAAAATCCTTGCAAGTTGTTTTTCCTGCTGGGACTGCAAAGTCCATGGCACTGGTGTCACCGTGCTGGAGTCTGGGGGTCTTTGCTGTGCCAGGGAAGGGTCTGGGCATCAGCTTGGCTCACTGGGATCTTCCTCTTCCATGGAAGCTCTGGGGCTCCAGAGGAGACAATTCTTGTAAATGAGGAGCTCCAGCACAGTGGTTTTTGTCTCAAAGTAAAGCAACCTTAAAAGAAATCCCAAAACTCCCTAAACATCCAAAACAAACCCCGAAAACTCAAAGCCCCCCAAAAGATCTGGAAGAAATAAGGGAGATTAAGCCAAAGATGTTTCAGATCTTGGCTAGGCCATGGCCCTTCCCTCCTCATAGTGAGGAAGAAAACAGGGATGTCCCAAAGATGCTGGTGCTCCCAGCTGGGGAGGGAAGGTTGGTCCCAACTGAGATTTGGAGATAAACCTCAAGTTTGGCTGTTTGGGTTTTATTTAAAACAACACCTCGATGCAAAACACCGACATTTGCTGAAGCTGAGTGAGTGGGAGGGAGAATGGGCCGTGTAAATGTGGTGTTGCATCCTGACCAGTCCCATTCTGGTGGTGGCTGGTGAGAGGTCCCAGATCAACCAGTGGCTTTCTGGGTCACTGAGACAGCAGCTCCCATTGCCCTGAAGGAGCAGAGAAGGAAACTCCTTGCAACAGATCCAGAGGAGCCAAAGAATCCCAGGCTGGATCCGTTAGGTTGGAAAAGATCTCCAAGACCATGGAGTCCAACCTGTGCTCAATCCCCCCTTTGTGCCCCAGCCCAGAGCACTGAGTGCCCCATCCAGGATTCCTTGGAAAGCTCAGGAAAGAACAAGCCTCTGATTATTAAACAGGCAGGTGACCCGCAGGGCCAGCCTGAGGGACTGAGGTGTGACCCAGGAGATGTGGTGGATGCAGGGGAGGAGGCAGTNGCCTGAGGGACTGAGGTGTGACCCAGGAGATGTGGTGGATGCAGGGGAGGAGGCAGTGGCTCCAGGGCTGCTGCTGTGCAGCTGTGGGTGGGAAGGTTGTGTCTTATCTCCTGAATTTACCTTCCCTCCCAAGGAAAAGTCAAGGCCATGGTGGAAATTGAGTCAATTTTTCTCTCAAAGCTTCAGGTGCCTCATTAAATTGTTCTTTATTGGAGTTTTGGCCAGAGTAGCTCCTGATAAGACAGGGGATGGAGGATCTTGGATGGTGGCTGCAGCCTTTTGCATGTTATTGTTTGGTGGGAAAAAATCTTCGTGTTTTGAGCTGACAGGCACAGAGTTTCTGTAGGGCAGAGCTGTGACTTGTGAGCCTGGAAAGTTCTCAGAGCTCCAATCCCTGCAAGGGGATTTTGTGATTTGTCAGTGTTACAGAATCCAGACTGGTTTGGGTTGGGAGGAACCAAAGATCACCCAGTTCCACCCACACCTTCCACTGTCCCAGGCTGCTCCAAGTCCCGTCCAACCCGGCCTTGGACACTTCCAGGGATGGGGCACTGAGCTATTTCTGATGGGAAAAATCCTTCCACATACCATCCTAAGAGAGCTCTGATTAATCCCTGATGCTCTTGCAGTTGGGGGGGTGGGAGATGAGGGGCTGAGCTTTCAGTTCAGCTTATCTTTAACTAAGTGTCCGTGCTGAGAGATGTCTTCTGCTCCTCTGTCACTGCTGAGTGAGGGGGGATTCCTGAAATGCTTTATTTCTGAGGCTGGCTTTGGGTGAAGCCCCTTCCATGGTGTCGTGTCAGCACCTCGTGCCTTGAGGGACACGTTCAGTGTGGCAGTTTAGGGTTTGTCAGGGTAACACCTGACTTTGAGAGCTCTTCTTTCAGCTGCTGGGGTTGGAACTCGTTAGAGAGCTGGTTTATCTTGCTGAACACACACCCTCGTGCCCATTGAGTGTCCTCCCCCACCTCAGAAGGCCTCTTGAGTCAGTCCCCCAGAAGGGAGGGGGATATTTTCCAGAAATCTTCACAAACCAAATTCCCAGTCAAAGGAAAAATCTAATAAAAATCCACTGTGGGACATTTTAACTGTGCTGAGCAGTGCTGGCAGTACCTTCCACCTCCAAAATTGCAGCTGGTGAGGGCAGGAATGCTCTTTGGTTCTGTAGGACCAGCCCCTTTCCTGAGCCAGCCTCAGTCTTAACCCACCTCTAGAAGACCTCCAGTGAGGAAGGCTTTGCTCCACAGCTTCACCATCATTGTGTTTAGCTGTTGTCTGGGATTTTTCCCACCTTCTAAGTGCAGGTTTTTGTGCTGCCCTTCAAGCTCGTGTCTGTGGAAAAGACAATCAGAAAAGATGATTATTCCCTGCTTACCTGCACCAGCCTTGATGCATTTACACCTGGGAATGCAAACCAAGGCATGCCCAGTGCCCTCTCATTGTGCTGCCCACCAAGGGCCAACATTTCATTCTTTGGAGGTTTTCTGGTTTGATTTGTGTGTGTATTCAAATCCACTCCTCCAGAACCGTTGATGAGAATTCCTCCATCACATCTTCAAAAGTCTCCCTTGGCTCTGAAAGGATCGTGGTGATGAGATGGCACCTGCTGCCCTGGGTGTGAGGGCCCCGTGGTGCATTCCTGAGCACAGGAATCCCAGCTGGATTCCTCAGCCCCTGCCTGCAGAGGAGGAGGAGTTGCAGGAGTATCTCCTGTGAAAGGCTCTGGCAGGATGGTGCTCAGCACGCTTTGCTCTGGTTTCCCCTCAGTGTTGATGGAAACAAAGTCCTCTGAACCAGTTGGACATCAAGGTTGATGGAAACAAAGTCCTCTGAACCAGTTGGACATCAAGGGCTGAGTGCAGTGGAAAATTCCCCTCTCTCCAGCCTTTTCCCCTGGGGGCTGACACAGGGGGCTGAGGGACCTGGGAGGCCGCTCACTGCTGGCTCTGCAGCACTTCCTGCTTTGGTGTCCAGCAGAACAGAGCAGGAAGTGTCAGCCTTGGCCTCTGGAGCCACTGGGTCCCCAACAGCCACCCCAGCTTTTGGAGGGGGACCTGCAGCTCTCAGGGAGGTGCTGGGTTCTCATGAGGTTGCCTTGCAAAGACCGGGTCAGGTCCTGTGCTCTCTGAGGAGCTCCAAGGGGATCGCTCAAGTCTTTGTGGGTTTCCCTTTTTGTCCCACAAAAGAACTCCCAAGAGCAGGGATTCAGTGCCTCTTCACGACTCCAGACCCGTGTCCCTCCATGACCAGCAGTGTTTCTCGTGATGTCACAGCCTGCAGAGCCATGAACTCCCCTCAGGTAATGGCTCCACTCTGGGATTCCTCCCTGGAGCACGAGGCTGTTGAGATGTTCACTCTGTCTCTCCCTTCTTCTTGGGCCACCCTGGCTCGGTTCTGGGCCTTGCCCAGCACTCCTGGCTCCCTGAAGCCTTTCCCTCCCCTTCCAGGGACTGTTCCCATGGCAGGAGATCAGCTCTCAGGTCATTCCTAGATGTTGTCACCGATGCTACCAAAGAAGAGGATTTTGTACTTTTTGAAGGAAAAAGCTTTTTCTGTTCTTGGGGTGACGTTCAGTGTGGTGACAGTGGTTGCTGTTATCTGGTCTGGAGCTGGGCTGGTCCCTGCCTCCTCACCCTGCAGGACTTTGTCCTGAGTTCCCATTTGAGCTCCACATGGAAAAGGTTCCATGCCAGGTCCTGCCCTTCAACCTTCCCATGATGTAGAGGGTCAAGCCAGGAGGATATCCCTCACTCCATGGGTGACTGGCAGTGTGGAATTACCCACTATTCCCTTCCTCCCAGCCATTCCACACGCCTTTGGAGATTCCACAAGGAGCTTTCAGGATGCTGTGTTGGATGTCCTCATTGTCCAACTCCTGGGTGCATTCCAAGGCTCGCAGAACCCGCCTGTCCAGCTGTGAATTCCCACTGCTGCCACAAGGAGAACGTGCTGGACCCTCCTTCCTGCCAAAGCTGATCCTCCACCAAAAACCTTCTTTTCTCTGGGACGTGGCAGGAGCTGGTGCTGTCCCAGCTGCCTCTCAGATGCTGTCCTTGTGCCCAGCTGGCCAGAGCTGGCTCCTCACCCCTGCCGAGGACAGGAGGGGCTTTTTGGGGGGATTCAGGGAGGGGTAGCAAAGTCACAGCCTGGCTGCATCTTCCTGGGAGCCCGTGGGCACGGTTTGTGCTGCTCTGTGTGTGATCCATCACCTCTCTGGGACAGACAGGAGCTGCTCTGAGCAGCCATGGGATCCAGTGGGACCCCATTTCCCTGCCTGCCCCGTTCCTC
>JACBWW010000133.1:118024-169605 GCA_020086605.1 Lanius collurio
CACCCTTCCCAATTTCACCAAAGGATGGCCAATTTCCCCCAGACAAACCCCTCAGTCACCACTGACCCCATCGAGAGGAGCTTCCCTGCAAACCAAAAGGCACCTTCTGGATGAAAACAGGGATTTGGGGAGAAGGAAATGCTGTTCCAGCAAAGCCTCCAGCCTGGCTTGCTTTTTTTGGAGCTCCTGGTGATTTACATCTGCCCAATTTCCACCCATCTTTGTGCCAAGAAACCAGAGTAATAAGGAACAGGTAGAAGGAGAAGTCAGCTTTTCCCTGGAGAGGCTTTGCAGACGAGTTGGCTCCTCTGAACCCAGCAGAAACTGAAGTCAGCATTTTCCCTCCACTCCAGGCTCCAAACCTGGTTTTCCTTCCCCAGATCCCCCACACAAGACAAGCTGCATCTCATTCCACGCTGGATGGAGCAGCACTGCCCTTTTCCTGTGGGAAATAACTTCATTCACTGCCCTCCCCAACTCTCTGCTGCTCCTTCAGACGTTTCAACTTGAGCAAAAAAGAAGACAGGTAGGTCCTGGATCATTTATCCAGGGCAGGGAAGGGAGCTGGGAAGGGGCTGGAGCCCCAGGAGGGGCTGAGGGAGCTGGGAAGGGGCTGAGGGAGCTGGGAAGGGGCTGAGGGAGCTGGGCAAGGGGCTGGAGCCCCAGGAGGGGCTGAGGGAGCTGGGAAGGGGCTGAGGGAGCTGGGAAGGGTCTGGAGCCCCAGGAGGGGCTGAGGGAGCTGGGAAGGGGCTGGAGCCCCAGGAGGGGCTGAGGGAGCTGGGAAGGGGCTGAGGGAGCTGGGAAGGGGCTGGAGCCCCAGGAGGGGCTGAGGGAGCTGGGAAGGGTCTGGAGCCCCAGGAGGGGCTGAGGGAGCTGGGAAGGGGCTGGAGCCCCAGGAGGGGCTGAGGGAGCTGGGAAGGGGCTGGAGCCCCAGGAGGGGCTGAGGGAGCTGGGAAGGGGCTCAGCCTGGAGCAAAGGAGGCTCAGGGGGGACCTTGTGGCTCTGCACAAGTCCCTGACAGGAGGGGGCTCAGGGGGGTCTGGCTCTGCTCCCAGGGAACAGGGACAGGAGGAGAGGGCAGGGTGGATTTTAGGGAAAATTCCCTCCTGGAAAGGGCTGTAAGACACCAGAATGGGCTGCCTGAGGCAGGGGTGGAGTCCCCATCCCTGCAGGGATTTAAAGCCCTGTGGATGTGGCACTTGGGGACATGGGCAGTGGTGGCCTTGGCAGTGCTGGGTTGGACTCCATGGACTCCGAGGCCTTTCCCAATTAAAATGATTCCATGATCCTGGATATTATTTTTTGCACTAAGCAGATTGGAACAGACTTGTCTAAAACTGTGCTCAGCTCCCACGGGATGGGCCAATACTCAGTTGCAGTGGTGGCACCAGGAATTCCCTCCATCCCATCGATGGATCCCAATCCCTTTAAACCAAGACCTTCACGGGTCCTGGCAGGGAGATGCATGAGTCCAGGCGAGAAGAAGTTGGCACAGGAGTTTTAAAGGGACTGGATTTGATGGAAAGGAGTTGAAGTTGGAATCAATAAAGCTGAAGTGATGTCCCTGTGTGTGACCACAAGGTGACAGAGCTGCCTCCACAAGCACAAGATTTCTTTGAATCTCTGGAAAAGCCAAACAGGGATGCAAGAGGTGCAATTAACACCTAATTAGAAGCAACTGTGAATGAGCAAACTCCTTAAATGGATCCTACAAGGAGGGAACTGCACTGTTTGGGGAGGATCAGACAACCTGGACTTCTCTGGGATAACTGGAGAGGCAAAAACATCCCAGGATTCGACCCACACCTGATGCCTGAGCTTCCCAGAACGCCAGGAGAGCTGGAAATCATCAGGAACCAGAACAATTCACTGCTCTGAGTCAGCTCAGGGGGAAGCCCGAGCTGGATCCAGCAGCAGGGAGGATGGAGCTGGAGCAGTTTAGGTGGCCACACATCTGTCCCCAAGCTGAAGCACCACATTTAATATTTGCATCACTTCAGCTCCCACCAAGAGAAGTTGGTTTCCATGGAGATGGGACATACTGGTGGAATTGAGTGTTTCATGTACAAATAATCAACTCCTCAAAGCAGCCAGAAATTTCAAGTGTGTTTTCAGTGAAATATCAGAAGGAGAAAATGCAATCGTTGCTTCTTCCAGGTGGGCTGGCAATGGCTCATTTCCTCTTTGGGAGGATTCAAGAAGTGCTGAAACTCTTGTGAAAGAGAAGCCGTGGTTGTGAAAGCACAGCACTGAGCTGACCCCTGTGCTAGACCTGACACCAAGCCCAAGATTTGAGTGAATTTGGGGCTGGGCATCATCACGTGATTTACAAGAAAGCAGCAGGTCTGTTAAAAGCAGATGGCTCTGACATCCTCCAATACTTCTCTAATTTAGTCTGTGAGGGGAAAAAAATGTATTATTTTAAGATGTGGCCTTTTCCCTCAAGGGGAGTTTGGGTTAGGTTTTTGTAGGTTTTACTGAAATGCTTTTTCACTCCCAGAAACCTCCCCAGTCATTCTGAAAGTGCCTCAAAGCACCTCAGCAAGGGTGATATGAAGCCCTAATGGGACAAACATCCATCTCCTCCTGCTGCAAAGCCCCTGGGATGAGATGTTTGTGCTCAAAGCAGATGCAGAGGAGGCCAAGAGCTGAGCTTTGGCAAGGACTTCTTTAGGGAAAAAAAATAATCAAGGATTATGTCAAGGTCTTGATTTTAAACAAGACAAAGAGTTCAGTGGCAGGAAGGAGAAAGTGTCAAAGGAAATATTTTAAGCTTAAATTTAGTTTAATTTGAGCTTTGGCATGGTCCAGTTCTGAAGGCAGACTCCACATGCTCTCTGCTGCCCATTGCCAGGACCTTTCCTTGCCTGCAAAAGAGGCTGATTTGGGCCACAGAGACTCAGGAAAAAGGTGCTGATCCTCAGCTCAAACTGCAGCCTAACACTGACTGGAGGAGTGTGAATCCAGGGAACCCTGAGAACTGCTTTAATCAACACCCCATGCTGGGCTGCTCCAAGAAAAATCAGCCCTCAGAGAGGCTTCCCACAAACAAAGAGAGCCTTGAACTGCTGAAACATCACAAGGAGGAGGAAACACCTCTGAAGTCCTGTTCAGGATCCTGCCAGGAGCAGAATCCAGGGGGATTCTTCCTGTCCTGCTCCTTCAGCCTCTCCAACACCAAGGAAAACAGAGCTCTCTCCAGTGTGGGGCTGTTTTGCAGAGTTCCTCCCAACCCCACCAGACACAGTCAGGGATGCATTTCCTGGGCCCTCCTGCTTTGGAAGAGGAGTTTGGGAACCACAGCTTTCAGAACTGAGACAGCCCCAGCTGCTTGGAAATCCAGCCTGGGCAAGCTGGGCTTAAACTCTAAACCAACTCAGAGCCCAGAGCAAGCACAGAAAGAGATGGTGCCAGTGAAAATTAGGCAGCTCTGGTGCTCACAAAGCTGCTTCAACTTTAATTCAACAATAATTGGCTTTTGTGCCTAAAAGCCAAACTCCCAGTAGGGAACTGCCTCCCACCCAAATGTTTTGTGCACCAACCACAACAGCAAAAAAGTCTCCCAAAGACTCTGCAGATGATTTGTCCCCCTGAAGAAGAGGGAACAACTGGTATTTCACAGAATCATAAAAGTTGGGATTGGAAGGGACCTTAAAGCCCATCCAGTGCCACCCCTGCCATGGGCAGGGAACATCTCCCACCATCCTGGGGTGTTCCAAGCCCTTTGAACAATTCCAGAGATCCAGCCAACCTCTGCCAGGGTTTCCTCACCCTCCCAGGGAAGAATTTCTTCCTAAGATTTCATCTCAACTTACCCTGTCCAGTTTTTGGCCATTCCCCAGTTGTTTGTTCCACAATTCTTTGCTACTTGAGGAAGCTCCAGCAGTTCTGAGCCTTCCTGGAGAAGGGTTCTTACCTGCCAATCCTCAAAGAAAAGAGCTTTAAAACAAATCTCCAAACCCACTGGGATTTCTCCAGCACAGGTGTAGGAAATAAAAGCCAACTGGATTTGGAATTTAAGCTCGAGATTAGTGCCATTCCCTTAACCTAAAGTAACACAGGGGAAAATCATGGGCTGGCTTCAATGCAGATCTCCCACCCCCCCATTTGAAGGAATTCACAACTACAGGTGGGGTTTTTTTCAGGATGGCTCATTCCTGAGGCACCTGGGCATTTCTGTGCCTTTCAAAACACTATTAGAAATACAGTTTTTTTCAAGAACAAGTGAAATTCTGCTCTTCTGAGTCTCAGGTGCAGCAGAGAAGGCACAGATCAGCTCCCAAGCAGTGGAAAATCAGGATGGACATCAACACCCAGCCTAGGGCAGGGGCCTGCACCCAAAATCCTTCCTTAAGTGCTGAGGCAGCACCCACACCTTGGAAAGGCTCATGTGAAACCCATTTGGAGTCCTGGTCAGGATCCTGCCCCTTTGGCATCGGGGTGAGGAATCACAACAGCTCTCCATGGCCTGCCAGGAACAGAATCCAGGGGGATTTTTCCTGTCCTGCTCCCTGAGCTCCTCCAACACCAAGGAAAACAGAGTTCCCCCCAGTGTGGGGCTGTTCTGCAGAGGCCCTTCCAACCCCACGTGGGAATATTCCAGTGCTGGGGACCTGAGGGTGCTGTGCCTTTTACAGATCCCTCCTAAACCCCAGAGGATGGGATTTGTTCCCTTTTCTGCTGTGGGAAGGAGCCCTGCCAGAACTGCCAGAGGGATCAGATTTGCTTCCCCCCTCCCTGGATTTCTTCAAAGTGTTTTAAAGGAGCAGCTCAGGCAGGATTTACACACAGTTTTGTTGGGTTTTTAGCCCAAACTCCAAACCTGAATCACAGACCCTGTGAAGTTAAAACAACCACAATTTCCCTCTTTTCTCTCACACTAAAGCAGAAAAAAAACCCCAAGCCCCAGGTGATTTAGGAACAAGCAGCCTGGTTACACACAGCTGAAGTTTATGAAGTTTTCCTTCTTTCCAGACCACCTGCAATATAAAAAACACCACAGTCCCACACACCAGCAAACTGCAGCCCAGCATTGCTACAGGAAAAGGTGCAGGAGCTTCCTGCATGCCAGAGTTTTGTACAGAAATTCCTCCAGCAATCCAATGTGCCACTGTCATGGCTATTATAGCAATTACCCTCCTGATGCTTCCTATGGAATGAGGGCAGTGGGGCACTGTGGCTTCCCCAGTGGATCCCATAAACACATCCAACATCCCAGTGCTGGCTGGGAACAGCCAGGCTGCACAAGTTGGTTTATCCCAGATTTTTGTCCAATGCATTTGGCCATCTCTATTTAAAGGGTTCATTAATAAATCTGAGTCCATCACTCAGCTTTCTGCCAAGTCAGGTGGGATTTCACCACATGGATCAGTCCTGAGAAAACACAAATACACAATTTCCAAGGTTCCCATCCATCAAGCCACTAACTCAGGAAAACTGGAATCACAGGAGGGTTTGGGCTGGAATGGACCTTAAAACCACCCAGTTCCACCTGCAGGGACACCTTCCACTACTCCAGGGTGCTCCAGGTTCCACCCAGCCTGGCCAATTCAGCTTAGAATGTAAACTAAAAAGACTGACAAGAGGTCATTTAATCACCAAACTACCTGCAAAAAGTTCATTTTTCAGAATAGAAAGACTAAAAAGGGCTCATTTAATCACCAAACTACCTGCAAAAAGTTCATTTTTCAGAATAAAAAGACTAAAAAGGGCTCATTTAATCACCAAACTACCTGCAAAAAGTTCATTTTTCAGCCATGGGAATTCAGGAAACCAGGCTGGTGCTTCCTTTCATCCCAGCAATTCCTCCTACATCCAGCTCCCACCATCAGTTTTTGCACCACCACCACCACTTGCCCACAAAAGAGTGGTTTCAAGCCTTGAGTGCTTCTGAGGGGTTTTTGGCCTTTCCCAGGAGATTAATTGCCCAGGATTTTCCTGCAAGTGGAAGGTCTAAAGATACATTGTGTGGCAGAGGAAGACCCGAGAGAGCCCCGCTTGGAAGGGACAACGATCCCCCCCCCCGAGTTTCCTGTGCAGGAAAGGCCGGAGGGGGCCGTGCCCGGAGGCTGCCAAGGAGGGAGGCAGCAAAGCCCGGCCAGCTTTGTTTGGAGATGGCAATGGCTGGGAAGCCTGGGCGAGCTTTGTTTGGAGATGGCAATGGCTGGGAAGCCTGGGCGAGCTTTGTTTGGAGATGGCAATGGCTCGGAAGCCTGGGCGAGCTTTGTTTGGAGATGGCAATGGCTGGGAAGCCCGGCCAGCACCAACAAAACCACGGCCAGGCAGAGCTGGGGCAGCACCAGAGCCAAGAGCAGAGGGTGCCCAAATCCTGGGAGAGCTGTCATGCTGAAGGCAGGCATGGAAAACAGCCATTTCCAGATTTATTTTAAGGTTTCCAGGCTTTGAAGATCATCCTTTGCTCAGCAGGGGCACCAGGAGCAGAAGGAAGAGGTCCAGGCTGTTCTCAAGCACTGGGGGTTTCTCTGACTATGGGAAGCCTCTGATGTCAGTGTTTCCCAGGAAGGCAGGGGTTAAAATCATGGAATGATTTGGGTTGGAAGAGACCTTAAACCTCATCCACAGCCATCCCCTGCCGTGGCAGGGACACCTCCCACTGTCCCAGGCTGTCCCAATGTCCAGCCTGGCCTTGGGCACTGCCAGGGATCCAGGGGCAGCCACAGCTGCTCTGGCAATTCCAGCCCAGCCCCTGCCCACCCTCCCAGCCAGCAATTCCCAATTCCCAGGATCCCATCTACAACTCCCCTCCTTCAGCTTCAGCCATTCCCCCTTGTCCTGTCCCTCCAAGCTCTTCCAAAGTCCCTCTCCCTCCTTTTACAAGACCCCTTCAGGCACTGGAAGGACTCATTAAAGCCACTTTGGCACAGGTGACACCACCACAACCAGAGCAAGGGAAAAAGGGAATTTTTTTTATAATGGGACCAACACAACAGCAGAGGGTAAAACACAGGAACACAGAACACAAAGTCCTTGTCACTGTGGCCAGGCAGATTCCTCCAAAATAACCTCCAAGATGGAGAGGTGGAAGGGCTGCAGAAACACTGGGATATTTCTCTGGGAGAGCCTGGAAGGGGCTCTCTCTGCTGGAAGCTCTTGGAAGTTCCCTAAGCAGAAGCACCAAAACCACTTGGAGAGGAAAAGCAGGACAGAGGAGGGAGTTTGTATCCACTGGAATGAGGAGCAGCTCCTGCTGCTGATCCAGGACCTTGTTCTAGCACATCTGCCCAGGCTTAATTATCCCACTTCCCTCTCAACTCCCTAACGAGAGGCTCAGCACTCGTGTGAAAGACAGAGCCCAGGGGAGTTGTACAAATCAGCCATCCCAAAATTTATGTCCTCGTATTTCTGAGAGCTGCAGGAAGAAAAACTCGCCTGGAGGTTTCCTGCAGGAATAACAATACCTGGAGTTTGCTATGTGGATCAAAGAAAAAAAAAAATAGGAAATACCAGCAGTCAATTTAAAATCCAAGCTGAGCTTTGGATTGAGCCCTGGAATACACCCCACTCTGTCAGGATAAATGGTGCTGTCAGGACACTGCTATCCCCAGCTTTTAGGCTGTGGTGGGGAGCTTTGGAGTGAAGGCAGAGCCCTCTCATAATGAGTTAAATTCAGCTGAAACAGAAGATTCCTTGACATCATCTCTTTGAATCACCATTCTAGACGAAACAAAGGAACACCACTGCAATGGCACTAAAAACTAATTAACAGTTTAGTCGTTAGCAGGTGCAGCCGCCTGAAAAGTGGGATTTTGTCACCAAGTTTGAAGTGTCTCCTCCTTCAGAGAGGAGCTGATAAAAACCCCCGAGTTTTCCCCAGCACAGAACAAAAAGCCTGGAGCCGACCTCTGCCAGATGCTCTGAATTCCAGGTGACCTCCGGCAGAGCCAGCCAGGGTTTCAAAGACACACATTTATCACAGCCTTCTTTAATAAATCAGAATTAAGCAGCCTTGACACACTTGAAGCCATTTTGGAGGCCAATATTGCTAATCCACCAAAAAAAACCCCAACCAAAACCCAATTAACCGGTGTGCAAAGCTCCAGAATCCTGCAACAATCAAGGAAGTTAAAATAAAGACAGCTTGGAATTACAGAACCAGCACACTGCTCCCAGCAATTTTCCCTTGTGCTGCCACAGTGACTTATTTTCCTCCCCTTTACTCATCTCTGCCATTTGACAATTTTAGCAGAGATGTGGGGCTTGGAAAAATAAAAAAAAATTAAAAAAAGTGGGAACATTCCTTCCTTGAGATAAATTTAAAGGGTAATGAGAAAAGTGGTTTTCTCCCTTTACTCTGAGCTGTTCCCACCCTAAACCTAAACCTACACAAATCACAAATCTCCAGCAGCAATTGGAGTTCAGCAAGCCACAGTTTTTGGGATATGCAGCTGATCCCCACACAAAAATGGGCCAGGGTTCTCCTCTTGGCCACACTGGCAGCCCTACATGGGACTCAGGGCCATCATCATAAGGAAGCCCCAGGTCCTGTTACCCTTCCCTGCAATTCCACCTCCCTCATTCAGGGACTTCCCAGCCCAAGCTCAGCCTCGTCCCTGCCCTGTGGGATGAAAAGGAAACTGGGATTTTAGCAGAGGCAGGACTGGGAGCAGCCCAGATGCTCCAGAAATAGGGATGGGGCAGGAATTTGGATACAAAACCTCCCATTTCTGGCTCACAGGCTAAATTTAGTCCAGTCTGGTAATGACCTAAAACCCAGTTGATGTGGGTTTCTGTGACGCCTGTGGCAGCTCCAGCCACTTCCTAAGAGAGGGAGGTGCACGTGGCAAAGTCCTGCTGCCTTCTGGGTGACTTCAGGAGACCCAGAATGGGAAAGGGGGGGATTATTTCACACTTGTACCCAAAGAATCTGCTTGAGCCAAGTGGTTTCAGCTCTGATCCACCCTGCAGGAATTCTGGGAACATTCCCCACCCTCTTCCAGCATTTTTCTGCTGTTTGAAGCCCTTTGTAAAGGAGGGTCAGAGCCTTCAGCATCACAGCCCCATCCCCCTTTTCCTGGGATGCTCAGCAGCACATCCCCAGCTGCCACTGGAAATAAAACCAAACCTGCAGAGGATTGTGGAGTTCACCCATCCCAAGGTTTCACCTGTGGTGCCTTCCAAGTCTGGAGAAAACTGGCAGGAGAAATATCCTTAATGACACTGAGCTTCAGGTGGCAACAGAGAAATCTGGGACTCTGGAAGCCACCAAGAGCCACAGGGGATAATTTAAGGACTCAGTGGTTAGTGAGCTGAAAACAAATCCAAAACTCTTTAAAAAACCCACATTAATGCATCTCCTGACCCTGCAGGATCCTGCTGCTTCCCAGCCACACTGAGCAGGAAGCCCCTGCAAACAGATAAAAGTCTAAAAATAAGCAAACTATAGCAAATTGAGGATTTATTAACAGAGGACGAAAATTTGCCACCAATAAGACAGAGATGCTGGTTCAGACTCCAGTTATTCTGGAATTTTGGTGTGGGAGGGACCTCAGAGACCATCTGACACCTTCTCCAGACCAGGTTTGTTGTGTTATAACACAAACTCTTCTCACACACCATTCCCACTTCTCCAACCAACTCCAGAGAAAATCTAATGGAAAAAAGGCCCCAAAGCCACGTGCACAACGCTGAGAAGAGGCACCAGCAGCACCTGGGCTCTCTCAAGGCACTTTGTCATGACAGAATCCCTGCACAAACCCCACAAACCCATTTCTTGCTACATCTGAACAGGTGTAACAGGCAAATCTTTGCTTACCCCTCAGTCTTTTCCAATAAATCCTGCTGAAGTGAGGAAAGATCCGGATTTTTTCCAGAGAACTGACATTTTGAAAGCTCCAGCAGTTTGGGAGCTGCACAAACCAAGGTGCGAGCACAGGAATTGTGGAGCAGCTCCAAATCCCAACACGAGGATCTGACCCTCTGGGACACACCAGAAGTGCCAAACACATCCCTCTCCTCCACAATTTATTCCCTAAATGTGTAAAATTGAGTTTAGATCCAAGATGGGCAGCTGGTTTAGATGCTGGTGGTCAATAAACTCGGCAGAGCTTTGCACAGGGTCAAATTTCCTGATTTCAGAACGAAAGCACAGTTGGGGCAAACCTTGAAATGCAAAGTGGTGCTTTCCCAAGGATGAAAGGGATCCTTAGGAGCACATTATTGCTCATCAGCTCACTTTTAGGGTATCTTTGGTTTCCTTTGGCAAGGCTCAAGTCTCGGTTTTACGCCGGGGGAAATTCAAGCAGTGACCAGGGACTCAAGCAGGGTTCACAGTTTAACTGATTTGCTAAAACCATGTGGGAATATTTCTTCAGTCCTGCCAAACTGGGGGTTTCAGACCCTTCCCACCCCTATGGCTGGTGCTTTTCTCCACGTGTAAAACACACTGGGTTTGCCTCCTGCCCAGCCTGGAGAACGTGGTTACTTTCCGGGGAATTTTTGCACCGAACCAGGCAAGTATTTAAATGTATCTTTTGGTGGCAACACCGACCCAAATGCGACAGAAACCACGAAGTAACAAAAACAGTGGATTCTGAGTAACCCGCAGCTCTCCCAGCAGAGGCGAGCAGGGCAAAATGTTTAAAGCCAAGACCCGGGAGCTTCGGACGGGAGCTCAGGATGGAGAGCTCAGGGTGGGGAGCTCAGGGTGGGCAGCTCAGGGTGGGCAGCTCAGGGTGGGCAGCTCGGGATGGGGAGCTCAGGGTGGGCAGCTCAGGGTGGGCAGCTCAGGATGGGCAGCTCAGGGTGGGCAGCTCAGGGTGGGCAGCTCAGGGTGGGCAGCTCAAGGTGGGAGAGCTCAGGGTGGGGAGATCAGGGTGGGGAGATCAGGAGGGGCAGCTCAGGGTGGGCAGCTCAGCGTGGGGAGCTCGGCATGGGGAGCTCAGGGTGGGCAGCTCAGGATGGGGAGCCCAGGGTGGGCAGCTCAGGATGGGCAGCTCAGCTTTTAGAACAGCGTGGAGCGTTTCCAGCCGGAGCAGGGGGAGTTGACACCTCCCCACATACCTTCCCTTTCAAGGAACACAGCTCTGGCACTGACTTAAGGGCATCTCATTTCTGACATCCCAACTTTTCAACCCAGCCTTGTGTCCCCCCCTTCTCAGAGCACATTGTCCTGTTGGGAGCTGAGCTTTCCCCAATATCCAGGCACGGATTCCTTCCCTAAGCCAGGCCTAGGAAGTTCCCAGCGATGTTAAACAAAGCTCTGATCATTCAGCTTCCTTATTTTCACCGCTTCCCTCAATTCAACACTGACAGAGCCTTAAAAGAAAAAATAAACAGTGGGAAACAAAAAGTAGGAGGTGCCTTCAGGAGCAGCAAGGAATAAATCAGTGTAAAGCACGCTGAGTCACCTCAGATGTGACATTCCCAGGATAACTGCTGCACTCCTGGAAGGATCCTTCTTTTATTTCAGCCTTGTTGACTTTGGAATTGAGGATTCCCCAGCAAGGCCATCCCCAAAACTTGTGGAAATCAACCCCTGATTTTCCTCTTATCCAGACAAAGCCCCTGCTGGTTTCTAAACCTGCCTTTGTGTTCAGACAGCTCCTAAAATCCAGCAGCACAGCCAAGGGGACGTGGATGCCTTCGGAGAGGATCCAGTGCTGCCGAGTGCATGGGCATGGACACGTCTGCCCTGCAGAACATGAGCTCAGCGGGAAGGCAGCCGGGGCATTGTGAGGTTTAAAACCTGCCTGGCTGCCACGTGAAACCGGGTCCAGCCCTGTTGGCTTTGGAGATCTGAGGGGGAAGGTCACTGAGTCTGAATTAATGGCATCAGACAGAAGAAAAACAAAACCAGTTTCAGTTGCCTTCAGCAGAAAGGAGAGGGTGATGGAGCGGGGGCTCCCGCCAGCTTCCCCTGATGGAGCAGCTTTGGCTGGATTTAGCAGCAGGGAGAAACCTCTCCCCACTTCAAAAAAGGGAGAAAAAAACAGGGAAATGAAAAAATAATTTAAAAAAAGAAGAGAGATTAGAAAGGATTTTCCCCAAACAAATCAGTTTGGGAACAGCTCAAAGGTGAGTTTTGGGCTTCATCTCTCACTAATTCCAAGTCATGTTCTTGCTGTGCAGGGAAGTGTGAGCTTCCCAGCCCTGGGGGAGTGCCCAAGGCCAGGCTGGACGGGCTTGGGGCACCCTGGGACAGTGGGAGGTGTCCCTGCCCATGGCAGGGGGTGCAGGTGGATGATCTGTAAGGTCCCTTCCCACCCAAACCCCCCGTGATTTCATGTTGTGCTTCCAGGAGCACCGAGTTCCCCTCAGTGCAGAACTCTCAATTATTATGCTTTAAAAAGCTACCAACTCCCCTCCCCAAATGCATCTGAAAGCTAAACCTGGTCCTTTTCAAACTAAAAAAAGAATCTGGCTTCACACCACTCACACTCCACTGAGCAAGGCTTAAAGGAGCAGCTTCATTTCATAAAACCAAGATGAGTTTTAACTCTTCAACCGTGGCCACACTTGGCAATCCAAGAGCTCCGGAGGCCACTTCTAAAACAGCATTTTGATTTAGGAACTCCTTTAAGAGCAAAATGATTTTCAATCTCAGTTCAGACAACTCAGGGTTGTGTTCTCACCCAGCTTTCCTGCTGCAGGAATCAGGTGTCTCCTCGGACACAGCCCTGGAGCAGGCCTGGACCTGCCAGCACCAAGACAAAGCAAAGCACCACAGCCCACAAAAGAAAAAAAAAAAAAGCCAACGTGGTTAAGTTAATAATTTATCAATCTTTTCAACTTTGCATCCATTAATCTACCATGGTGGAGGTTAATCTGGGACACTCAGGCTTTGTATCACACACTGGTTTTTACTTTCTCAGGAGTTATGCTTGGTAAGTTGTGTAAATAGCTGAGCCTACCCTAAAATCTGTTTTGTTTTCTCAAAATCCCAGATTTTACAGCCTGCCAGTGTCTCTCCCTGGTGCAAACATCTTTAAGCTCACCTTTCAGTGCCTTTCCTCACTCCAGGGCTGGGAGAAGGGAGCCTGGACTCCTCCTCCCTCAATCCCATTCCTTCATTATGCACAGCACCACCTCATCCCTCTCCTTCCCTCCCATTCCAGCTGTCCCAAACCAGGCTTGAGAAAAGATCCACACACCAGTGACTAGAAACAATCAGCTGTGACACAGAGAGGAGGCAGCAAGGACTTGCATGGCTCTAATTTCCACCCCAAGTCCCCCCTGCCACTGCTCAAAGCCAGGTAAAAGCGCCCTGGAATCTGGAAATAATGCAAAATTTATTTAACAAGTGTCAGCTTTTAACCTCAACCTTTCACAGGGAATGACACAAAGCCTCCAGGGTGAAGCTCCTCTAAAAGGCAGCAACTGTCATCAATGTAGACTTTGCCCAAAGAAAACATTAACATGAATTCAAAACATTCATTTTTAAGGAAATAACACCAAAACCCCCCAAACAATTAAAGCCAGAGAGTGGAAAACCTTTCAGAATAATCCACCCAGACACTCTATTTGTGCAATCCCTAAAAAAGTATTTTCTGCTGTTTTCCTGTAGTTATTCCAAGGAAAGCATGCCCAGGGAAATGCAGCAATTTCTGGAAAGCAGCACCTGACCCTCAGAAAAACAATCCAAAATGGCTCTATCCCCTCCTCACGCTGAGTCACGAATATCTGGGAGTCTCCATCACCTCCTGGATGTGGATCAGGCAGGATATCCAGCCCTGCTCTGGAATTCCCAGTTTAAAGGGATTAGAAGTGACAGACCACCAGCTCAGTTTCCAAATGAGCCCCATGGATCCACCCCTGCACTGATCTGCAAGCCCTCATGCCAAGGAAAAGGGCTGGGAGTGATTTGGCTTCTCCTGGAAGGCTGAATCAATTTGCTCCAGGGAATCAGTGAAATGATTTAAGATTAGAGGATGGCTCTTGGAAGCTGCAAAATAAAATAGAGGCCAAGTCCTGAATCCAGAACCAACCCAGGCATTATTGGATACTCAAGAGCGAGAAGCAGCAAAATCACTGTTTTCCAAGAGATTAAATCCACCCTCAATCTCAGACAGATCCTTAGGGAGGCTGAGGAGCTGGGAAAAGATGGAGACTGAAGATGAGGAGGCAGCAGTTAGAGGTGAGTGGTCCTAAAGGCAATGGGATGAGGGAGGAGAGCAGAGGGAAAAGCCTGGGCAGAGACTGCCTTGTGATGGGTGAGGGAATCCTTGCATCCCTCCACAACCACCAGCATTCCAGGTGTATTTCCAGGGGAAAAGCCTATCAAGATTTTCAATTTAGGAAAAAGCCCCATGGAAATAAATTGGGGAAAAGTCTCTCCAGACTTTCAGTTTAAGCTCTCCTTTGCTTTTGCTTTCCCTGGGACACAGGGCAGGGATCGAGCCCAAGGTGGAACCACCTGTGCAGGGAGTTGTCCCTTTGGGAATCACCAAGGCCCAGCCAGCTCTGAGCACCCCAAGGAGGTGGGGAAAAAAAGGAATAAAAAGAAAGTAAGGAAAAGAAAAGTGAGAAGGGCAGAGTTCTGCCAGCCACAAAACCAAGTGGGCCCATTTCCCTGGGATGTGCTGGGACATCCATCCCATCCAACAGCCAGCAGCTCATCCCCAGGCTCCTGCTGGAACCCACACGGGCTGCACGACCCAGTAGAAACCAGAGATGCCAAGGTCGGACGATCCTTCAGTCACGCGAGCTCTATTTTGGTGAGGAAAAACAAAGAGCAGGGCCCTCTGTTCATTATTCCAGAAATACATGGACAAAATCCACAGGGAAATGGAGGGAGTGAAAGGAGGGGAGCTGAATGCACACAATAAGACACACAATGAAGTGCTGAGCTCTGATACACACACCCACATCTATAATTCACATTTCATATTAAAAAAAAAAAACACAAAAAAATCCACAAAAAAAAGATGTTATTCAGCATTTTTGCTGCTAGAATAAAGTCCAGGACAGCAGGAAAATTCAGGCACCTCTGCCTCAGCGTGGGATCACCTCTGACTTAAGCAGACAGTAAAACCAGGAGGAATTTGGCTGGGAATCTGTTCCATGTGGGAGCCTGTCCCTTTAACTGTGGGCTCTCTCCCTCCTTAACAACAACCTGTTATGTGTTTATCCCGGGTCTGGCTCCGATTAAATCACGGTTTAAGAAGGGCACCAAGCACCAACAGGTGCTGAGAACACTCAGTGACCCTGCACCCAGCACTGGGGTGCTTCCAGAGGCACCTTCCCCTCCCAACAGCCCCATTCCTGCTGCTGTGCCCTGATGGAAGGGGGAAAAAATACCCCAAGAAAACCAACAGGGGAAAAGTCTATCAAGATTTTAAATTTAGGGGGAAAAAATGAAGAAAGCAAAAAGGGGAAAAGTCTATCAAGATTTTCAATTTAGGAAAAAGCTCCATGGAAATAAATTGGGGAAAAGTCTCTCCAGATTTTCAGTTTAAGCACTCCCTTAATGCTTTCCCTGGGACACAGGGCAGGGATCCAGCCCAAGGTATAACCCCCTGTGCAGGGAGTTGTCCCTTTGGGCATCCCCTCCACCCTCAGGTATCACCCCCTGGTGCTGGCACTCCCAGGGATGCAGCAAACCTGGAGCCTCCAAGGAATGAGCTCCCAGGGAGGCACTCAGCACCTTCCAGGATTTACTCCCTCAGCTTCCACACTGTCTCCTCCACCTGCTCCAGGTAGGCACAGGGTAGGACAGGAATTAAGGGCGAGTTTGAAGGAGAAATTTATTATAAAATCCCCAAAACATCAAAAAAAACCAACCATCATTTAATGTCAGTGCATGACAATGACCAGAACCAGGACAAAACATCTTCCATGAAGATGAAATGTAATTTTTCCCTGGCAAATGAAACAATGCAGGGCCTCATCGAGGGGCATCTCCTGCTTAATCCAGAATATTGGCCCCTGGCAGGGTCTGCAGGACTGCTCTGAGCTCCCATTATCGGCTCCTGCTGCTGAGAAATGTTGAGTACGTGGGAGTCACTCCAGGAGATGTTTCCAAAAGCTCACTGGGCTCGTAAGATAGCCATGATGACACTTAAAAACAATCCCCTACTAGAAATCCAAGCACAGCTTCCCTAGGAAAGCCAGGGAAAACAGCTGGCACTGGCAAACTCCTGGATCCAGTGGAGAACAGGGACTCCATTTAACAGGCAAGGTGTTTGTTCTCCCAAAATCCCACATTCACTTTGGGGGTTTTTAAACTGTTACAACAAAGAAAAGGCCTCTAGGATTTGTGTCATCAGCACTGAGGGCTCGAATGCCACTTCAGAACTGGGCAACTGGGAAGCATCACCCTGCCAGGCTGCTCAGGATGCCAAAATCCCTGTTCTGAGGCTGGGGAATGAGATGGGGAAAGAGTTAAAATTATCCAAAAGCAGAGTGATACAAAGGCTTTTTTTCCCTTGTTTTAAGCAGGGCTGGGATGTCAGGCTCCAACAGGCACTCTGCTCCAAGCAGCCCCAACCACATCCATAATTCCCAGTTTCATCTCCATGACTGTGGCAATTCCATGATTAAACAGGTGCATTTGGCTTTCAGGTCTGCTCGAGGAGCCCCAGCTCCCAAATCCTCCCCAATCCAACAGACAAGGCAACAAAGGGAGAGGGAAATTCCAGCTCCAGCCAATTTTTGGGGAAAAAAAAAAAACATCCAGCCACTAGCAAAGACATTGAATCCTGCTCTAAAAACAGCAAGATGATATCCTTGGAAGATGTCATTTAGGCAAAAAGGATTATTTATTTTTCCTCCAGATGGTTTGGTTTGGGCAGAGATTTGTGGATTTCAAGTTCTCCTAATGACAGGTACCACCTCCTGAGCCACGTTTACCTGGATTTGATTTATAAGCCAGCACCTGTGCCAGCATTTCTGGGAAAAAGGGGGGCTCTCCCAGTTCTGGGAAGGGGCTGCTGCCACATCTTTGTGCATTTTGAAACATCACCACACGATTCCCCTCATCCCTGGAGACCTCATTAAAACAGAGCCCCAGAAGTGGAGCAGAAAGAAATGTAGCGTGACATTTGAAAATTTACATTAAAAGTTTCCAGAAATATCCATCCTTTAAAACAAAACCCCAACAGAACAACAAAGCCCCACCAAACCCTACCAAAACAAGACATTCCAGTGCACACGCTCGTCCCTGGGGACAGGCCAAAGAGAACAGAGCCACGTGAGCCCCGATTGCTCAACGCCACTCTTGGAAGGTGTTCAAGTGGGATGATAAGTGCAGTGTAAGCCTATAATGACCAGAAAAAGGAATTTATCCCAAATGTAAACTCTGTCCTACCCTTTGCCTCCACGGAGCAAACACAGGGGGGAGTTTTGAGATTACAAAATGCTCTGCAGGTGAACTAAGGAGCTTTGTACCTTTATTCTCCTTGACTCAGGACGAGCCTAAAATTAGCAGGGAGTGCAAGGCTCTGCTCCCGCCGCGCCTCCCAAAGCCCCGGCTCGGCAAACCGGGCAGCACGGGCAGACTCAAACAAAGCTGGCCACTATTTATAATTCCTTTCAGGCACAAAACAGGGTGACACTTCCCTTTTCCAGCTCTGACGCTTAAAAATAGAGCTCGGGGACTACAACCCAGCCAGCAGCCTTTATCCACAAAAGGAGGAAAATAAATCAGCACTAAATAAACTCCCGGCCAAGGGGAAGCTGCGAGAGGAGCGGCCACGGAACAATAAACCCTGGGCTGGAACGGGAAACTGCCCCGTGGTTTGGGGGGGGATGGGGGTGCCGGGGTGGGTCCCCCCCCCATGGGTGTAAACACCCTGGCTGGGGCACCCCATCAGCTGCAGCCTTGCTCTGCCCCGGGCCCGGTTTCCGGGTAGTAACAGAGCAGCCAATCCGAGGAGTTGTGAGAGCTGGAGGCCTTTTCCCTGCAAACACAGCTCCGAGGCCAGCACTCGCCCCAAAACTGCGGGCAACCACAAAGAGGAGCCCCCCTTCTGCCATGCCCGGGGTGGGAGCTACCTGGAGAGGCCTGGCCTGGAGTTTGGGTGCTTCCCAATGGGATAACCCTGCGCTTCCAGGCCGCTGGTGAGCGGGTCTGGAGGTGTTTTGGGGAGCACAGAGCCTTCCTGAGGAACCTCCCCTCTGAGGGGTCACCCGGTTACCCAGGCAACTTGGGCTGGAGCCCCCTAAAAGGGGAAGGAGGGATTATGGCTCTCTTTTCCTCAGCCTCAGCACCACAAACCCCATCTGGAGAGAGACAATGAATGATGGGGAGTGTGAGCACATCCTCGTCCAGGAGATTATTAAACATCAGTTCCACACATTCACACAGAGCTCTGCCCTCCCTGCAGCCCCACGGAGAGCAGCCACCTCTCCCCTTCCCTCCTCACAAAGAGGCATCCACAAAAGGACACGGACGTGTTAGGATTGAAAATAGGAATCATAAAAAGACCTCGCTCGGCTCCTAAACCTGCCAGAGCAGGAGAAGGCAGGAGTGTTATTCACTCTGCTCAGTGCCCCCTCCCTACTGGGAAAGGTAGCCCTTGGCAGGCCATAAATCCATACTATTATTCTCCCGTTGGAGATGTGGAAAGGGGATGAAAAGGGAAACTGTAATGAAAATGGCAGCAAAATGAGGGGAAAAAAAAAACCTAAACAAAAAAACCCTACACAGCAACAAAACCCTCAAAGCCCCAGGAGGAGCTGCCTTCAAGCACATTCCTTCAGACGAATCCCTTCTCCTCTGGCCACCACCAAGACCCTCCTCGCTGCCATGTCTCAAAGGAGAGCCTGATTTCAGATCAGCTTCCAGAGGGGGAGATTCCCCAGGGAAGCGTCTCGGGAGCCGGGGCCTAGTGAGCTGCACACCCCGGGCGAGTCAGGCAGACAAACAAAAAAAGGCTGGGGAGGGAGGGAGGGAGGGAGGGAGGGAGAGAGCGAGGGAGGGAGGGAGGAGTGGTGAGGAGTCATCTGACACATCCAACTTCCTAAGTTTGTTGTCCGCAGGAGACCGACTGCTCTAACCCTCACCCCTTGGAAAACAGGGAAGGCTGTGCCGACAACAAGGGCTTCGCTTTTGGAAAAGCCTTCGGGGTTCCTTTTGTCAGGGGGCAGAAAGAGCAGAGCAGAAACTCCCCAGCACCGAGAGGAATCCCAGATATTCGGGGCTTTCTACCTACCCAGCTCACAGAAACACACAGCAAAGCCACTTCACAGGGAAAACCTGCTCTTTGTCCTCCCAAAATGCTGCGATCGCTGGAGATGTCGGCGAGGAACCGAACAAAAAGGGGGGAAAAAAGGAAAAGAGAGGGGGAGGGGAAAGGAAAACAGAGCAGCAGCCGATCAGGTTGGGCCTCGGCCCCTCTCTGGCCCAGAGCTCCCTCCAGGGTATCCCTAAGAAAGGTTTCCCCCCCTCACCAAACAGCTGGAATTCCCGACCCTCCTCCCGGTGCGATTAAGCATCGATCGCAATTGGCGGAGTCTGACATGTGTGTAACTTTAAACCCCTGGATAAAAATAGCTCCGATTCGAGCACCATCAGGACTCATTTCCTATTTGCTTAAAAACAGGGCGAAAACCACACCAAGAGCAGCTTTGTGGGGAGAAAGGCGCAGGGCGAACGTCAAACACAAGTTTCCTTCGATAAGCCACAAACAGGAGCGCTGCTGCTGCTCCTCCCTACACCCCCCCCCTTCCAAAAAAACACCACCAAATCCAGATAAGTTTGTTTATATCTCTCCGGGAACTAAATCAGACCCGTTTCTCGACCCCACCACGGCAGAGCCACCAGCCCCGAGTCCTGCTGAGGTCGGACACATTCAGGCGACAAATCCGAAAAACATTTCATCCACTCTTGTCATTCCTACCCTTTCCCGGCTCACACCGCCACCTTGTAAACAAAAACTATTAATAAAACAATCCTAGAACCGAATTCCCAATGGTATTTTTCAACGCCACCCACTCTCCAGACAGAGAGAAAAAGGGATTCACCGCCCCGTAAAGGGCCAGGAATAAAAACAAGGAGGAAAAATATAAACAGATCTATCAAGGAAGAAGGAGAAAAATAAAAAGTAATAAAGCCTAAACAAACCTGGAAGGTTACATAAACCTCTTGAGAGACGAGCTCGGGCCCTGATGCCCTTCACCCACCCCTGGGTCTGCTGAGCCAGACCCCGAGGGACTCCCCCCGTCCTCCCCAAAAAATTAAATCCCTAAGCCGGCACCAGAAGCTTCGTGAACCGCGGGGTGAAATGGGGGAATAAATAATAATAATAAACCCCACAAAAGCCTTTCTTTGGGCTGTGGCTGCTGGGACTGCTCTCCCCTTCCTCGCCCTCCCCAGGGCAGGCAAGGGGGGGTGCGGGGCACCCAGATTGGGGGAGCATCACCAAGGAGGGCTCTGCAGGGACACCCCCGGGGCTGTCTGTCAGCCACAGAGGGGGATAAACCCCCCAAAATACATCAGAAGCGGGGGTAGGCCTCCCCTGGTGAGGGGGGGAGGAGGGCAGATCCAACCCCCAGCTCCGGGGAGAGGCCGAGCGGGTGCGGATGTGGGCGGGGGGGTTTGTCCCCCTCTGTGGCTTGACAGACACCCCAACCCCCCCACCCCTCGTCAGGCCCGGCCAGGGGGGGGGGGGGCCCCTCCCCCCCCGGGGGCCGGGGGGGAGGCACGGCAAGGATACAGCTTGACCACGTCGGTGTCCATCCGCCTCTTGCCCGGGCTGGGGGACGACATGGTGGCCGCGGCCGCCCCCGGGGCTCCGGGCGGGCTGTCAGCGCCGCCGCCGCGGGCCGGGGCCGCCCGGCGCCGAGGGGAGCGGGGGAGCGCCGGGCCGCGAGGCGCTGGGACCCGCCGCTGCCGCTGTCGCCGCTCCTGTCGCCGCTGTCGCCGCTGTCGCCGACAGGGCCCCCCCGCGCTGCTCGCGCTCCCTCAGCCGCTCCGGCCGCCTCTGCCCCAGCCTCTCTCTGGACCCCTGACGTCACCTGCTGTGACGTCACCGCCCCGCGGCGCTCCCATTGGCCACACCCGCAACGCTCCGCCGGCCCCGAGGCACGCCGGGAGTTGTAGTTCTGATGGGGGGTAGGCGGAGTGGGAAGTTATGGAGGGGCCGAGGGTTCGAGGCCCCACTGGGGCCGCAGCTCTCCAGTTCCTCCCTGCCCAATGCTTCCCTAATTGCCCACGGCTCCCCCTATTCCTTGTGTCTCCCCCCCTCGCCATGGATTCTGACACTCCCCTTATTCCCCCCTTCCACTTTGTCCTCACCACAGCCAAGGAACCGGGGTGCACCCATGGCAGGGCCAATGGTTTCCCTTTATTCCCTGCACTACCCCTGCTCCTCATGGGTTTTGATGCCCCTCACTTGCTGCCCCATCCCCACTGTGCCTGACCTCCCCAGGGTCAGGGAACCACCCCACAGACTATGGAGTGTGCCCGTGGCAACCCTGTTCAATCCAAGCGGGAATGTGGCGGCTGGCCAGGCCCCACAGCAGGAGTCACCATTCCGGATTTCCGGTGTGACATCGGCAAGGCATTTCCCCGTGCCTCAGTTTACCCACCCCGATGATGACAGCACTAATGGGTGGCTCCCAGGCTGATGGGATTCCAGTGTGGAACCTCCACAGCCCACATTCCTGACCCCGGCATCATCCCATAAACTTGCCCCGGTGCTTCCTCCCCCCATGGGGAGGAGACACAGCCAAAGAATCCCAAAAAGTTCCTCCATTTAATGCCCCAACAAGCCCTGAGTCTGGCAGGGGCAGGAGGTGACACCACCAGAGAGGACTCGAATCCACAGCCCACATTCCAGGTGGGAATTCGGCAAGGGGACGGGGTTATACTTAAGCAGAGCTGGAAAATTTGGGATAGAGGGTCCTGCATTTCCCGGGCCACAATATTCCCTGACGGGCTCCAAGCAACTGGGAGAACTGGACAGGGAAAATAAGGATTTTACCACAATTTCCTGGAATACTTGTCCTCCATCTGTGAAACACCAGTTTTGCAACGGGGATTATTCCAGGATTTTAGGGACTACAACAGCACCCCGTTCCTTTTTGGAATGCCTTAAGGCCACTCTTACAGCACCCAGACCTCGGGACGTGAGTGCAGAGGGAATTTTGGGGACCCTCTGAGCCCTCCTGGGTCTGGAAATTGGGATGCTGGGGTTGTGGCTGGCATTTCCCACCCTGGAATGGGGGTGTCATCCTCCCTGGAATTGGTGCATCCCATGATTTGTAGGGTGGTTCCCTGATCACGGAGCAAAACGGAGATGGGGGGAGCAAGGAGGGCATCAGAATCCATGGATAGGGAATGTAGGGAATAGGGGAAGCCATGGGGAACTGCTGGAAACCATTGGGAATGGGGAAACCATGGGGAGCTGTGGGGAACAGAGGGATCTGTAGGTCCAGGCAGCTGGCAAAGGGGTTCTTCCATGCCCATCCCAGGCACTTCCCAGCCCATCCTCACCCCTCTGGATTGGGGGTATCCCCACCTTCACCCCAACTCCCAGCCCAGCAGGGCCATGGGGTGAAGCAGCCCCTCGTTAGGGCCCTTTAATCAGAATCCTCTTTAGGAAAAGAAGGGAATTCACCCAAATTCAGGTCCTGCTGCTTCCCATGGGATTCCTGCCCAAGAGGGATACACCTATCCCAGAACAGTGGATCCCAGGAGGAGCCCCCAGGTGGGCTGGGGCACCCCTGAGTTTTGGGGCTCAGGTAGAGCCGGGATCAGCCCTGACCATGGCAGCTCCTGCATTCCCAGGCACAGCATGGCCAGAAAATTCCTCCAAAGGAATGAGGCAGGATGAAACCTCAGAGCTGGGGAAACTGAAGCAGGAGCTCCTTTCCTCAAAAAAAATAAAGGGAATGACATCTCTGTGCCTCCACCCACATCCACAGCCCTGGAGTGAGGAGATCCAACTGTGCTGGGCTGTCTGTGGAATCTCAGCCCTTCCCAAAGCCCCTTCCCCAACATCCCCAAGGATGGAGACGACAGCACTGTCTTCTTTCTTGCCTTCTTCTCCCCTTTCCATGGAGACCACTCCCTTCCCAGCAGCCTGAGCCATGGAAATTCCTCCCAGCTTTTGGCTGCATCCCACCCTCCAGCCTGGGGGATTTATCCCCCCAAACTGGCCACCAGCAGAGGGACAGGATTGAGGCAATGGAAAAATGCCCAAAACAGGCAAAGGAGACAACAAAATGTGGAGTGGGAAACAGGGAGGCAGCCAGATGTTGATCCCATAAGGACAACCCCAAGGGATACAGGAGCTACACCAGGTCCAGAGCTCCTCCTGCCCTGGGAAAAAAAGCACCACACCAGCAGGAAGGAAAAAGCAAACCAACAAAAATGAAATGTTTATTCCCACCTGGCGTCACTTCCGTGCGCTGCTGCCGGCGGCGGGACACGGCCGGACACCTCGGACACCTCAGAGGGGACACCTCGGACACCTCAGAGGTGACACCTCAGCACATCCCAGCTCCAGGCAGGGCTGGCCAGCCCTCGGAGCAGAGGGACACAGCAGCAGTTGGTGAAGGCAGGGGCTTCAGGAAGGCAGTCAGGGCAGGGGGATCCCAGCGTGGCCGGGGCTCCGCTGGGCGTGGAGCCTCCTCAGCTCCCCTTCCCGGGGCACGGAGCTGCTGCAGGAACGGCAGAGGTTGGATCTCTCCTCCTGATGGCCTGTGCAGGTTCCCAGAGGCAGAGGCCTGTTCAGGAGGAATTCATGCTCTCCCACTGCCGGAAAATGCGGAAGACCTTGCAGGACTTCTCCGAGAGGCTCTGAAAGAGACGGGAACAAAGCAACATGCAGGGGTCAAGGCACCGGAGCAGGACCTGCAACTGCCACTGGCAAAGGGCACGAGGAGAAACTGCAGCAAAAAACCATCCTCAATATCCCAGCTGGCTGCCAGGATGGCAGTTTGTTCCTGATGTTCATCATCTCAATTTGCCAGCTGGAGGGGAAAACAAGGAGACTACAAAGAAGAAGCAGGGACTCTCAAATACCAGGAAGAGACTCCAAAAAGCAGGAAAGGACCCCAAAAAGCAGGAAGGGACTCCAACCATCCCCTGCTCCAGCTGGGTCTGGTGCCTCTGACTTGTGACTGGTCCCACTGGACCATCTGGAGCTTTCCTGGCACAAGGCAGAGCCAGAATCACAGAATTATGGAATGGGTTGGGTTGGAAGGGACTTTAGAGATCACCCAGTTCCAACTCCTGCCGTGGGCAGGGACACCTTCCACTAGAAGGGACCTGTTGGAGACACAAATCACACGATATCCAGGACAAATCCTGAAGCAGGAATGCTCCACTGCTCCTCTGAGCTCCAAGCAAAGCAGGAAGGAGCTGGCAGGAGGAATCCAAGTGGGTAATGAGATCCAGGGAGGCAACAGCTGCTCCACAGCCACTTGGGGAAGGAGTTGTGGCCTCAGCTCTGCTCCCCTGGCTCTGCAAACCCAGCAACCCAAGAGCCTGGAGCCAGGAATCAGGATGGCTGCAGAGAGGAGCTCTGGGGACATGGAATGAAACTGGATTTTGGGCAGTGGGAGCAGCTGTTATTTATAGCAGCCCTCGAGCATCCCAGCCTGGCACTGGATGGAGTCTGGCTGTGGAAATGCCAGAGGGGAAGCTCAGGCTCTGTGGTTTGGTCCTTGTCACCTGCCTGGGATTGTGTCTAACCCAAACAAAGCCCATCCAGCCCAAATTTTTGCTGCCTAGGCAAGCAGCATTCGGGTTTGCGATGCCCCAGGCTCACCACTGGCTCCGTCTCGGGCACTGTGTCACATTTTCGGATGCCAAGGAGCTTCTTCAGCACCACTTCCCAGCCTGGCTCAGCCTTCCCAGGCTCCTTCTCCGTCTGGGATGCAGCATCTTCCAGGGATTGCTCTCCCTCCCCGGTGTTGACCCAGGGACACCAATCACGGTGCTGAGAGCTGGGGTGAAAGAAGCTCCTCAAGGAAGTGTCCTGGGAAGTGAGGAGGTGACAGAGAAGGGACACAACGATGGCATGGTTTAAACAGACTCCAAGAAACCCTCTCTGTGCCCAAACCCCTGAGCTGGCTACAGGGACACCACCAAATCCCTGCATCAGGAACACCCTGCCTGGATCCCTGTGCCCGCCTCACTCACCGAGCTGCTGGAAGAGCAGAGCCGTGCCCGCTTGGCCCTGCGCACAGGGCTGGATGGCACCTCCATGCTGTCCCCCTGCCCCATGCTCCGGGTCACGGGGCGGGTCCTCAGAGCGGGGCTGGGCACATCCAACTCCACCCGGTCCATGGAGTTGGGAGAGTCCCAACCCCGTGGGCGGGACACAGCTGGGGATGGGCTCTTCTCGTGCTGCTGGGGGGAAAAACATGGAATTAATGGAGCTCCTCTGGTCCTCAGCAGGGCCCTGTCCGGCTCCAATCCTCCTCAGCCATCCCACAGGAGCTCTTCCCACCACAAGGATGTGTCCACTGGGTGTGGATGAGGGCAGCCTGGCATTTGGAGCACCTGGAGTTGCCCAGGTGTCCCTGCCCTGCCCAGCTATGCCAGGATGTACCTGCTCAGATCCTGGATCCTGGCTCCGTGTGAGCATCCTGCGTGGGGATGTGGGAACGGGCGGGAAGCGCTCGGGAGCAGCCGGGGGGGTGCTGCTGGNTCCTCCAGCTGGAATTCTCCCATCCTAACCCACCCCTGACACCAGCAACAGGATTTGTTATCCCATTCCCCCCACCAAACCCCATTCACTCACCTTGAGCTTCCAGACACCCCAACCACCCCACCCCTGCCGGGACACCCCCCCGCCTCCCCAAATCCCAAATCCCAAATCCCAGCCCTACGCACAGTTGCTGAGGTCGAAGGCGAGCTGCAGGCTCATGCACAGGTAGGCCTGGCAGCTGGAGCACCTCAGCATGTCACACTCCACGCTGGTCCAGCCAAACCTGGCACACACCAGCGGGGACAGCGCCCGGGGCTTGCCCGCCCACTTCAGAGGGTGAGCCTGTCAAGGAGGAAATGCCACCAAATGCCCCTGGTTTGGCTGGGGAAAAGCTGCCAAGGAGCGGGGTGCAGCTTCCTCAGGAAGGGACAGGCAGGGATCTGCTCCCTGGGAAAGCTGGGCAGGAAAATAGGGAATGGCTGGGGCTGTGCCAGGGAGGATTGTAGGGAATGGCCGGGGCTGTGCCNGCCAGCGAGTCCCTCCCGCCGCTGCCCCTCACCCGCCGGGCCCGGGGCCCTCGGTGGCGATGCCGCCGTCGATGAGGTCGCGGATCTGCCGGGGGGTGACGGGGGGCGGCCGCCCTCGGTTCCCCTCCCCCGCCGCCGCTGCCGCTCCCCCGGCGCTGGGCGCCGCCATTTTGGTCCCTCCCTCCCGTCACTGCCCGGGAAACGCGGCTCTGCACCAACGTTCCGGTCGCGCCGTGGGGTCGTTCATGACCCCACGCAACCTCCACACGGCTCCCGAAACCTCTCGGAGGGCTCAGGGGGCGCCGAGGCCCCCGAGAATGACCCAAAGAATGTCCCCGTGAGTGTCCCCACGAGTGTCCCGTGAGTGTCCCCGCGCCTCCGCTCCCGGCGCTCTATTGCTCCAGCCTGGATCGGTCGCTCAGCTCTCCCAACAGCGGCGATCTCCCTGCGGCCTACCCTCACTTACCAACAAGCCCCCATCTGATAGGCCGCGGCCGAAGAAGCTCGGCCGTGATTGGCGGCTGGCGCCCCGTCCCTCAGGTAGCGGACGGGCCATGTCGGCGGCGGCCGCGGACCGGGACGGGCTCGGGGAGGGCGCGGGCGGCGCCACGGGAGGCGGCAGTGGCGGCGGAGGAGGGATCCTGAACCGCTTCGTGCAGCTGCCGGGCAGACCGCGGGCGGCAGGTGAGTGGCGGCCGGCGCCGAGGGTGACCCCAACCCCGGGGTCCAGAAGGGGTTCGGGACCGGGGTAGCCCCGTCCCTGAGGAGTCTGGGAGCAAACCATCCCCATATCCGGGGCACCGGGACTGGGGCACCCCCGTTTTCAAGGTCCTGAGGGATTCGGGATCGAGGCACTGCCGTCTCCGGGAGCTCGGGGACCGCGACGCCGCCGTCCGCAAGGTCCTGAGGGGTCCTGGACCGGGCACCCCCATCCCGGAGGGTCAGGGACAGGGACAGAGCCATTTCCAAGGTTTCAATGACTCTGTGATTGGGAATCACCCATTCCCGCGGTGTTCGGGAGCGGAACACCCCCATTTTGGGGGGTCCTTAATCGGGGTGTCCCGATCCCCACGCTCCAGAGATGTCTGGTCACCCCATCCCTCAGGTCCAGGTGTCCCCAAGGCCCTGAGGGGACTGGGACAGGGACACCCAAGGCCCCGAGGGGACAGACACTCCGCAGCTCGGAAGGTTGTCGCTGGCTCAGGGACATTCCCGGGGGGAGCTGGGGTACCCCGACAGACCGGGAATAGGAGGGGTCACCCTGTCCCCAAGGCCCAGGACTGGTGTGGGGAGAGCTGGGATGTTCCCGAGCCAAGGATCCCGGGATGTGGAGCCTGGAATCAGCGATGGGGGCGGTTATCCTTTTACAGATGGATTTAGGGTCACCCCTTCCTCCAACCCGGTGGGTGGCAGCTCTTCCCTTCCCATTCCAGTGCTTTCCAGGTGTAGGGAGATGCTTGGATGTGCCACATGGGCTGTTCATCCCCATGGATGTGGGGCTGTGGGTACCCCACATTCCCTGCTGAGGATCAGCCCCGTTTCAGTCATCCTGGGATCCTGGATAGGCCCGGGATAACCCCTGGTGATCCCCCTGCTCCACAGTCCCAGTGTATTGGGGTTTTTGGGGGGGAGATCCCCACAGTCCCGGGAGGGATGATGCAGGGATGGGGAGTCTTGGCTGGGATGTGACATCAGCTTAGTCCTGTTCCCCAGGAAAAGTGGTTCCTTCCCTTTTCCACCTCTCTCCCAGCAAGCTTGGCTGCTGAAGTGTCATTCCATAGTTTCTGGGTCTTTGAGTCACCCCAACAGCCCCCAGGTATTCCAGGAGGAGGCTGAGGTTATCCTGGGATCACAGGATGGGGAAGTTGTGCAGTAGTGGGGGAGATGTGGGACACCCCATGGCCCTGTGATATTCCCACCTGGTGTGGGGTATCCCCTTTTTTCCTTATCTCCAAAGCTCCTCTTAACCTTGAGCTGAATATCCCAGGATCAGGAATCCTTTCTTACCACTCAGATCCCACATTTCAGGTGGGACAGGAAGCCCCTCACCCCTCAGGGGTGGGAGCCTGTGCTTGGCACATCTGGAGCACCAAGGGCAGCTGGGAAGGGCCTTTCAATCCATGTTCTCATCCCTGAAACCTGCTACGTTCTGGAGCAGCCTTCCAGCCTCTTTTAGGAGCACTGGGAATTTGCTGAGTGGCTTCACACCTTCTATTTTTGGGCAAATACTCAGACATGGTTCCTTCTTTCTGTGGAAAGGTCCTTTTTTTGGCAACGTGGGACCTGATTCTCTTCCCCTTCCTGAATTTTAATCACTGGCTGGGGCAGATGGGAAGTGCATCCTCCTGATCCTGCAGGGATTCTGTCCCACCCTGGACCTGCACAGGGTCAGATGCTGCAGCCCAGGAGGAACCACCCCTGTCCAGCTCAGCCTTGGCGCTTAAATCCAGCCTAAAGAAAGCCCAAACTGACTGCCAGCCCTCCTGAACACCTCCTGGATGGAAAAATCCTGGATTGCTGGAGTTTTCTCCCTGTTTGACACCTGTTGAGATCCTATTTATAGAGCTCCAGCAGCAGCCCTTACATAACCATTGAGAGAGGAGTTTTTCCCACCTCATTCCATTTCCTCTAACCAGATTTGTTCCTTAGCTCCCAATTCCCTTCCAGAGTTTCCAGATTTGTTTTCTTAGCTCCCAGTTCTCCTCCAGACTTGTCAGGTTTCATTCCTTACCTCCCAGTTTTCCTGCAGAGTTTCCAGATTTCTTTTCTTACCTCCCAGTTCTCTTCCAGAGTTTTCAGGAGTCATTCCTTCATTTTCCACACGCTATTCCATGCCCTGGTGTTTGTAAGCTTTGAAAAGATGAAAAAAAAGTCAAATATAGGTGGTTTGTGGTTTGTTCTTCTCCTCTTTCTGTCCACATTTTCAATGTTTTCATCAGACTCCTGGGATTAAGGGAATTGGAACAGTCTGGACACTTAAATAGATCTTTGCCTCTCCTGGCTCAGCATTCCTGCTCTTGCTTTCAGTTGTAGCTTTCCCAGTCACAAAAGGGTTTGGGATTTTTTTTATGGAGAGGTTCAGTTTTTAATATCTATTAAAAAAAAAAAACAGAGCAGAAATTTCAAATATCCCAAACCCCTTCATGTCATGGAGGGGTTTGTGTGATTCCTTAATTAATGAGATAACATTGCAGGGACCTGCACAGGCTGGAGCAGTGGGCAGGCAAGTGTGAAGTGTAACAAAGGCAGAATTCCAAGTGCAGCAGCTGGAATGACATCCCAAGAGTCCAGCACAGGCTGGGATCTGTGTGGTTTGGGGGAGGGAAGGCAAATCAGGTCCTGGGCTGCATCCTGGGAGGGAGAGATGGGATCATCCTGCCCTACCCAGTGCCCCTGGAATTCTGTGTCCAGTTCTGGGCTCCACAAGTCTAGAAAGACACAGCCAGACTGGAGAGGATCCAAAGGAGATGGTCCAAGGGGAACCTACCCTGTGAGGAAAGGCTGAAGGATTCAGGTCTCTTGGAAAACCAGAGCAGCTGTGGCTGTCCCTGGATCCTGGAAGTGTCCAAGGCCGGGTTGGACAGGGCTTGGAGCAGCCTGGGATAGCAGGAAGTGTCCTTGCCCATGGCTGGGGATGAAATGGGATGATCTTTAAGGTCCTTTTTGACCCAAACCATTCTGGGATTCCATTCCATGATTCCATGAGAAGAGAAGGCTCAGGTGGGACCTCACTGGGGTTTTCTGGTCCTTAAAGGTGGATACAAAGAGGGGGGAGGGTCTCTCATCCATGAAGAAAACGAGGAGCAGTGGGGACAGGTTGCACTGGGGAGGTTCATCCCAATAGAAAAAGGATATTTTTTTCCAGTGAGAACCATAATTCCCTGGAACCACCATTCCCTGAACAGCCTCCCCCAGGATGTGGTGGATCCCTGTAGGGTTTCAGGCTGTGTTCAACTCAAGGGGCTGAACAACCTCATCCCACAGGAGATTGGACCAGCTGATCTTTCCAGTTCCCTTCCAAGGCTCTCATTCTCCAGAATTCTTTTCCTTTATGCTTTTTGGAAACACACAACCCAAGGAACATTTGGGTTTAGTGGTGTGAAATCCTTTTAAATAGGATTGCCCAAAAGATTTTGGAGACCAAGCCTGGGAGAACCAGACCTGTTCTGGACATCGATCCAAACCCAGGAGCTCTCCCAGCTGCATGCAAGGATGAGCCATTCTGGAAGCTTTGGAAATCCCTTGTCCAGTGGCCTGTGGGTTGTGTTTGCCATCCTTGGCTGGATCCTCTGGCCTCTCCCATTTTCCCTCAGCCCCCTGAGTGTTGCTCAGGGACCCAGCCACAGCTGCTTTCCCTCTTGGGAATTTTTCTGGCGTGGGCAGCCTGCCATGGAAGGGAAGTGTGGGATCTGCAGAGGCTGAACGCAGCTGGAAGAACAAACAGGTTTGAAACCTCACTCTCAGTGATGCATTCCCAATCCTGCTTATCCAAACATTCCTGAGAGGCTCCAATTACACGAGTTCCAAACTTACTTTGTCCGGCTGTTGTGGAAAAGATGAAATTCTTTGAAGATGGGAGTCAAAGTCAATATTGACCTAAATGTCCTTCAGGATTCCTGCAGGGATCAGGAATGGAAAGGGAGAGATTGAATCCTGCTGCTGTGGATGTTGAAAAACCAGGCAGGAGGGAAAATAATATCAAACCCATCTTTAGAAAGCTTTAAAAGGCAGAGGAAAGGACATGTGCCCAGCCCTGGGATACTCACCACAGATGTGGTACTTGGGAAAGAGGAGGAGCCAAAGCCACGTTGGATTTGTTGGCTTTACACCCTTTAGTTATTCCGTTTCTATTTCCAAAAACAAGGCTGGAAATAGGAATTCTGCTGCTGGTGGTAATGCTGATGATGTGGTGGTGTAACACACCCCTCATGGGATGGCCTTGCACTGGGATTTGTGGGGTTGAAATCGTGGGTTGTTGGGAAGAGCCAGCATTGTTTGGGACACCCTGATAACAGGACAGGCTACTCACTGCCTGTTCCTTTTCCTGTTATCCTGACAGGAAGAGCTTTAAGATACTCAAAGCACTGCAAAAACCCTGGGATGGATATTGGAATTAAATTAGCTTGGGAAAAAAAGGGAACTGATGAAGAAGGGTAGAATTGTGGAATGCTTTGTGTGGGAAGGCCTCTCAAAGCCCTCCCAGTTCCACCCCTGCCATGGCAGGGACACCTTCCACTGTCTCAGGTTGCTCCAAGCCCTGTCCAGCCTGGCCTTGGACACTTCCAGGGATCCAGAGGCAGCCACAGCTTTTCTGGGAGGCCTGTTCAGTGCTCAGTCATTCTCAAAGTAGAAGTTTTTCCTCATATCCAGCTGGAATTTCCTGTGTTTCAGTTTGTGCCCATTGTCCCTCCTCCTGCTGCTGAGCAGTCTGGCCCCATTCCTCCCCACACCCACCCTTGAGATACAAATGGATTTATTTGGGGTTTCTGACAGTCATAAGAAAAAGGATGGTTTCAGGAGGCTCAAAACAACTTCATATTCATGGAATCATGGAATTGTTTAAACTGGAAAAAGTTTCTCAGACCGTTGTGTCCAACCATTCCCAGCACTGCCAAGGCCACCACTGCCCACGTCCCCCAGTGCCACATCCACAGGGATTTGAAATCCCTCCAGGAGTGGGGACTCCAGCCCTGCCCTGGCCAGCTGTGCCAGTGCCTGGGCACCCTTTCCTGATGCCCACCCTGTCCCTTCCCTGTCCCTGAGGCCATTCCCTCCCCTCCTGTCCCTGTTCCCTGGGAGCAGAGCCCGACCCCCCTGAGCCCCCTCCTGTCAGGGACTTGTGCAGAGCCACAAGGTCCCCCCTGAGCCTCCTTTGCCCCAGGGGGTTGCTGTGTCACATCTGGAAACACCTCCTGGTTTTATCCCCTGTCCTAGTTAGGGCTCCTGCAGGAGAGGTGTTTAATTAGGAACAGCTTGGAATTGTCAATCCAGGCCATGCAGCAGCTCCCTCAGATCTCATGGAGTGAATCACTGGTTAAAGGGGGAATTTAGCAGGGTGTTGGCAGGTCAGTGCCCAGCCAGCCAGTTTCTGTCGAATGGCTCAGCCCTTAATTAGGACTTTGCTTAATTATGTCCCTGTCGTGATGTTTCAGCCTGGAATCACTGAATCCATTGGGTTGGAAAAACCCTCCAAGGCCACCGAGCCCAAGCGGTGCCCGATGCCCACCTTGTCCCCAGCCCAGAGCCCTGAGTGCCACCTCCAGGAATTCCTGGGACACCTCCAGGGGTGGGCACTCCAAACCTCCCTGGGCAGCCTCTTCCAGTGTTTCCATGAAGAAATTCCTCCTGATGTCCAACCTGAGCCTCCTCTGGCACAGCTTGAGGCTGTTTCCTCTCATCCTGGTGTTAAATTTCATCCTGATTGTGGAACTTATTCCCTGAATGTTTTATTGTTCCCATTTTTGCCCTCAGGACTAAGGAAAAGGAGCCTCCTTGTAAATGCACCTTCCCATCCTTCCTTCCTGCTTTTCTCTGGAACCTTTAACTGGGAAAACAGTGCTCTCCAGATCATATCCATCCATTTTAAAGCCATTTTCCATAACTTTACAACCTCTTCCCCATGGATCTGTCTTGATTTGGCACATCCTTGTTGTGGTTTGACACAACTAAGCATTAAGCATCTAAAATACCAATTATTTATAGGGAAAACAAAATAAGAAAAATATTGAGGAAAACTAGATACCTGTGAGGCAAAAACAGGTTCACACTTAAACAGTTGCAGTACCAAGAGGAAAAAAAAAGGTTTATTACTAACAGAATTAAAAGTTAAAAGATATAACAAGAAATTAAAATACATACACACTCTTGCCCCTGCTCCCTTCTTCTCAGTGCTTTACTCTTCTTTTTTAACTAGCACAAAAGATAACACAACATAGGATTCTAGTCAGGGTTACAGTTCTTAAAAAAAGTCTCTTATGCTTAAGGAAAAAAGGGTTTCTTCTTCTTGCTTCACATGGTTCCTCAAACTGCCCCCCAACAACAGACCTGCCCAGAAAGAAACAATCTGCTGTGGTGTAATATATCTGTTCTATGGAAAAATATCAGTTTTTTCACACTGTCACACCTGGGCCATCACATGGGGTTATCAACCTTTTTAAGGATGGGTCACTTTGGCCTGAACACAAAGGCTTTTTCTGCTACAAAGCCTTAAAAGCCCCTCACTGCTTCTATATAAATATATGTATATCCTGGCATAGGCACTCTCTCTTCACAAACTTCACGGGCCACACATAAGTCTTCCATCCCCCCCTGCACCCCAAATGGATTACAGAGACAAACAGTTTGAGATATTACAGTTTCTTACCACCGCATGCAAGAAGGATTTTTAAGCTCCGCGCGAGGAACGCGGCACCGCCCCTTTTCTGCATCGCCATTTCAGCTCCGTCTCACAGGGCTCACTCTCTCTGACTCCGAAATTTCTATGTTCAAAAATGGTCTTATGCAGGCTTTATGGTGAAGAAAACCTCGCTCTTTTTGTGCTGCTGGCTGTGTGGTGGTTCAGCTCGAAGTGTGCTGGCTGCAGAAAGGAGGCTCCCGCCGGCTCCACGTGGAGAGCAGAGGAGCGGGGAAGGGGAACGGGACCCGCTGGTCCCAAAAAGCCACTCTGGAAAGATCCCAGCTGTGCAGCCGTCCAGGGCTGGGTTTAGCAGTCCATGGCTGGGTTTAGTAGTCCATGGCTGGGTTTAGTAGTCCATGGCTGAGTTTAGCAGTCCATGGCTGGGTCCAGCTGTCTGGTAGTCCATGGCTGGGTTTAGCAGTCCATGGCTGGGTTTAGCAGTTCATGGCTGGGTTTAGCAGTCCATGGCTGAGTTTAGCAGTCCATGGCTGGGTTTAGCAGTCCATGGCTGGGTTTAGCAGACCATGACTGGGTTTAGCAGACCATGACTGGGTTTAGCAGTCCATGGCTGAGTTTAGCTGCCTGGGCTCTGGGATGGCTCCTTCCCCAGTGGCCCAAGGTCCGTGCTGTGGCATCAGGAAGAGGAGAAGGGGGCCGGGGCTTCGGCCTGGCCCGACCCATCCTGGCCCGGCGGGGCCCGGAGGCTCCGAGGCCTCCCCACCTCCCTCAGGCAGGCTGGAACAAGAGGAGCTCTCACCTTTCTGTGCAGTTTAAATGTGTAAATTGTGAGAAGCTCCATTGGCCTGAAAATCTGTCTATCCACTCAGATTCAACCCACTGCAATCCTGCTGCTTTCCATGTCCGATGTCAAGGAATTCATGGCAGGTCCCAGTGAATTCCTGCTTTTCACAGGGCTGGGGCCTTGCTGTGCTTCCCTGAGCCTTGGGTGTTTTGGGGTTCAGCTCTGGGGAAATGGACTTTGCTCACAACAGGTGGATGTTTAGCAAATCCCAGGATTTTCCCATCTTCCTGCACCATCTAAAAGTTGCACCTGTGGAATGGGCTCGTGGCTGGAGCAAAACCAGCTGCAGATCTCTCCTGAATTTCAGCAGGAGCTGTGAATCATCCAGTGAGTCCTAATTAAATGGAAATGCAGCTCTTTATTGGAGCCATGGAACTTGTCTGCTGAAGGAACTCATCTGAATTAACTCTTGAACAGTTCCAGCTTTTACAGATCTTTTCCTTAAAAGGACAGAACTGGGGGAATCTTTTCTGAAGACACAGTGATGAGCAAGAGTTGGAAGGGTCCTTAAAGATTATCCAGTTCCACTCCCTGCCATGGCCAGGGACACTTTCCACTATCCCAGGTTGCTCCAAGCCCTGTCCAGCCTGGCCTTGGACACTTCCAGGGATGTGTGATCCCTTTGATCCCTTCCTGTAGAAATTTAACTGGGGATTTCTGGCAAAGTCAGGTGTCTCCCCTATTTAATTTTGGGAGGTGGATGGCAGTGAAGACCTCCTGGGTGGTGGTTTTTAATTTATTTTCTTGGAATTACACCTCCTACTCTTTAGTTTATTTGCTTCATATAAAACTCATCCTTACTCTCCTCTATTCCCTCTGGAAAATTCTCATTGTAAGTGTTAGAACTAGAGGGAAATAAACCCTGTATTTGATATAAATTGGAACTCCTAATTCCTTAACACCTTTTAAATTAGGACATGGAGTATCCCCCTCTCCTGTGCCCCATCATCCATGTCCCCACTACAGATTTTTCCCTTAATTCCTGAACTTTCTTCTTCTCTTTTTCAGGCAGTGCTTATTAATTGTCTAAGTGGGAATTACTTTGAGACACAATTACTCCTGGAAACAACCCAAATCTGTCAAAACTTTGTCTGAACCCTGGAGAGCAGCTTAATTTTGGACCAGAGCTGGACATGATTAAGCAAAGCTGCTTGTGCTGAGCTCAAGTTCATTATTTGGTCTAGACAAATAATTTGTTTCACTTTTCCTGTAGGAAAAATGCTTCATGCCTCGTTTTGGGGTTTTTTTTTTGCAGTGTTGGATTCACTGCTGGGAATTACAACAGAACAAAACATGCTGGGTCCTAATTAGATGCTTCCCTGGCTCCTTTTCCATCCTAAAATCCATTAAAAGTCTGTGGGAGCAGGTGGGAGGTGAAGGTCACTGATTTGTTTGGGTTTATTTTGGTCACTTGTCAGCCAAGACCTCGATTTCTGTTGTCCAAGAATATTCCTGGTTAGATTTTCCTTGGCTGAATCCATCTTGTTATCTATCCCAATTGAGAGCTGAACTGGAATTGTCCTCCCTGATTTTATTTCCATGGAGTTTTAGGGCAGGCAGAGGGATTCCTTTTGGGAATGGCTGCATCTGCCTGTAGGATCTCAGCTGGATTCCCTGCTCCTGCCCAGTGCAAATGCCTGTATTCAGGAGCAGATTTCTGTTCTAGCAGACCTGTGTCACTTAAATATTTAGTGACAAAGTCTTCTTGAGATCCAAGGAACAAAAAGGGAAGACATGGAGAGGGTTTTGTAGGAGGGAAAGGAAGTCTTTGATTTTTTTCTCTATTGGGCAGCTTTAAATACAAACCTTTGGAATTGTTTCCTGAGTGAAATTTGCCAAACAGAATGAAAGAAGAGGGATTTTATCAAACACCTCACAAAGAGCTGCTGTGGGAAGTTTGCCACGTGGTCTGGGGGTGGAGTGGCCAGGGATGAGATGATGACACACAGATTGTCCCTTTTCCAGCTCAGAGAAGTGCATCTGTCCCTACAAAGCCATTTCCTCCTGCTGCAGAGGTGCTTCCCTATGGATTCTTGGCAAACCACCCCAATTCCTGACCCTGGCACACAGCCTGAGCTCTTTTGGAGCCGTTTTGCCTTCTCCTCCTCCTGCAGGCCACCGGTGCCCCCCGGCCAGGAGCGGCCATCGCTGCGTGGCCAACAGTTCCAACCTCTACGTGTTCGGGGGGTACAATCCCGACTACGATGAGTCTGGAGGGCCAGAGAACGAGGACTACCCCCTCTTCAGAGAGCTCTGGAGGTACAACTTTGCCACAGACACCTGGCATCAGATGGGCACCGAAGGCTACATGCCCAGGGAACTGGCCTCCATGTCACGTACGTATGGAAATCCAACTCCTTGTGTCCCTATTCCTGGAGCTATTTTAATCCTGGCTCTTTTAATCCATGCAAAACCAGGCAAGAACTGGAAATCTGGATTCTGTTTTTCCAAGTAGGCCCTGAGGTTGGGTTTGTGATTTTTCTGTCCCTTTTCACTGGGTTGAGGCAGAGGGAAAGGAAAAAATGGGAAAGCGAGAGGTATTTTCCAGGTGTTTCACCTTGATGGCTGCAAGGCACCTGTGCTTTCAGCAGGAAGGTGCTTCATGCAGACATCTCAAAGCATCCAAAAATAGATGTCTTTGTTCCCTTTTCAAGGCAGACCTTTGGTTACCATGGTTTTAGTTGGGATCCTTTCTCTTTTAGAGCATCTCAAAGCCGTAAATGCGCTGAGGATTGTAGGGAATTTGAACAGCACTGAGCACTGCTGTCTCCAGAGCATGGAAACATGGAATGGTTTGGGTTGGAAGGGAGCTTAAAGATCCTCCAGTTCCACACCATGGGCAAGGACACCTTCCCTGGAGGAGGTTGCTCCAAGCCCAGTCCAACCTGGCTTGGAACAGCCTGGAAAAATCATTGTGTTCTGCTGAGCTCACAGCACTGAGAGTCCCTGTTTCTTCTCTCTCTCCCAGTTGTTTTACATGGCAACAACCTCCTGGTTTTTGGGGGCACCGGGATCCCCTTTGGAGAGAGCAACGGGAACGACGTCCACGTGTGCAACGTCAAGTACAAGAGATGGGCTCTGCTCAGCTGCCGTGGCAAGAAACCCAACCGCATCTACGGCCAGGTAGGGAGCACAAGGAGGCCCTGAGGGCCTCAGAAAGGGGCCAGAGCACCAAAATCTCTCCTCTGCTCCTCCCCAGAGTTGGTCTCTATGTATAAAAGCACAAGGAAAAGCAGGTATCCTTCTTAAAGAAATAAAGCAGCCTTGGTTCTTGGGGATTTCAAAGGAAAGGACGTTTTCTCCTAGTTAGAAAGGCCAAAATTTGTTCACTAAATACCTGGTGCAGCTGAATGAAAAAATCTGGTTTAAGGAGTGATCGGGAGTCAAAAACCTTCAAAACCCAAAACTCTAAATGAAAATTTGTAGGGTTTCTTTATATTAGAATAACACCTTTTAAGATTTAACATAATGTGGATGAATGAGGTGGACAAAGAAATGGAGTCACACTTGGAGCAGGACTGGCCCCTTTTTCTGCTGCACATCTGCTCTGGAAGAGCAGGAATTCCCTCTTTTCCAGCCCTAGGTGTCCCAAGTCCTTTCTAACTGGTTTCTCTGCCAGGCCATGGCCATCATCAATGGGTGTCTCTACGTGTTTGGAGGAACAACTGGGTACATCTACAGCACTGACCTCCACAAGCTGGACCTCAACACTCGGGAATGGACCCAGCTGAAGCCAAACAATATGTCCTGTGACATGCCAGAGGAGAGGTGAGTGCCTGGGCAGCCTCAGGGAGCTTTTTTGGGAGGCAGGGAATGGGAGGCTTTGGGCAGCCTTGCTCAGGTTGGTATTTCCAACCCTCCTTTGCTGGGGATCGTTGTGCCATTGGAAGGAAGAGTTTTGGTCACTCTCATCCATGGTTTGGTGTCCAGCTGAGAGCAGGAGTGGGAACACAATCCCAGACTGGTTTGGGTGGGGAGGAACTTTGAAGCAAATCCAACTTCACCCTCTGCCATGGGCAGGGACACCTTCCACTATCCCAGGTTACTCCAAGCCCCATCCAACCTGGCCTTGGACTTCCAGGGACCATCTTAGAAGGGTCTGGAGTATGAATGGCTATCCTGGTGTTCCATAATCATTGCACTTAATTATTTAATAATTGCTCTGAAATCAGAAAATGCCTTTCAAACTTCTGGTGTGATGCTTGGAGGGCTCAGGAAAACTTCCACAGCTCCTGAATGTTCCCAGCCTGAGGGACTGATGCAGCATATCCAGGCTTGGGAGTTTCTGCTCAAATCCCTGGAATTTGGTGGTGTTTTCAGAAGGTTTTTTGGTGTTGTTAATTGTGCTGCTGGATGTTCTTTGCTCCTTCAGGTACAGACATGAAATTGCTCATGATGGTCAACGGATTTATATCCTGGGAGGTGGAACTTCCTGGACAGCCTATTCCTTGGATAAGGTGAGGTGTTTGGAGCCTTGCATAGGGCATTTTCCCACACTGAGGGATAACCAGCACAACCTCTTCATCTGGCTTTGCCTGGAGAGCCTGGTGAAAAAAAACCAAACCAGATAACTGGGAGCAGATTGTTCTCCTATTTCTGTAAAACCTGGATTTGCCACAGAATGTCCTGGTGATGAATCTGTGGTCACTTTAAATAGGGCTCTGCTTCCAAAAAAGTGGGATTTGCAGCACTTAATGTGACATTTTATCTCTCCATTGTTCCATTTCTTTTCTCCTTCCATGCATTAGGGGAAAGGTATTTCTAAATCCTTCTGAGAACTTGAGGATGTGGATTTTAATTGGTCCAACTCTTTTAAAAAGCAATATTCTTTTTCTTTTTTTTCAGCTGTAAGGCTGAAATAGCAAAGCTGGGATGGAGCTTGGAAGGTGATTTTAGACCTGCTTAGTCACTGGCTGGGATCAGCTATTTTTGGGTTTACACTTAATGAAAGAAAAGGGGTTATTTATAGTGGGTCAGAGCCTGTGGCTGCCTCACCCTGGTGCTGGCAGAGCCAGGAGGATCTCATGGCTCCTCTTTTTTCCTCCAGATCCATGCCTACAACCTGGAAACCAACACCTGGGAGGAGATCACCACAAAACCTCACGAGAAAGTCGGTGAGTTTGGAATTTCCCATGGTTCCCTGTAAACCAGAGGGGCCAAGGTGCTTGAAGGTGCAGTTTTCTTATTCAAGATGTGACTTAATGCTGACTTTGAGATCCTGCTTGTGCTTCAGCACTGAGGATTAACCCATCCAAGGGAATTTGGCAGTCTGGCTTCCCTTCCTCCCTCCCTGGGGAAGGTGACAGTGCCTGGATCTGCTCCCAGAGGATCCAGATCATCTCTGCTCCCTTTGAGACCCTGGGCTTTCCCTGGAATCTCACAGCTGCTTTTCACCAAGCCGGATTTGAGACTGTGGGGACCAAAATTCCAGCCCCTTTCTTCCTTCCCTGGAGAGGAATTAGGAATCAAACCTGAAACAGCTGCTTAAAATTACAGCTTTTATACCTAGGATTGCAGGAAAGCAGAACATCTTAAAAAATAAACTCCCTGATTAAATGTTGAGACAAAATCACCACTTGCACAAGCACTTTAAAGCAGCTATTGCTGTTATGTATTTTTTCATTTATCCTCCCCAGGCTTCCCAGCAGCCAGAAGATGCCACAGCTGTGTCCAGATAAAAAATGGTAAGATTTACCTCTGGAAAATGGGTGTATCTTGTACAACCAAACAGCAGAGAGTTGGAGAGAGCTGCAGGGAACATGCAGCTTTTCTGGAGGAGGGTTCTTTCCTCACTGACAGGCCTTAGGCTGCCCAGCTGGCACCAGTCTTTCTTCTGCCCTGAAAAAACAGTTACAATCTTGATCCTTCTTTTCCAAACTCTTCAGGTCAGTGCTGAATGCTCTCTGTTGAAGTGTGGAGTGAAATGCTGGGTTGTATTTCCTAAGAGTGTTAACTGTGCTGATAAAAGTAAGGCAGGAGCTGGGAGATGCTTCCAGTCCCCTTCACCAGCAGGATTTGGCAGCCCCTGAGTTGGGAACTTGGGCAAAGCTGGGAGCTGGAGCTGCTCCCCATGGGTTTAAAATCCCTGGAATCTGATCAAGCCCAGATGTCTGGGCAGTCAGGCTGGCTACAAAGAGAGGGAGTGCACTCCTGCTTCCAATGGCATTTTAGCCCTGAGTCTGCCATGGTGGGGTTGGGATTGTGGGCAGGCTGGGAAGGGGGACATGAGCCAGAAATCCACCCTGATGCCCCAGTGTGGGCAGCAGGGGAGGGGGATTTCTGCCCCTGTGCCCAGGTGAGACCCCACTTGTGCCCCAGCCCTGGGGACGCAGCAGCAGGATCTGGAGCTGCTGGAGAGAGTCCAGAGGAGGCCAGAGAGATGCTCCAAAGGCTCCCCCCTGCTCTGGAGCCGGGCTGGGAGAGCTGGGAGGGCTCACCTGGAGAGGAGAAGGATCCAGGGAGAGCTCCGAGCCCCTGGCAGGGCCTGAAGGGGCTCCAGGAGAGCTGCAGAGGGACTGGGGACAGGGCATGGAGGGCCAGGAGCCAGGGAATGGCTTCCCAGTGCCAGAGGGCAGGGCTGGATGGGATCCTGGGAATTGGGAATTGCTGGCTGGGAGGGTGGGCAGGGGCTGGGCTGGAATTGCCAGAGCAGCTGTGGCTGCCCCTGGATCCCTGGCAGTGCCCAAGGCCAGGTTGGACAGGGCTGGGAGCAGCCTGGGACAGTGGGAGGTGTCCCTGCCCATTGGGTTGAAACTGGAGGGGCTTTGAGGTCCCTTCCCACCCAGACCATCCTGGGATTCTTCAAGTGGCCTCTGCTTGTGCTAGGACTGATTTAGGAGATCCTGAGAGCTTGTGTGGAGGTAAAACAATTACTGATCCCAAAACTGTGCTGGGAAGTGATCCCTGACCTCTCTCCCCACGTCCCACACTTGCTGACAGGGGCAGGGCTGGGCCTGGCCACTCCCCCCTCTCCTCTCTTGCAGATGTGTTCATTTGTGGGGGCTACAACGGAGAGGTGATTCTGGGAGATGTTTGGAAGCTGAACCTCCAAACTTTCCAGTGGGTCAAGCTCCCAGCTGCAATGCCAGAGCCTGTGTACTTCCACTGTGCTGCTGTCACCCCAGTAAGTGACTCACTTTGTTCCTCTGGAGCTGGGTTTGTTCATCCAAGCACTCTCATGTTGAGGTGTACTGCAAATAGAGCTGATGTTCCCAAGGAAGTGACCTCCCCTGGATGCAGCATCTTCTGGGAGGCTTTTACTCCTGCTGCTGTTTGAAGAGTGGTGCCACACCGTGGATTTTGCTTCCTGAAAGAAATGATGCAGAATTTTAGCTTTTAAACACCATGTGGGAAGAGCAGTTCTTGCTTGTAGAAGGAAAAAAGAAAAGCACAAATAATTCTGAGTAAAATGATTTTATCCTACTGAGAACAGCCTGAGGTGAAGGATTAGATGAGCCTGGTTCCAGCCCTTTGGAAACCACTAAGGAATTTGGTATTGCCAGAGCTTTTGGCCAGATATAGAAGTCTGGAGACCTGGGATTGATAATTAACAGGCAGCAAGAAATGCTTTTGGCTGTGCCTTCAGCTCCTGAGGGCAGAGATCACATTCCTTGGTATCATTTAGTTTGGAGACTGTTATAAATGTAGCTTTTCCGGGGAAGCCTGATAAAGGTGTTTCCCAGGCAGCTCAGTGAGTGCCTGGACAGCAGGAATGCCCTTTCTTTGCCAGCATATGGAGCAAAAAAAAAGCCACTCAGCAGCTGAGTTTTTCCCATCTCTGTGTTCCTGTCATCCCTTCAGCAGGGTTGTGCTGAGCCAAGGGAATGCAGGATGTCTGTGTGAGGTGGGTGTAGTTTAAAAAAACATTATTTTTAGCTGAAACATGAGTGTGGCTCTGTACTACTTTATTAACAGCTTGCCACACTCCTAAAATGGGTTTCTTGGGATAGAAATCACCTAAAATTCAGAGCAGAGCACGCTGAGGTGCTGGATAAATGGTTTAGGATGAGACATAACCCTTCCAGCAATGATTCCTCCCTTGATCCCAGAGCAAGGGGCTCAGGCAGTGACACCTCTGCTGAGGGCACCTCAGCAGCTGGGACTGGGGACAGCCCAACCCAGCTTTTCCTGGCTGTGTAACTCCTGTCCCCCTTTCCCCACCCAGGCTGGCTGCATGTACGTCCACGGAGGGGTGGTCAACATCCACGAAAACAAACGGACTGGTTCCCTGTTCAAAATGTGGCTGGTGGTGCCCAGCCTGCTGGAACTGTGCTGGGAGAAGCTCCTGGAATCTTTCCCTCAGCTGGCAACTCTCTCCAGATCCCAGCTTTTGCACCTTGGACTGACGCAGGGACTCGTTGAGCGACTAAAATGAGAACATCTCCCACTTCTGGCCAAAATTCACCACACTGAAGAATTCCCCCTCCCACCCCCTATTTATGGATTCCATGGATTGTCTTGCTAAGAACGTGGAGGAACCTGCTCCAGGCCTTACTCAGCAACTACATCGATGCCTTTAGAGACACTTTTAGTCATTGAAAAAAAAAATCCCCTTTTTATTTATGGAGCTCTAAATTACACCATTAATCAAAAAGTATTTTCTGAGACTAAGCAGCCCACCATCAACCTGTCATCAGCACATGCTTGCTGATTAATTGGGGAGCTTAATGAGTTACTGAATGTCTGAGCCTGTGCTTACACATGGCACCTTCACCTTGGTATTTTCACCCTTGGATCCAACGAGGAACATCAGATACAGAACAGCCACCAACCTGTTTTTTTGCTTTGGATAACCCATCCCTCCGACCCAGCTGAGCTCCCACTCTCCAAACCCACCAGTTCCTCCAGCCTTGCATGTGTTCCATGGGCACGTTCCCATCCCTGAGCTTCTGGAGACGGCTGGAACGTCCCCCGGGGCGGCGAGCGCAGCTTGGCCCGTGCAGCTCCCCTGGTGCAGTCTGTGTTCTCCCCTTTTCCTGCTGAAAGGTTTGTTTGGAAGTCTGGGAAAAAGTTGCCACTTAAGGGACTATTGTGTTGGTTACTGGGGGTGGGGAGGGAAAAGGTTTTCCTGAGGTTTTTTTAACCTTTTCTGCTCTCTTTGCACCCAGAACAAGCTACAGTAAAAACTCACCCTGTAGATTTCAGAGCTCTCTTAACCTGCTCAACTAAGTCCTAGTTATCAGCATTTCCCAGCTTTTGGTTTCCCTTCCTCCCACACCTCCCAAATTGGCCTTTTTTTTGTTGCTTCATGTTCCCCTGAGGGTGGGAGATGTGATTTAAAGCCAATTTGGGGGGTGGTTTTGTGGATCGCTCGGCCCAGGAAATAGAGCATCCAAAAAAGGGGAAAGGGAACATCACTCCCTCCTGCTGGGAACAGGGATTGTCTCTGCACAGGAAGGACAGGAAAAAGTGTCTCTGGTCTTCTTGTGCCCTCTACACTGAATTTAAGTGGCCACTGAAATCTGAGCAGCTCCAGGCATGCAATTTGTGCAAAATCTTTTTCAGTTAGAGCCCATTTTTAAGTGCCTTTTGTTTTTAAAATCAGCTTGTCCCAATGCTTTCCTCTTCATCAAAGGCAGATTTACTCTCTGGGGTTTTAGTTTTTAAGAGATTGCATTTATGTTTAAATAAACCATAGCATTTGTCTTCATGTTGTTAATCCAAAGGTGCTGCCTGCTGGAGTCACTGCCCCTCCTTAGGGAACCCAGCTCTTGTCCCAGAATTAAGCTTCCCCTGGTCTTGGGAATAGATTGTCCTCCTTCTCCAGCCTCAGTTGCTGCTTTTTTCCCCCCAAGACTCAGAAAAACAAAGGCATCAGTGCTGAGGCTTTCTCAGGTGCTCAGACCACAGGAACTGGTGGGAGCTGCTTGGAGTTCTGGTGTCTCCCTCCCTTGCACTGCACCTTTGCAGGAATTGTGCATTTCAGCCCCTTCCTGGGCTGCTGAATCCCAGACCCTGCTGGCACCTGTGGGCTGGGCAAGGCTTCCCTGCTCTCCTGCCCTGCAGGACCATTTCTCCAGCTCCTTCTTCCATCCCAAACTCTGAGGCTGAATATCCACACTTCCATCTTTGCCTTCTGGGACCTTTGTCCTGGAGCAGCCTGGTCACCCCCGTGCTGGCTTTTCTCTTACCTGCTTTAAAGAGCATCTCCCCTCATCCCCAAGGTGGTACTGGAGCCATCCAAGCCTGGAGCTCTGAGCAAGCACATTCCTTACTCTGGAAATCACTGGAGCTTTCTCTGAGGTCATCACAAAGCTTCTCTCAATGATTTTGGAGCAATCTTGGGAACCTGAGGAGGTCTCAGCTGGCTGGAAGCTGGTCCCAGTTTTCAAGGGATGACCCTGGAAACCGCAGAGCTGCCAGTCTCACTTCAGTGCCTGTTAAAATCCTGGAAAAGATTGTTCTGGGAGGTTATTGAAGAACCCCTGGAAGACAACACAGACATTGGGCAGGGCCAGCACGGCTTCAGGAGAGGGCAGTCCTGCTTGGCCAACCTGATTTCCTTCTACAACAGCATAACCCAGCTGGCTGATCCAGGAAGGCTAGGAGATGGAACCTTCAGTGTGCATCCAGGACAGACTGGGAAAGCTGGGGGAAGGCACCTGGGGGTGCTGGTTGATGGAAAGTTGGATCTGAGTCAGCTGGAGCCAGGAGGGACATCCCTGTCCTGGGAACATCAGGGACAGCAGCAAGGGAGGGGATTGTTCTGCTCTGTCAGGCACTGCCCAGGGAATGGGCACGGCCCCACGGCTGCCACAGCTCCAGGAGCATTGGGACAACGCTCCCAGGCACAGGGTGGAATTGTTGGGGTGTCCTGGGCAGGGCCAGGAGTTGGATTTGATTCCTGTGGATCCTTTCACCTCCAGCCTGCAGGAGCTGAGGAAGCATCACCAAGAAAACCACTCCACTTTTGCTGATAAAAGCAATACAAGCATCACCCACTGATGGATTTCCAGAGGGTTTTCCCATTCCATGACCTCCAGTGGCTGCTGCATGAGGGGCACAAGATCTTAGAGGCTGCTCTTCCTAAAACAATGACTTGGTTTAAGCACTTGAGCTCACAGCTCCTGCTGAGGGGTTGCTTTAATTGCTGCTGAGCTACTGCCTGTGGATGAAAACTTTAGGGAATTATAATTAAAGGAGAGGGAAAGGTTCCAGCAACTGCAGCAGCTGACAGGGAGAGGATGATAACAGCATCCACAGTGCTGCCTGGGATGGGGACAGGATGTAAGGAGACAGAGAAAGCCAGTGCAGAACAGAGAATTCCCAAGCATCCCTCACCCCAGGAGAGATGGGTTTTGTTTACCCTCAGTAAGATGATGGCACTGAGCAGGTTCTCCTACAACTTCTCTCCCATCCCATCCCTTCTCCATCCTTCCCTGTCCTGTCAGCAACTCCAGCTACTCACCCGGGAATGCTCCCAAATGTCCCAGACTAATGACAGCAGCATTGTCCGTGCTAGGGAGACAAAAAGGCTTAAATAAAGCAGCTTCATTAATCCCTAACGAGCTGCTGCCTTCCCTGGAAAGGAGGGCGCTCCCACGCTGCTTCCTGCCTCCCTGTGGGCTGTCCATCCTTTCAGAGCCCAACATTCCTGTGACAGCACTCCCTGGTTTTTATGCTGCAGTACCTCCCCCTGGAGCAGGGGGGACACAAGAGGCACCAGAGCCTCCTTGCCTGTGTTAATGGATCTCTCCATGTTGTGCTGTGGGGTTGTTTTTGTTTTTAAAGATAATAAATCAATCCAAGCCCCAACTCTGTCCTCTCACCACACCCACCAACGTTTCCCTGTGCAGAGAGAGATGTCCTCAGCCTGTCACACCCTGTGGACAGCACCAGGAGCATCCCCAGCCCTTCTCAGGAGCCTGGTAAAGACCTCGAAGCCAGGAGGACCCAGGACAGTCAGATAGGACCAGGCTGGAAAGGAGCTGAAGCTTTGGGAAGGTCATGGAGAAAGCTGGAGGCCCACAGCCACCCCACTGGCTCTGTCCCTGGGGTGAGGTGACAGAGGACAGGGAATGGTGGCCACAGAGGGCCCCAGAGCAGTGACCAAGGCTCATTTAAGGAGAAACAAAACTTGTTTCTGATTTGTACAAAAGTGCTTTAATGACAAAACAGCTGAAAATACCTTTGGGTGCATTTCTGGTGCCATCAAACATCCTTGTGCAATTCCCAGGCCCGGGAGGTTGAGGGACTTCTCAGGCACCTTCTCCCAGTGCAACACATCCCCGGGGAGGGGTCTGTCCTCAAGACACACAGATCCCCTTCCAGACCCTCCCCTAAGGATAATTTTCCTTCCAGCCACTCAAGTGTGGGCTGGAGATCCCTCTGTGACACCTTCTGGCTTTGAGGCTCCTCGTTTTGGGAGCAATTCCATTGCATCCTCCCCATCCCTGAAGCCCCAGGGGGGAGCCCAGCAGCAGCAGGAGCTTCAGGAAACGGCGCTTCCAGACCGGAGCCAGCCCGGCCGAGTCCCTGAGACACTGGAAAGGGTCTTCCCAGGTGCTGATCCCACCAAAGGGGCTGGAGAAAGGAGAATCCAAACCTCAGCAGCCACTGGGCGAGGGGGCGAAGAAATACACGGCCAGGAGGATGAAGTAAACCATCACCAGCACTGTGCCTGGGGCAGACAGAGAGGGTTGGAAGGAGTTACTCCCTGGAGCAAGGAGGGACACGGGTTTGAGAGCTGGTGTGGTCTGGATTAGCCTTCTGTACTTTTGTGGTTCTCTACAAAGTGTCCATTAAGGGGAGTTTAAACCCTTTTAAAGGGGGAAATGGGAGAGAGCCCCCTTGGAGCTGCTGTAGGGGGACAGCCTCAAGTTGGTCAACTGAGAGCCCAGGATTACTCAGGTCACCACAGGCCGAGAGCCCTAACAAGCAGATAACCCCAGGGCTGGGCCCAGGAGCCCCCCAACCCACATCCTGGGGAATATAGGGGTACTCCAAGTCCCACAGCAGCCCTGTGGGGGGTGGCCACCTTGGAAATAGTCACATTTGCCATCCATGAAGATGTAGTTCATGAGCACCACGCTGAACATGCTGGCGTAGACGTGGAGGTCGCTGAAGACAAGCGTGAAGTTGGTCGGCTGCGAGGGAGAGGATTTGGGGTTTATGGCCAACCAGGACAACCCCACTCTAGCTTTGGGGACTTGCATGTCACCCCTTAAACTTTCCCTGCCACACGGCCCCATGGTGGGGACAGCACCAGGAGACAACTGACCCCACTTCCCCCACACTGAGCAGAAGAGAGACACTGGGAAGGGCAGCTGTGTCCTTTCCATGTCCCACTGTGTCCCCAGCCCTGGTGCAGGAGGTCCCCCCGGGCTGTCCTGGGGCTACTCACGTAGAAGATGGTGAAGAGCACCAGGATGGGGATCTGGAGCATGCAGACCTGCACCGCAATGCAGTTCCCAATCTCGATGCTGGGGAGGAAGGACAACTTAGGAGCTGCCAAGCACCAGGTCTCCAGCAGCCCTTGGGGTGAGAAAATCCCAAACCACAGAGCCCATCCCAGTTCTGACACCATTTTTTGGGTGATTAATTCCCCTTGAGGACAAGCTGACAGGGATCTGACCCACCAGTGGCTGGGCAGCCCATCATGGGCACCAAGGCACGATGATGGGACTGGCACAGGGACCACCTCAAAACTCATCCTTGGAGCCATCTCACCTCAAGCTCAGGTTGTTCTGCAGGGCAAACTGGATGCCGTTGACAATCTCTGGCAGCTCGGGCACCATCGCCAGCACGGTGACACCGATGAAGTACTGCAGGTAAGAGGTGACAGAACCACACAGAGCACCTCAGCATCTCTCCCCCACTGCTTTTGGGGCTCCAACTGCAGCCAGGGCAGGTCCCCATCCCTGGAGGGCACCTCTTGGTCCTTGGGGACACCCCAGACCTGGCTCACCTGTGAGATGGTGGAGTTGGTGAGGATGGGGCTGATGTGCTCCGTGGCCAGGTCGGCGCAGGCCGACATGCACAGGGTGGAGAGCAGGAGGATGACCAGGGCCCGCCAGCGGGACCAGTGGACCACGGCACTGTGGTGGTGGCCAGGCACTGGGGAGAGAGCAGAGATGTGTGGAACACCCCAGAGAAGTGAGAGGAGTCGGCCCCACAGCCAGGACATCTGGGGACACTCACTGTGACAGTCGCTGACGTGGATGTCGTAGATGTGCGTGTGGGTTTTGAGGGTGAAGAAGAGCCCGATGAGGTAGGCAGCAGGGAGCAGGATGGACACCGTGTACACCAGGGGTCTGTGGGACACAGGTGACACTGTCAGTGCCACCAGGCTCTGGCATGGAGACGCCAGGGGAAGTCCCGTGGGGAGGGAGAAAATGGGGCAAAGGATCACTGAGGTGGGAGGGATGTGAGAACGTGACTGAACGCAGGAGGTGCCACCCCAGTGTGGGGACAGCTCTGTCCCCACCACAGTGGACACTCACTGGACGTGGCTGTAGTAGAGGGTGCCGTTGTTGTCCATCTGCAGAGAGAGCACCTGTCAACAGGGATACAGGAGACAGGGGACAGCCCTGCTGCCACCACCCAGCACGAGAGCCAGGGGGGCTCAGAGCATCCCCGACCCCAAATTCCCCTGTTGGGGGTCCAGGTCCCCACTCACCAGGTCAAAGTGACAGTTGTGGCAGAGGTAGTGGCCCAGAGGGTTCTGGGTGACGTTGTGGCACTCGCCACAGACCAGCTTCCCATACACCTTGGAGAAGAGCGTCGGGGCAAAGACACCTGCAGGGACAGGACATGGGGTGGGGCCCTGCCCTGGTGGGACCCCCCAACCTGGGGACACCTGTCCCCAACTCACCTCCCACAGAGAGGAAGAGCAGGGCCGAGCTGACGCCCGCAGAGCGGCTGTTGAAGCGCTGCTCCTGGTGCCGGATGCCCCCGATCACCATGCACAGACCCTTGGGGATGGAGAAAACCCCAAAAAATCCCCATCAGTGCTTTGCTCACAGCACCCTCCTGGCTCACAATGCCACCCACCCATCTCACCGGGACAAAGAGGACACAGCCCACCAGCGTCCCCGTCAACGCCGACTTGACCACCTCGGCGTAGCAGCGGTTGCCCTCTCGTGAGCCCTTGATGAGGGCGGTGATGTAGAAGGTGAGCTCAGTGATGGAGCCGAACGTGGCGTTCACCACCGCCCCCACCGCGAAGTTGCTCTGGGCTGAGATGCTGGGAAGGAGGGAAGGAACATCAGCAGGGCTGGAGTGTCCCCGCTTTGCCACCAAGTGTCCCCTGTCACTGCCCACCTGGCGATGGCCATCCCGATGTAGTAGGAGAGGGGCATGATGGAGAGCAGGGCCAAGGTGAACTTGATGGCAGAACCGGTCAGGTGGTTGGGGCTGTCCACGTAGCCCAGCACCAGTGTCACCAGCACCAGTGGCAGCAGGTCTGGGGTGGCCAGTCAAGGACACAACAGAGGTGGGGTGGGATTTGGGGTCAGTCCCCACCCTTCCCCCTCCAGCTCCCAGAAGGATACTGACAGCAAAGACATTGATGCCATCCACGGTGTATTTGTAGTAGTAGGGGTTGGCAGCGCGGTAGCAGCAGAGAATCACTTCCCCCTCCAGAGGCACCTCTGTCTGCAGGGGGACAAGAGGGTCACCCCTCACCCCACAATCCCCCCTGGAGCGGGGTGTGGGACCCTCAGCCTGCCCAGAGTCACCCACCATCTTCAGGCGCCGGATGAGCACCTGCTCTGGCGGCAGCAGCAGGACACGGGAGGCGGCGCGGGCACTCAGCTTGGCCACGGGGATGAGGACAATGAGGAGCCACGCAGTGACACACACGAGCCCGTGGGCCAGCACCAGCACCGGGTAGCCCAGGCACAGCCACACCGCGCTGCTGGCACAGTGCTGTGAACGGGAGGCCACCTTCAGGGATTGACCCCCACAACACCAACCCCAGGGAAGGGGAGGTGCCCATGGGCACCTTCCCCACCACCCTGGGGGGCTCTGGGGTGGTGTCACCATGTCCAGAGTGGGGCTCACCCAGTATCCAGTGCCTGCCCAGCACTGTGGGTGCCAGCGGCGTGGTGTGGGACCCCCGAGCAGGGCTGAGCTCTCCTCCGTGCCAGCCTTGCACGCCTGGTGGGATTTGGGGACCTGGGGAGAGGAGGGGGGATGTCAGGGTGTGCATAGGGCACCCCAACCTCCCCCAGGGGATTCCCAAGGCACTCTTACCTCCACTTTCTGGATCACTTTACCAAAGGGCCAGAGGAAATACCCGGCCAGGCCCCAGCAGAGCCGCCCTGCGAGGACACGACCATCAGTGCCCCATCCAGCTACAGGGACATCCCATGGAGAAGGGACCCACGAGTCCCCAACACCCATCGGTGCTGTTTGGAGCTCACCCAGCCCTCACATGGGGGTCCCAAATTTGGGACTCACCATAAGGAGCCCCTATGACAGTGACAAACATCACGGCAGCCACGAGGACGTAGAGGAGCGAGAGCCACCAGCCAAAGAGCAGCAGGTAAAGGACATTCCCACACGTCAGCGTGGACCCTGCGGGAGGGAAGGCACCAGGTGGGACCATTATCACCTGTAGCTGCCTAAATCCACCCCACCACCACCCAGGGGTGTCCCCAAGGCCACCCACCTCCAGAGCCTCGGATGACATTGAGGTCAGAGTAGAGCTCCTTAACGATCTCCGATCGGTCCTCCCAGGGCCGTGCCGTCACATGGCTCTTCCATTTCTTGAAGCCAAACTGCAGAGAGAGGGGTTTTCTTGGGATGAGCGAAGAGGAAGAATAACAAAACCCTTTACAGCCCTCCAGGAGCACCCATGGGTGCCCCCATCCCACCTTGTAGTTGTTGGAGAGCTTGTTGGCCTCCACGGCATTCTCGGCCGTCAGGGTGGTTTTCACCACGCAGCTCTCACACACCTCCTCCGAGTGCTGCTGGTGGCAGGACGGGGTGGACGTGGCTGTGGGTGACACACAGGGTCACAGTGAGTGTGGAACCCCCCCCAGTGCCTCACATCCAGCCCATCCCACAGCCAACCTACCTGGGGGGACACGGGGACGGTGCAGGTGGCAGCCCAGGTCCCCCAGGTCCCCCTGCACATCGTTGATGGCTGCGCAGTGCCGGTCGCAGAGGGAGCCCCGGCGGGGGCCGTCGCTGTCACTGCGGGAATCCGGGACCTTGGGGACATCTGCGGGAGCTGCTGGAGTCACACTGGGGCCACGTCCCCATACCCTGCCCGGGCTCAGCAGCGCAGGACAGCCAAGTGCTGCTGTGCTGGGGTGCCACCTTGGTCCCCAAACCCCGCAGGGGAGACACAG
>JACBWW010000133.1:170004-204091 GCA_020086605.1 Lanius collurio
TATTGGGGTGCACAGAGTATTGGGGTACAGAGGGACTGGGATGTGTGACTGGATTGGGGTGCACAAGGATCTGGGGCTGTGTGGGAAGAGGTTGTGCAGGATCCTGGGAGCACAGAGGGGTTCTGGGGACCCCAAAAGTGTGCAGGGTCCTGGGGCTGCAGAGCCTGGGACACCCGATGGGACAGGCTCTTCCTGACAATCCCCACGTTTTGGTGAAAAAAGACATTTCTGCACTTCAAGTTTTTAGAACATGAGACTGATGGAACTCATGGGGCTGTGCTGCCCTTGAGCTGGGCAGTTTTGGGGTAAAACCCAGCTAAACCTGGTTCTTGAACATTCCTCTTTGGTACGGGGATGGATGTGGTGATGCTGAACCCAAGAAAAACCCCAAAAAGTGTTTGACAAAACCAACCCATTTAATACAAGAATCAAATGAGCCATTTTGTACCCAGTTCCTTGGAAAAACTCAGGTCCCCCAGAACCCCCAATCCCAGTCAGTTCACACCAAAAAACAGCAATGTTCCAAAAATTCCTTTTTCCCTCCCATCAGTAAAAAATACAGTACAATTCCATGTGTTTGAGGTTCCACCTACACTTCTAAAATACTCATTTACCAGAATTTACAACAAGTTCTCCCCATGCCCCTTCCAGAAATTTGACAGATATTGATTAATCCCCTCTTTGAAGCCCATCCAAGTGCTTTTCCCCCAAAAGGTACATTCCAAAGCCTGTGTAGAGCCTGGTTCCCCACCAAGGTGCATAAAGCTCCCCAAACAAGTGGAGATCAGTGGAAAAAGCTGAAGGAAAATCCAATGCAAAAGCAAAGGCAGGTGAGAGTGGGTGGCAGTGAAGGTACCAAGGGGGTTCAGAGCTCACAAGGCCCCCTAAGAGGGGAGGCCACACCAGTTTTGTACAAAAAAATGAAAATAAAAATTGAAAATACGAGCAAAATTCGTATTTGCTGAACTCAGCAAATCAAACATGGTTTTGTCTTTCCTTTTCAGCTGCAGGAACTTCTTGATGGGTCTTAAAACACAATTACACCAAAACTCAGGGAGAAAATTAATTGGGTTTGGTCATGCAGACAAAATGGAGCAAAATTGAGCTTCCAGACTTGGAAGTGCTTGGATCCTGAAATTGTCCAAGTTGCTTCATCCTTCCAAGTGTTGGATCACTCACAGCTGTGCACAGCCTTGGGAGGGCTGTTCAGCTGCACTCTCAAAAGAGGTTTGGTTTAGCTTAGTCTGAGATCAGTGAAGCTCAGTTTAAACAGGACAGGATGAGGTGAGGAGCAGGAAAGAGAACTCCCACCTGGAGTTCATTCACAGGAGCATTTCCATGGTGAAAAAATTCCAAGTAATGTCTCAGCAAAATCCACATGGGAATTACAGACACTTCCTCCCTCTCTCCACAAAGCTCAGCTTAAATGATCCTGTTTTGTAGTAAATCCATGTTTAAGTCAAAGTTCACCCCACAGAGCAGCACTGTCCTCTGGAGCTGTGTCCCTTCATTCCCCAAAGATCCACAGGACGTTCACTCCTGATAAACCCAGATTTACACGCCTGCAAAACCCAAAGGCATCAGAATTAGCCACTTTTATTAAAAAGCTGCTGGTAATTTGATTTTACCACCATTAATTATCACCCCACTGTGGTGGTTTCGGTCTGACCCCGTCCCCACCTCATTCCCATGGGATACCTACCCCAACATCCCAGATTCCTTTGTCTTTATGATGTACAGGAACATCAGCAAGGTGTGGAACATGTTGTTCCTGCCCTGAAACCACAGGAAGAGACAAGGAGTTAGAAATCAAAACAATTAAAAATCACAGAAGTTTGCTAATTTGGAACTTCCCCTCAGAATTCACACCAGCCTTAAGGAGTGACATCAGTGACATCACCCACCAGGGATTGTGATTTGGGGTTTTGCAATAAACTGGCAGAAAATCAACAGGATTGCTCCTATTTAGGAACTCCTGTCTCCTAAATAGATACTACAGGTAGTACTCAGCAGCAGAGTAAGAACCATGTCCTGGGCAAAGACCAAACTGGACCATCCTCTGTGTAAACAGACAAAAAATGGGTCTAGGATTTAAAAAGACCCCAAATCAGCCCTGGAAATGATTCCTGAGAGCAGGAGGAGAACACAGCCCAGTACCTTGGGCAGGCTGTAGACTTGGCACTCGTAGATCAGCTCGTAGTGGGGTGGGTTGATGCTGCTCTGGTAGATGCAGAACACGTTTTCATTTGAAGTGTCTGAATTAAAAATTAACAAAAAAAGCAGATTTTAGAGGTGCTGAGTTGATCCCAGAGGAAAAGAGCAGCTCCAGGCCAGCCCAGTACCTGGTTTGTCCGGAGTCTGGATGAAGTGTTGGGAAGTGAAGGTTTTGCCATCAGGATACTTGGGGTGAGGTGGGAGCCTGGAGTCCAGGTAAGTGCAGAACACGTGCGTGAGGATCTGGGCAAACACAACCAAATCTCACTGCAATGGCCCCAAAAATGGCAGCTTCCTCCTCACAATCCCAGGAGTTAATCCCAGTCTTTGGTGGTTACAATGCTGGCTTAACCCCAGGCTTAGGAGCAGCTCCATGCCTAAATCACCAATCTCAGATTTGGCTGAGAAGGGCAGAGGAGCTCAAAAACCAGCTCTGCCCACACCAAACCCAGCAAGGAAACTTCTCCCTTTCCCTCATGAAAATCACTGGAAAAGTCTGGGCTGGCCACAGATCTTAGGAATGACAAAACTGTGAAATAAAGTCCTGGGATGAGCATCCAGAAAATCAAGTCACAGCCTGAGGGTTGTTTTAATCCTTTCTGGAGAGTTCTCAATATTTTATGTGCACAACATCAGCAGGTTATCTGTGATCTGGTGCTTTCTGTGCTCCTTAGAGCCAACAGCAGCTGTTTGACAGGGAAAACAGGAGATTTGCTGGAAAAAATGGCACAAACCTTAAAAAACCTGAGAGATTGGAACTCCCTTGGAACTCCCAGCATTGTATCACCCTCAATTAACAAAAATGTGAAATTGTCTATTTGGGTGGGGGGTTTTTTGTGTTTGTTTGTTTTTTTTTTTTTAATAGTAGCCTTAAATGAATGTCAAAACTTCTTTATTTGCACTTTTGAGCTGTTCCTGTTTATCAGGACACTCAGCTGCTCCATGGCCAGACACTTCCAAATATTTAACCATGTTCCCAACCACAGAATCAAATCCTATTTCAAGGTTGATTTTTCCAGCAATGGAATCCCTTTAATTATCCAGCAGCAAAGGTGCAAAGCTCCAATTTCTGATTTTCCCATATTCCTCAAAGACTTTCTGGCTGCTCCCTCCAAAGCCCATCCCAAAATCCAAGCAGTTTGAAGCTGTGGGAGCCAAGAGTTGCTGGGAACTCACCGAGGAGTCGGTGGGAAGGTCCGTGTCCCACTTCCGGCCCTTGAAGTCCCCGCCTCCGTTCCATCGGAAGGAGCTCATGCACCCTCCTTGGGAAAGCTCTGGAAGCAACAACAGTCAGTCACTTCCTGGGGCTGGAGGTGCATCAAAACAAAGGGCATTCTGGTGTAGAAAACAGGGAAAATTCAGCTCCTAAAGGCTTGGGAGATGTTGATAAAAGGGGGTAAAGTTACATTATCATCGTTACAGGATGATGTTTGGTTATGGATAATGAAAGGATTCAATCTCTTTCCACCCTGAGCAGGCAGGAGGAAATCATGGAATGATTTGGGTTGGAAGGGAGCCCAAAGATCATCCATGGGCAGGGGCACCTCCCACTATCCCAGATTGCTCCACCCATCCAGCCCAGCCTTGGACACTTCCAGGGATCCAGGGGCAGCCACGGCTGCTCTGGGCAACCAACGAGGTCATGGAAATGTTTGGGAATCAGAACAGCAACACCACAAACCTCTGATCCTTTCCACCAGATATTCCTGGTTTGGGGTGAGATCCAGGTACTGCACCAGAGCGTTCAGGGTGGGGATGAGCGGGGCTTTCACGAGGGCTGCCTGTTTGAGGCTGCTGATGCTGGCTTCTGCAACACAGGAGGCTCAGCCAGGGGGCACTGCCAGCCAGGGGGCACTGCCAGCTCCCCTGCCCAGGGCTGCACACGTTTTATCCCTGCCACCACCGCAGGCAGCAGCTCAGTTACTACAAAGTAGCACAAATCTCCTTCCCATCAAAGCTACAAGGAACCAACAGGAACTTGAGAGCAGAAGAGAGAGAGAAACAAAACGGGGACTAAAGCAGCATCCACCGTTTTTTATGGATTTGCAACATGTAGCTCTTGAGGAAACACTCTTAACAAACAGCCCCAAAAGAGGCATTTAATCAATATCCAGCACATCAAAATCCTCCTCTCAGTTAATTTGAACCAACAGAAGCAGCTCCTTCAGAAGCCTAACCTGACATGGAAAACATAACTCGAGTTCAACAGAATTTAAAAAAAAAATCCACGGAATTTAAGAAGCCCCAAAGTTCTTTCAGGAAGTGGCTGATTTGAAGGAAGAATTTGGAAAAGCACACAGCAGTGGAGACAGTGAGATTTTTGGGAGATGCTGAATATTTACAGCACATCTGTCTTTGTAATGTTTTCTGACTGATTAATAAGCAATAATTGATGATAATTTGAGGGTACAATTAAATTTAAGGGCAAGAAAAAAAGATACATTTAAGGATTTTACACAAATTCTTGTGTTAGCATTGATATTTCCAGAAGTATCCTGGAAAACCTTCCTAGCTGCATAAAATGCAGGAGGTGGAACAAAGCACACCAAAACAGAGCAGAAATGGAACAAAAATATTTCCCAGACCTAATTTATGTAATAGCCATTCCCAGGGAATTCCCAGGCTGCTGATCCTACCCCCAATCTGCAGCTCTGGACAGCCCATCCTCCTCAGCTGAGTGCTCACAGATTCCATCTCATCCACAAGTGGCACCAGAATGGTGTCATTGATCCACTAGGAAAGAAAAGGGGGAAAATGGAAGGTCAGAAGCAACAGGAATGTTTAATAAATCCCTCAGCTTACACTCTACAATCACCCCCACCACAATCACAAGGCAGTTTAACAGAAACACTGGAGCCAATCAAAGAGGAAAATAATTTAATTTAATTATCAAGCCAGGCAGAATTTAGGTGACCCTTTAATAGCTTCTGAAAAGGCAGAAAATTAAATGTAAAGGAGTTGGGAAAACCAATCTGTATCAGATAAAGCTTTTCTGGACAATGAGGAAAGTGGATTATGAATGAGCCCTCCAAGCACAAGCTGATGGATCCTCTCCTGTTTGTCTCAGGAAATCAGGGAGATGATTAATTTGGGGGATTTGTGCATGTCAGCCACCCCAGCCCTCAGACAGGCACTGCAATCCCTCCCATCTCAGGCACAGAGGACATGGAGGGATCTTCCCACTCCAGCCCACTTGGAATTCCTCAGAGAGGAACTTACATTCCTAAATTTTGCAGTCCAGGAATCCATGTGATCCAGGAGCTGTCGGTTCATTGTCACCCGTGCCCAAACCTATGGGAAAGTTTGTTAAGTCCAGGAGAACCTCACAGAACCCAGAGTTTTTAGGATCTGTGACAATTCCTGCTGCTTGCAAAAGAAAGGAGTTGGTTAAATGCTGGAGGACTTTTCCCCTCCATTCCTTACACAGCTCAAATCCAAACCTTTGCACAAAGGTACATTTTTAAAATCCCATTTTTCCCTCTTGACCTTTTTTTTATGTGGAATTTACCTCTTCTGCAGCCTGTTTTGAGCTCAGATCAGCTTCATCCTTGTGTGCAGAAGGAGCCTGAGACCTGCAAGCCAACTGATACTGGAACTTCCTCAGGATCTGGGCATGGTCTGCCATGGACCGGCTGTAGTTCCAAAACGTTGGGCTGCTGGAGGGGGAGCTGGAATCCGAGCTTCCTGAAAAGATCAATCCATTAAAAAGTTATGTTCAATTATTGCCAAGTGATTCTGGAACAAACAGTGCAGGGACAAGGGGTCAGTGTGAGTGAAGACACTGAAATCACTCTGCAGAAACACTGAATTCACCCTTCATTGTCCCAATCCAGAACAAAAATTGCCTGGAGGGAGTTTATCCCCCTTATCTTGATTGTCCCAACCCAGGACAAAAATTTACTGGATTCAGCCCCTTTATCTGAAACCATCTCGACAAAATCCCCCTCTTATCAAGGTGATCATCTTATCTCAGTCTGCTACAGAGATAATCCATCAGCATTCCCATGCTTAGATCCTATTCAAAGGAATAACTGGAGGAAAACTGCCTGAAGGGGAAATAGAGGGGTTCTGCCTCCTGCCCCAGTTCCTCAGTAGGTCCTTTGCCAAGCTCACAGGTGAGAACCCACAACTGGCCTTTTTACTGGTACTTCTCCCATCACAAAAGCCAGTTTTGGCTAAAACCAACACCCCTTCCAAGCTTTTCCCACTGAATGCCCCAATTTACCTAACTGAACTCGGTGCTGTTTCTCCTCCTCGTTCCTCAGGAAGGTATCCAGGGATTTGACATCTGTTATGCAGTCCTCTTTGTAGGTGGAATTGTTGTACAGGATGGGGGAGAATCGGTAGTGAGACCTTATCCCACCACTGTCCACAGGGCCCACACTCATGGAATATGGAGATCCATTGGGAGAGTGGCTGAAACTGGAAACCTTGGGAGAAAACAAAAAATATTTCATTCTTTTACTTTCAGGAGGCTCAAGCTGTGCCCATAGGGTGTGTCCTGGCCATTACCTTACTGTAGCTGCTGCTGGGTGAATAAGTCACAGAGGTGCTGTGAGAGGGGCTGGCCCCTGCCAGAGCTTGGAGCTGGGGGCTGTATCCACTCAGACAGCTCCCAGAGAACTTGGGGCTGGCACTGGGAGAGCGGGAGGGGCTGTAGCTCAGCACACACTGCCCCTGGATCGGCGGGGAAGGGGTCAGGGACAGCACCCTCTTGGCTGCTGCCTCCCGTGGAGGGGTGATCTGTACAGCTGCAATGTAAGGATGAGCAGAGTTAGAAGTGGAGATGCAACAGCCCCAAATTCCCCTTCTTTAAACACACACAAAACACACATGTTGTGCTTTTGAGGCAATTTTAGAGGTATTAAAAGGGACACTGAGAACCTGGTCCCTGCAGAACTTGGATAAAACTGAGACCCGTGACCCCAACTCAGAATAAATCCTACAGCTTGATATTCCATAACCTGGGAGCTTCTCAGCTCCTCCACCTGCCCACTCTTCTCATCTTTACCACACTGAATGTCATAATTATCTAAAACCCAATTAGTTCCACCTCAAATGGCCATAAACTAAACCACAAGTTCCACCTCAATATGAGGAAGAACATCGAGCCCAACTCCTGGCCCTGCACGGGACATCCCCAAACCCCCCACTCAGATTGCAGCTCATGCCAGAGGAGGTAACTCAGAATAAAGAATCCTGCACTGGAGAAATAACAAAAAATACCCCCAAAAAGATAAAAAAGAGGGTTTATTCCCCACCTGCCTTGCGTAGCCAGCCCATGACCTGCTGGGTGGGACTCGTGACCAAGCTCGTCGGTGCTGCTGTGTAGGTGAAGTACCTCCAGAAATCAAACAGAGCATTGAGGCTGAACAGGGCTGCCAGGGCAAATTCTGCAAGAAACACACGACTTTCTGTCATGGTTTGAGCAAAAACTACATTATTTGCAAAATCAGGTTATGTCTATTAAAAAAAGGTCATTATTAGTGCTGCCAGTTTGGGGAAGTAGCTAAGATTTCCTCTCTTTCTTAGGCAAGAAGCATTGGAGATCATTTTTCTCACTGTTCAAATTAATTTATATATTTTATATTTTAATTTTTAAAGTTGTCTTCCAAAAAGGAAATCTCATGATTTTATGAGATTTGCTCCTTTCCACCCTGTTTGATCCAGCTTAGAGTCTCCTCTGAAATCAACTTGAATTGTTGTAAAAAGCCACCCCACACCCAGAGCACAACACGGCAGGAAAATAAATCTAAGGCTCTCTAAAGCCTTAATCCACCCATTAAAAAAGATTTCATCCATTAAATAAGTTCTTCCTGCCCTTTCACGACAGAGAAAAAGCTGTTAACACTCCTTATGTGCCACTAAAAAGGATGGGATTCCAGCAGTTTCAAGGGAGATCACAGAAAGCAAAACAAAGTTTTCATTTAAAACTGAAACAGAAAAAAAAAGCTTCCCTAAAAACGACCTCCCAGCAATAAAAATGAATAATAAAGAATCCTGAGATTTGATTTAAATGCTGCAATGACTCACCAATGTACCAGAGTGGAAAGCAGGTGATGTTGTAATATGTGCTTAGGAGTTTCCCAGTCCTGAAAAGTAAAACAAGAACAGAGAATTCAGCAATAATTCCATCCTGGGGGATATTTAGGGCTCCACACAGAGGAATCTTTGCTGGTTTGAATCAGATGGAACAATTAACTTACATTTCAGTGTAGATCATGCCTGCTACAGATATATTGAGGAGTCCCCAGGCCAGCACCACCTTCCTGGTCTCAGCCTGTTTCCTCATCTTCACAGCCAGGTCGATGAGGGAAGTGTCTGGACTCTTATTCGGTGTCATTTTCTGTGAGATCAGAGGGAAAATGCAAAATCCGTGAACTTTTATTCAGCTGGAAGATTCTCAGGCAGGTTACTGAGGAACAGTGTCCATCTCCTCCCTCATTTTTGAATAATATCCTTCAAAAAGAAGAAAGAAAAACTCCTGCACCCTCCAGGCAAGACCAGCGTTTTTATCGAAAATTCTCACTTATTTCAGTAGGTAACACAGTTATTTTCTGTCATATGAAACTCACAGATTTTATTTCCTCCTTTATGCCCAGTAACACCTTATGTAAAGGAAATAACCCTGTCACAGGGAGGCAGTCCTCACATCTCCCCCCAGACTTCAACCCCTTCCCCAAACTTCTCTCCCCTCCCCAAACTTCACCTTTTCTCCACCCCAAAGCTCTCCTCTCCCTCACTACAAACCTCTTCGATCCTCCTCAGACGTCTCTGATCCGCCTTTCCAAATTTAATTTCTCCCGCTTCCCAAACCTCCCCTCTTTCCCCACCCCAAACTTCTCTCCCCTCCCCGAACCTCTTCTCCTCCCACTCCTCTACCCTCACTTCTCCTCCTCAAATTTCATCTCTCCAAACCTCTCCGATCCCCCTCCCCGAACCTCCCTTCTCCCCTCCCAACCGCCCTCTCCAAACCTCACCGCTCCCCCTCCCCAAACTTCCCCGTCGCCCTCCCAAACCTCCGCTCTCCCCCTTCCCACAGATCCCACCTCCCCTCTGCCCACATCTCTCCCCTCTCCCCTCAGACCGGCCACATTTCCCCCTTTCCTACCAGCGCTCCCCGATCCCCTCACGCCGCCGCGGCCTCGCGCTCTCTGCGCCTGCGCGGGCGCTCGCGGCTCGTCACGGGCCGCGCCGGGGGCGGGGCCAGGGGGGCGGAGCCAATAGGCGGGGCCGGCACGCGCTCGCGGGCGGGTTTTGGCGGGAAGGGCGTGAGGGGCCGCCATGTTGGGGGGGGCGAAGGGGCCCTTTCTGGGACAAATTGTGCTCTGGTTTTGCGGGTTTTTTATTGTTTTTACTGCTAAATTGTTTAATTACACATTGCCACAGTCAGCGGGTAAAATTTTAAGGGGTTTTAGGTCTTGTTTGCGTGCTGTGGAAGTGTAATTTCCTATTTCTGCATAGGTGTGACTTCGTATTTCTGTGTAAGCACAACTTCCTATTTTTGTACAAGTGTCCCTGAAACCGTCGGGATGAATGACTCCTAACACAGTCTTTTTAAAAATGTTAGCAAGTCAGGTAAATAAATATTCTTGGCCAAGGTTTGTGTGTGGCTGACAAAGTTCAAGTACATGAGCCCCAATACAAAACTTTTTCACTTATTTATACATTTTAACAAACAAATCAATGTTCATTGGTTCTGAATTGCATAATCCTCTTCATTAATTAGTATTGTATTCCCTATGGATTTCTCACTTTTTTTGCTGAGCTGGTCCAAATTATTTAGTAATTTTGGGGTTTTTTTCCTCAGACATGGAGTCTCCAACCTTTCAGGCCTTAATTTCCTCTTAATTTTCTGGTTACTCCAACATCGTTGAAGTGCCATAAATTCAAGATCCACATGCCCAGTCTTCAAATTCTTTGGGTCAGTTCATTGGAGTTTGTCAGGGTTAGTTTTAATAAACTTAATCGATGATTTCATGATCCAAGTAATAATGAAGGTCTGTGGAGGAGCTTTACTAGTGCTGGCTAAAAGTGGGCACTGCTTATAAGTAATTAAAACAATCAATTAACAATTAGTTAGGAAAGATATATCATTTCCAGTATATGCCCAACTTCAAATTTTTGTATAGGTATAACTTTGTATTTTCGTACAAGCACAGCTACAAATTTCTGTACAAGAAAACTTCACATTTCTGTGGAAGTGTAACCTCGTATTTCTGTACGGATATAACTTGGTGTTTGTTCTCTGGAATGATGGAAATGGAAAGAGCTGTGTGTATTCCATGCTAAATCAGGGTTTTACTGACAGAAACCAGATGAAAAGGAAGATGAGGAGGAGGAGGAAGGCTTGCAGGGAGCAGAGGGAAAATCCCGTGCTGCTCCTGCACTGGAATTTGGATTTTTCAGGATATGACTGAATTCCATGTTTTGCACTGGCCCTCAGCAGAAGGTTTGGGCCTTCCTGTCTAAAAGACTTTCACACCTTTGGAAATCATTATTATTTATAATTATCCCGTGTGATGATGTCCCTGTGAGGACCAGTCTTTAATCTCAGGTAGAGGTGACTTTGGATCCCTCCCAGTCCCCTCCCCATGCCCTTTTTCCTTTTTCCACAATTTATCCCTGTGCTCCTTGGCCTGAAATGCAAAACCTCAGCATGACCTGATGGATTTGGCTGAGGACAACCCTGCAAATTTGAAGGCCTTGATTTCCTAATTTAACCAAAACTGAGCTGGCAGAATGCACCTCCATTGCAGCCAGAGTTACTACACTGACACAGAGCTGCAGATTTTCCAGAAACACCAAAAATAATTCTAAATTAAATCAATATAAATAATTCTAAATCTAAATTAAATTAATATAAATAATTCTAAATCTAAAATTAATTCTAAGTGTACAAGTGGTAAACCACATACTGAAATCCCTACTCACCCTTTATCCAGGGCATTTCCAAGGTGGATTAGGAGCATGGAGGTAATCCATTATTTACAGAAATAATAGTTCTCTCACCAGTAATCCAAAATAAATTGGCGTTATAGCCAATTAACTTTGATTATCCTTGGATGAGCTTTCAGTGGTACCCTTTGCTATGGATATGAATATTTCTATGCAAAGGTGAAATGTTTCTGTAATTCTTTTTCCTAAAAATGACAGGAGGGGCCACACCACTGGATCTCAGTTTGCATCATTTGAGGCAGCAACAACAGAGGATCTGCATTTTACAAAAATGGACTGAACCCCACTGAAATCTAAAGATTTTTGAAGCTTTTCTAGTTGTTGTTGGGGACTTGCATCCATTGTGGCCTCTCTCAGTGACAACACAGGGAACATTTGTACCAATACAGCGATTTTAGGCCAGGAGAGGGTTTGCTTGGCCAAGACTGCTTTGCCCTGGCCCTGGCCCACATGTCAGCAGGGTGTTCCTGACTCACTGAGTGACTCCACAGCCTCGCCAGGGACGTCCCACCCTGCCCACACTGGAAGGAGAGTTCTGCCTGCCCTGGCCGGGCTCGCCCACACACCCTGCACCCAGCCTGGCTGTGGGAGCTGCATTGAAGCTGAGGGCAGTTGTTTTGGGGCCTTGTTAGAGCTGCAGTGGGTTCAGGGGGGATTGGGGCCTGGGGGTGCTGACATCCTGCCTGTGGACCTGCCCTGTGACCTGTCTGAGGACCTGGACCTGCTCAGTGCTGCCACACCTGCTCTGCTCCTCTTGCTTGGATCCCGTGGGGCTCTGCTGCTTGTGGTGAGGTCCCCACTCCCACCTCGCTGGTGAGGCACCTTTGCCTTCCTGCTGCTCCCCCTTTGGACCTCCTGGCATCAACACTGCAGGTGTTTTCAGCCTCTTAAAATCCCAGAATGGTTTGGGTGGGAAGGGACCTTAAAGACCCCCCAGTTCCAACCCTTCCACTATCCCAGGGTGCTCCAGCCTGGCCTTGGGCACTGCCAGGGATCCAGGGGCAGCCACAGCTGCTCTGGGAGTTCTGTCCCAAGGCCTCCCTACCCTCCCAGCCAGCAATTCCCAATTCCCAGGATCCCATCCAGCCCTGCCCTCTGGCACTGGGAAGCCATTCCCTGGCTCCTGGCCCTCCATGCCTTGTCCCCAGTCCCTCTGCAGCTCTCCTGGAGCCCCTTCAGGCCCTGCCAGGGGCTCTGAGCTCTCCCTGGAGCTTCTCCTCTCCAGGTGAGCACCCCCAGCTCTCCCAGCCTGGCTCCAGAGGGGCTCCAGCCCTGGGAGCAGCTCTGGCCTGCTCTGGATTCACTTTAATTTCATCCATGCCTGTGGCTCAGGGCTTATCTCCAAACCCTTTGGGACCTCATGGCTACAGCAGGAGGTCATTGCTGGGGGCCCTGCAGTCCCTCCAGGGGGACGAGGAGTGAGTACAGAGGTTTGGATTCAGATGCAGCTCCTGAAGTGCAGTGGGTGGAGGCCCCAGATGATGCTGATCAAGGCACTCAGAGCTTGTTGGGATACTTTGGATGCTGACATCAGGTTTGGCAGGGTCTCTTGGCAGCCCTTAAATCCATGTGGGATGTAGCATGAGTAATGAAACGAGCTCTAATTTTGTCCTCGCTTAAATCCCTCCTTCCTGTTTTCCGAGAGTGCACCAAGGCAGGTGGTGTGGACAGGCAGCTGATTGCTTGTGAAATATTGGAGTCTGTAAGCTCCAGGTGGGACTGGACTTCCACCAGGATTGCAGCAGTTCCAGGAGCAGGAAATTCCTGTGATGCTTCCTGTCTCTTGGGATCGTTTCTGTTATTCTTTGAGGGAATTGAGATCTTTTTCCCCAGGGACTGGGTCTGGTTAAACCTCAGAGAGAAGAGGACTTTGAGCATGGCATGTTCTCCTCGTGCCCCCAAGACACAGCAGTTGCAAGATGACTCATTCCTACAGGCCAAAACAGGACTAATCTCTGCCTGGGGCTCCCTTTGTTGCCAAAAACATGAGACAAATGACTTGCCTGGAGCTGTGAACACAACAGAATGTCTGTGGAGGAGTGGGGTGGGAATGGAGGTGAGAGGAGGCTCCTCAGGGAGGTGCTGACAAATGCTGAGAGTGATACAAGTGAGATCTTTATTAAAAGCTTCCTCTGGCAATTGTCAGGGAATTCCTTTCCTCATTCTCCTGAGGTGGATTGAGCAGCTGAACCATCTCCCCTGTGTCCCTCACTCCCAGGAGCCCCAGCTCGTTGCTGTCCCTCAGTAACCTTTGATTTGGATAAACAAAAAGTTTCTCCAGCAGCCCCTGTGGCCCTACCTGCAGTTGTGGGACAGCCACAGCTGGGTGTCCCCACAGCCAAAGGCACAGGAGATTATTCCCGAAGCTCAGCCAGGAGACTGCCCTCCCATATGGACAACAACTCCTCAAATATCCAGGCACCTTTTGGAACAAGGAATGGACAACTCCAAATCCACGGGAGAAATCCCGAGGACCGAGAGTGGGCTGGCAGAGCTCGCAGTGAGAGCTGGGATGAGTTCAGTTTGTCCCTGATTTCCTCTGCCCTGAAAAACATGTCAAAGGACACCACATTTTTGTGGTCAGAGCTTTGGAACCGACTCCTCCCCACCCAACCCCCCCCCCGGTTTGGATGTGTCAGTGGAAAATATTTTTTTGGAGGTGAAATCGGCCTCCTGCATGCTGATTGCCTTGAAGGCTCTGATAAATGTGAGAACTTGATCATATGGAGTGATAGGTTCTGTCAGGTAGGTTTTATCTGAGAAATAAAGCTCGGTATAAATTCCCCTTTGCCAGGCCCAGCTGAACTTCCAGCAAACATGAAGCTGATTTTGATCTTCTGTGCCCTTATCGGGGCTTCCCTGTGCCTGGAAACCTTCGTTGGGTGAGTTACACTTCTGTGGAAAACCTTGCATTTAGGGCTGGTGTTCAGTTGTTTTTCATGATTTCAGCTTCACAAAAACTCCTTGGGGCACATTTTTGGGGGTTTGTGACTGATTTTTCTTGTTGCTTTGCTGCTCTGATGTTTGAAGGAATCTTTCCTTTGGGTTTCCTAAGGAGAAGGGTCCAGCTGTGGAGTTGAGATCCTCAATTCCTCTTCATCCAAGGCTTTATTTTGGCTTTAGCTGCACCTAAGGAGCTGAACCTCACTGTAAAAGCAGAGCTGAAGGACCAGAACCCCTCCTCAGATGAGAAAGTTCACTACTTTCCCTTTTGTTCCTAAGTTTATTTCTCTTTCTTCCTCTTTTTTCCACCTTTCTAAGCATTTCAAAACCTGATTTCCAACGATGAAATCCTAAAGGTTTATCTTTATGTTGCAAAAATTGTCCCACAGGGTGTTTCCTCACAGCATCACTGACCATAGAAATAATTAAAGATAATAAAATCCTCCTGGATAAATCCTGAGGTGCAGTAAGTGAGCACTAAATTCCAGTGAGTAAATCTGTGTATGAAGACTTAAGGATTAAGACTAAAAAATAATGTAGACAAAGTCCCCAAACTCGGGGATTTGCAAAGGCAGGAGGGGCTATTTTGGTCCTTTAATCCCGAACTGAATTCTTGGGAATCCGTTCCTCAGTAGCTGTGGTTCATTGACAGCAGAATCCAACCCTGAAATAAAGTTTATAGCGATGCAGAATCCAATAATAAATTATTGATGTGAGAAAGTGCCTTCAGAGCTGATTTAACTCGGTTCAACACAGAGATCCCTCAGCTGGCCAGGGAGACCAACCTGGTGTAAACCAGGAGTAAACGAGGTGTAAACGAGTCCCTTGTCAGCAGCCGCCGTAAATAAACACCCACATAACCCTTTTTATCTCATTTCCATCTCAAAAAGGTCCCTAAGTGTGCAGTTACCGGGGGTGCTGACACCACCCACCCGGTGAGGAGTAAATCGCTCCAACCGGTGGAGCGAGGCACTTCCAGAGGGTGGCTCATCCCACCTGGAACGGTGCGAGCCCCCCGGTGCTGGTGCCAGCCTCTGCCAACACCCCCAGGGTGGCACCAATCTCCGACTAAACCACAGAAAGCCGAAATAAGGCCCGAGTTTGGTGTTTGCTCTGCCGTGAGGTCTCCCCAAACGTTGGATCCTCCCCCAACTCAACTGGAATATTATTTTCCCACCAGTACCCGATGGAGGCAGGATCGGTCCTTGTGGTTTAAGGCTCATCCGTGTCTGGTTTATGATGAAGGTGCAGGTTGTTGGTTGAACTCTTGGGTGACACCAAAGCAACTGATGAAAGGAGCCCGGCTCGGCCATTAACACACAATTAACACTGAATTAACGATCCCATTAACAAACCAGTTCACCCAGCCCCTTCTGAGAGTGGTTCTGAAGATCTGATTTATTGCAGGCACCAGGTCCTCCGAATCAAGACCAAAAATGAGGAGGAGGTCAAGCAGCTGCAGCTCCTGGAATCGCTGGAACATCTGGAGGTGGGTCATGGCCACGGGCGCTTTTTGGGACATTTCAGACAGGGCAGGATTTGCATCTCATTTGGAAGGCTCCCCTCACCCTGTGGCAGCTGCCAGAAATAAATTTACTCTCTCAACACTTTAAATTTGACCTGCAAATTCAAGTGTTCAGGAGTGCCAGAATTGCTCTTTTCTTTCCTGCTGGGTTTACATCATATTTGAATTGTTAGATCTTAATCTCTCTGTTGAAATACTTGTTTTTCCAGTGGGAATGGCAATGTTTTGTCTCCCAGGGTTGTGGAAGGAATTTATTTAGTTGGTCTACACTGTATTGAAATAGGAAAACACACTGTAAAATTCCAGGTTCTTACTGCCATTGGTGAGAACTTTTAACATCACTTTTTAACAGCACTGGCTTTAAAAGTATTATTTAAATACTGAAGAAATGAAAATTTAGAAAAGCCCTACCAAAGGAGAGATTAAAGAAGAAATTAAAACAATGGGGTTTATGTTACCTAAGACTGGAATATAGAGTTTTTCTTGAAATTATGTCTAGTAAAAGGGAGAGTAATAAAATAATCATCAAAGACACCTTATATTTTCTCTTGTTTTTGTGACCAAAGCCTTGAAATTGGTGGAAAAACTGTCTCAAGCCTCTTGGTATTTGTTATTTTATTGAGTTTATCACATGAACTGCTACAAGGTTGTGGTGAGGCCACAGAGAATGGAGCATTCCAGGGCTCCCTTCTGCAGGAGCCGTTGGATTTGGCAGAAATCAGCTTTTCTAGAGCTCTGCCAGAGCTGTTTGCTGGATGCCTTCCCCAAACCAAATCAGTTTTCCTTTCTCTTTTTAGCTGGATTTCTGGATCAACCCCTCTGCCCCTGCCCTGCCCGTGGATGTGAGAATTCCTGCTGTCAGTGTCCAGTCAGTGAAAGCCTTCCTGGAATCCCAGGGGATTGAGTATTCCATCCTGATTGAAGACCTGCAGGTGGGCAATGCCACTAGCACTTATTTTTCATAACTTTTGGAAACAGGATTCACAATTTGGCCTCTTTCCCACTTTTCCATACTCTGTTTTCCATGGATCCTCCCCTCATTTTTGTAGGTTGTGGATTAATTCCTCAAGGACAATCCATGGACTACTGCAGGTGTTCTCCCAGCAGTCACATCCATAAACTCATTGAAGGCTCCACAGGGCTCTTCTGAAAACCCCTGGGGACTTTCACGAGGTCTTTTGGCCTCAGACATTTGGGAATCCCAACACTGAATTTACTCATCGTTCAGTAAACTCTGCTGAGCGTAATTAAGGATAAAAATCACCCACTTGGGCTCTAATCTGACATTTTCTCATGAGCAGTAATCCCAAAAGGGCATCTAAACCAGCATTAACTCACTGCCTTTTCATTTATTTATTTTTAACAGCTGAAGCAGACACTTCTCACCATTTGAATGTGTCATTTTAGGATGTTCTGGATCAAGAAAAGCAAGATATGGCCGAGAGTGCCCAAAGGCAGCGCAGCAGCAGCTTTGACTTTGGTGCTTACCACACTTTGGATGAAGTGAGTATCTCAGGGGAAGAGTATTCTGTGTTTTTCTGGTCTCTTTTTATGCTGCCTTCAATTAAGCATCCTATATTAGGATCTAAAATGTCCTTGCAGCTTCTTCTGGCACATGGGTTGGGTTTTTGCAGTATTCATTTTGTGCTCAGAACAATCAGCCAGTGCTGTCTCTGACAGTGCTGATCAAAAGTCCATCAACTCTCCTGCAGAATCTGTCAAAACCCTTCCTTCAAAAGAAAAAGAAATAAAGGAATCTTGAAATTGGGAAATAAAGAACTTTTTGCCCAGAAAAGCTGTGCATTCCCCATCCTTGGGAATGTTCAAGGCCAGGTTGGAGCAACCTGGGATTATGGAAGGTGTCCCTGCCCATGGCAGGGGGGTGGAATGGGATGGGTTTTCCAACCTGTATCAGTCCATGGTTCTCTGGAAGGAATGATAGACTACATAAATATGATATGAATGTCCTCATGACCTTTCATTTCAGATTAATAACGAACTGGACCAGCTTGCATCTGAGTACAGCTTTGTGGAAAAGATCCAGATCGGGCAATCCTATGAAAAGCGGCCTCTGTACGTCCTCAAGGTACCTCAAATAGCACAGAACGTGTCCATTGAGATGGATGATGGACAGTACAGCCCTGAGCACCCCCATGGTGTGGGGGGTTCTGGACTGGAAGGGGTCAGAGTTTGAAACCCTCCTGTTTGATTTCCAGTTCAGCACCGGCGGCTCCCACCGCCCGGCCATCTGGCTGGACGCCGGCATCCATTCCCGCGAGTGGGTCACCCAGGCCAGCGCCCTGTGGATCGCCAACAAGGTTCCTGCAGCAGGGATTCACCTTTGGGGGGTTGTCTGGGCACTGTTTCCTGCTATTTCCAAGGATATCACCCCTCTGTGTGTTTAGTTAATTCACCTCCCCAAACCAGCCCAATCCCTGAGGATGTGGCGGCTGCCTTGACCAAGAATTGGAAAATTCGGTCCTGTAAGAGCAGCTGAGTTTAGGCAGAGAAAATGTAGTGGGTCAGGTGAAATTGTTACCCAAATCACCAAGATCTTTGAGATTATTTTTCTGTTTTGCTCTGCTCACCCAGAAAAACGCTGTTGGGGTTGGTTTCCTTCCACATAATGGCCAAACCTGCAGCTCTCTATAAATGAGGGTTTAAATCCTGCTGGAAATGACTGAGCCACCAGAGAAGTCACAGAATAAGCTGAGTTGGAAAGGACCCAGGGGGATCATGGAGTCCAACTCCTGGCCCTGCACAGGACCATCCCCAAGAGCTGCCCTGTGCCTGAGAGCGTTGTCCAAATGTTCCTTGAGCTCTGTCAGTGCAGCACAGTTGAGTATTCCCAACCTGGCTGTTCCATCTCAGTCTCAGTGCCAGCCTTGGCCCATTCTCTGGGACAGGGAGGAGTAAATTTTGTTGTTCTCTTCCATTAACCTCCTGTCTTCAGAATGAAATAATAAAACAGATTCACCATTCACCTCAGAGCAGTGGAGGAACAGTAATGCCAGCAGATAATGAATGTTTCTCATTTCCCTGCCCCAAAATCCAGCCTTTCCTCTGTCCCAAGCTATGAGGGAAAGAACATTTGGGAAGGAAATACTCTGCTAAGCAGGGTGTGCTGTCTGTCTGTGCCTAGATTGCCTCTGACTATGGACAAGATGCTTCCATCACCTCCCTGCTGGACAAGATGGATCTTTTCCTGCTGCCAGTCGCCAACCCCGATGGATTTGTGTACACTCACACCTCAGTGAGTCCGTGTCTGAGCTCAGGGGGATTCCTGGCTTTTCCAAGGAAATGATAAACACGAGGGAAGTGGCCTCAAAGTCCATTCCTTAATGCTGTGAGAGGAGTTACCAAAGAGCTGGGCAGACAAAGATCCTCATTACTTGTCTCACCCATCCTATCCCACTGTAAATACCCCAGTTTGAGTAAATGCTTTTGATTTTTGACCTGTGACCCATCTTGGCAGTCAGAAATACTCTTGAGATCATTCCTAGGATCAATCCCTCATGGGTGGCAGCTATTTCTGGGGGCAGTTTTGGAGCCAGCACCCAGGTTTGCTCCCTTCTGAAGCGTTTCTCTGTTGTAGAATCGCATGTGGAGGAAGACCCGCTCCAAGATTCCCGGCAGCATCTGCGTCGGAGTCGATCCAAACAGGAACTGGGATGCAGGTTTTGGAGGTAGGGATAAAGCTTCTGTGTCCTTTACACAGAACCAGCAATTGCCTTTATATAGGGGATTAATCACCCTGGAGCACAGGATGAGGCAGCAATCATGGAATCACAGAAGGGTTCGGATTGGCAGGACCTTAAATATTATTTAGTTCCACCACCTGCCATGGGCAAAGACACCTTCCACTATCCCAGGTTCTTCCAAGCCCCATCCAACCGTTGAACACCCCCAGGAATGTGGATTCCTGGATTTCTGGGCAACCTGTTCTAGGCTGCAGCATCTAAAAATACATCCCTTAAACATTCACACCCTGTTGCTGCTGTCTGAGCATTTATCAGCATTTAAGGCCTTGCTTTGGCTGCACACCTGCACCTGTCCTTAGGAAAGCCCAGCTTTGTGTGGATCTGCCCTGACCTTCCAGGAATTCTCCTTCTCACAGCTTTGTTCCTTCTTGCCCCACCAGGTCCTGGAGCCAGTAACAAACCCTGCTCCGACTCCTACCACGGGCCCAGCGCCAACTCCGAGGTGGAAGTTAAATCTGTTGTTGACTTCATCAAGAATCATGGAAACTTCAAGGCCTTCCTGACCCTCCACAGTTATTCCCAGCTCCTGATGTATCCCTATGGATACAAATGCACCAGGCCAGATGATTATGCTGAGCTGGTGAGACAGGAGGACTTGGCTTTACCTTTTTCTCTTCTGTCCAGCTGCCTTTCTGTACTTTCCATGCTCTTCCTTAATGACAGCATCACAGCTGGAATAATATCTCTGAAGCAATGTGGATCTCACAAGCATAATTCCAATGGAAAAGACCTCTGGGGGTCTCTGTTCTAACCCTGTGCTGAAAGGGCTTTGGAGTCAGAGCCAGTTTCAGTCTGAGTTTTGATTAATTGTTTTGATTTGTTTTGATATTTCTGAAGACAAATTCCACAGCTTTTTCAGGCCCATCCCAAAATTTCCCTAATCTCATGGGGAATTTGTTTTGTCCTAACACCTAAATGCAGTTCCCCTGTGGCACTTTGTTGCCTTTTCCCTCCTGAACAAAGAACACGGCTCTGTTTTCCATCCACCTCCCATTACGTAGTTGAAGTGAGCACAAAACTGACCCTGGAGTATTGGGAGATCTCCAACTGCCTTGGGAATTTCTGGTATCTCTTGAGCCTTCCCTTGACAAGCCAGTGAGATAAACAGTGGATGAACAGTTCCAGAACCTGCTGGGAGTTCATTCACCTGCAGTGCCACCTCCCAAAAATGCTTGTGGAAGCTGTGAGTGCTGTTAGTGTGGATCATCTCCAAAGCAGTTTGGAGATTTCTGGTGAAATCCTACTGTTTAATCTCAGGAAGTGTGGCTGCTTCCTGACTTTCCCTTCATCTTCTCCCCTCCAGGAATCTCTGGGAAGAGCTGCTGCCAGTTCCATCCGGTCCCTCTATGGCACCACCTTTCAAGTGGGCACCATTTGCAATACCATCTGTGAGTATTTGGCCACTCAGAGCTTTTGTGGGCTGTCCCAGGACAACAATCCCTGTCCTCCCTGTAGGGTCTGTCCCTTGTGGAAGCCATGATGCTCCTGGGCAGTGCCACCACCGGTCACACATCAGAGCTGAGCGTTCCCATCAAAATCTCATCCTTGTCCCCAAAAGCCAAACAGCAGAACAGAACTCCTCCATCCCTCTGCTCACTGCTCTGGATCATCTCCTTCTCTCTTCCAGACCAAGCCAGTGGAGGCAGCATTGACTGGAGCTATGACAATGGCATCAAATATTCCTTTGCCTTCGAGCTGCGGGACACGGGGCGCTACGGCTTCCTGCTGCCCGCCAACCAGATCATCCCAGCGGCCAAGGAGACCTGGCTGGGCCTCAAGAAAATCATGGAGCACGTGCGGAACAAGTCCTCCTGAAGGCTGGGCTGGGAGTCAGCTCTCTGCAGCACAAGGTCCTAACTCCTCCGTGTGCTGTGATGATATAAAGGGCTGAATAAACCCCCTGTGCATTCCCCCATGGTGTTTGACACGTGTCCTGTGCCTTGGGTGTGACACAGTCCTGAGGAGATTTTGGGACACAACCACACATCCACTCCCAGCCCCTGCCATGGGCAGGGACACCTCCCACTGTGCCAGGCTGCTCCCAGCCCCAATGTCCAGCCTGGCCTTGGGCACTGCCAGGGATCCAGGGGCAGCCACAGCTGCTCTGGCAATTCCAGCCCAGCCCCTGCCCACCCTCCCAGCCAGCAATTCCCAATTCCCAGTATCCCATCCAGCCCTGCCCTCTGGCACTGGGAAGCCATTCCCTGGCTCCTGGCCCTCCAGCCCTTGTCCCCAGTCCCTCTGCAGCTCTCCTGGAGCCCTTTCAGGTCCTGCAAGGGGCTCTGAGCTCTCCCTGGAGCCTTCCCCAGCCTGAAGGGGCTGGTGCAGAGGGCCTGGTGTTAACCAGCAGAATCCAGGCCCTGGAACTGATTAAAGGAATTTAATTTCCTTTAACAAGCCTCACACCACTGCCAGGCCCCCAACCACTCTCCTCAAATGTACATCCCATATATTTGGCTGCCCCTTTCTCCCTCCCACATGTTCCCAGTGGATGTGGTTGCAAGGAGGATGGAAATGGGAGGACACCTCCCCTCATGCAGCTCCCAGTCCCTCAGAGCCCTGGGTTCTGTTGTTCATCCTCCTAATTTCTTGGGAATTAAGAGCAAAGAGCTCAGGAGGCACTGAAGGATCAGAGATTAGCGGTGCCTGCTGCTGTGGTGATTATCAAGTCTAACAGGTTTATCTCAGTGTCTTGTGACCCCCCAGCAGCTGGTGAGTTCCTCACCCCCGGGGAGCCTGGCAGGAGAGCAAACAGTGCTGATGTGTCCGATAAAACCCTGCGGACTCCCAGGACATGGAGCTGCTGGCAGGAAAAGGGGGAGGTGCAGCTCAGGCAGCTGGAAGTACTCCAGGGGGTTGGATTTGGGTTAAAAGAAGCTGTTTTGGAAAGTAAACCCGTGCTTGGGGCAGCCAGTGCTCCCCCAGTGTCCCTGTCCCCTCTGCTCATGGCCTTATGCAGTGGCACCTGCTTCCCAAACCAACCCAGCTTTCCAAAATCCCATCCTCTGCCCTGTGATTAAAACCCACTGCTGGGAAATCCCAGGGGCAGGGCACACACTTGGCTCTTGGACCTGGATGAGCTGTTGCCTCCAGAGCAGGAGCTGCAGAGCCTGAGGAGCCTCAGCTGGGGTTGGGGACCTGTGACCTCATCCTGCCTTGGAAGCTCATTCCAACCATCCAGGGCTTGAGGCCCCCTGTCCCCTCCTCTTTAAGTGCCTGATGGGATGAGAGCTCATCCAGGCCTGGAACCCTGACCCCGAAGAGATCTGGAGTCAGAGCAGTGGAGGCCACCCAGAGGAACAGGAGAATGTGCCATGGTGGGATGGAGATGACACAGGTGTGGGGTGGGGAGACCTAACAGGGACCTTCCCATCCTGAGGAAGGAGATCACTGAGGAAACAGAGCCAAGCTCTTCACCACAGAGAGTGAGGGGAGAGATGAAGGCATCAGCTGGAACAAGGGAGAGCCAGGAGGGACATCAGGAAATGCTTCTCACCAGGAGGAGAAACAGCAGGACCTGGTGACCGTGGGGCCATGCAACCCCCATCTCTGGATGACTCCAAGATCCAGGGAGAAGGGAGCTGGTGGGTCCCCAGAGCTGACCATGTTCATCCAGGAGGTCGGATGGACCTCCCATGGTCCCTTCCCACCTCAACCACCCCGTGGTCCTGCCTCAAGGAGGGCCCTGCCAGCACTTCCCCAACATCACCAGTTCTGCATCACAAAGCCCCAACAGAGCCCAGCACCCTCCCCATGGCACCTCCTGCTCTCAGGGCAACCAGAATCCCCTGGATTTAGTGGGGAAAACACGGACAGAAGATGGCAGCTGTAAAAAACCACCCTGGGAGGTGCCTGCCAGCCTGGGAATACAGCCCAGGAACTCAGAGCATCCTTGACAAGCTCGGTGGGAGCTCAGGGGCAGCGCAGATAAGGCCCAACAAAGGCCCTGCTGTAACCTGTGGAACAAAGACACTGCTTTAACTGGGGAACAAAGCCACCTCTATGACAAGCCAACCTCCTGGGACAGCCTCAGTTGGTGACAGCTGCTCCACAGCCACTGCTTACACTGAAAACATTAAAAATTATTCATTTTCTCCCCAAAAATGAGCCCTTCTCTCTGAGCATTACCCCAGGTGAGTGTCCTGGTGCACCTCCGAGCTCCACGACTTCCTTCAGCTTTGAGGTGAGACTTCATCCACCATCAAGTGGCCCCAGCCCTGGGAATGGTTTGATGAATAATTTCAATTATATAGTTTAAATTTTTTATATATATATTAATACACACACACACACATGCATCAACTAATTAATCATAAATAAATATACGTTTAAATGCTTGCTTTTTCTGCGAGTAAATCTGTAGTAGCTTGTCATTACACATGCATTACTAATCATAATTATAATTGACTTACTCACAGCAATGAGCAATGAAGAAATTCATGGAACCCAAAGGTGTTTCTGGGGCTCCCATGACCGTGCCATCCCCGCTGTCCCACCCCTGTGGGTTGGGAGCTGCCCGTGCCCACAGCAGCTCCGAGCTGGGAGCACAGACACTCATCCAGGACCCGCTCACCGAGGAAGACGTTATCAGATCCTCCCTAATTTGGCTGCTCTCGTGTTGACTTTGCCAAATAAAGCAAACATTTGGGCTCCTGGGAGCCCTTCCTGCCCGCTCTGTTTGTCGCTGCCCACGCCGCAGGGACGGCCGATGCGGCCCCGGGGAGGAGATCCTGGAAGGCTCCCCAAGAACCAAGGGGGTTCTGTCTGTCCTCGGGGCTGAGGCTCTGCTCCCACCCACCATGGAGACCCTCCTGGTCTTCCTCGCCCTCCTGGGGGTCGCCTGCACCGAGCAGCTCTTCGTGGGGTGAGTCCTGCCGGAGCAGGGGGCGGGGGGACACCATGGCTGGGATGGGGAGCCAGGTGAGAGAGGCCCATCCCCACCCGCTGCCCTTCGGGGTCAGGGACAAGGGTGACATCCCAAAGGATGGAAATCTGACAGGATTTTTTCCCAAGCAGGGAAGATGAGACTTCACTCCAGGTTTGGAGGGAGGTTTTGAGTGTGCAGCCGGTAGAAATTAGGGAATGAGCCCTGAGGACATCACTCCAAGCTGTGCTCAGGGTGTAGAATCCCAAAGGATCAGGGGATGATGTGCATGGCTCACACCCCAATGGCTCTGGAGCCATCCAAGGATGGCTGGGAATAAACCCCAAGGATTGCTGGGAATAACATGCTGTGGGAAAGAACAAGATGTGGCTGGAGAAGGGGCCCTGTGGAGGGAGGGCAGCACTTTTCCAGGACAAACATCCTGGTTGGAGCTCCTGGAGATAAGAACAGCACAGTTCAAAGCAGGAATGAGGCTGAGAATGGGCACAGAATGTAGGGGGGGATTGGGATCACCCCAAATTCCTGAAGCCTCCAACCCATTCCTGGAAAGGTCTGAATGACTGCACTGGCAATGAGAACTAATTTGCAGAGAAAGTGGGAATCCCATATTCAGATTAGGGAAAACCTGTCCATAAAAATGTACCCCCAGGATGCTTGGCATCCCAACAGATGGAGCCAGGGCTGGAGATCTCATGACCAGGGACAGGACCCAGGGAAAGGCTGGAGCTGTGCCAGGGGGGTTTAGGTTGGATATCAGGAAAGGTTCTTCCCCCAGAGGGTGCTGGGCACTGAACAGGATCCCCAAGGAATGGGCACATTCCCAAGGCTGCCAGAGCTCCAGGAGCGTTTGGACAATGCTCCCAGGGACAGGGTGGGATTGTTGGGGTGTCTGTGCAGAGCCTGGAGCTGGGTGGGATTGTTGGGGTGTCTGTGCAGAGCCTGGAGCTGGGTGGGATTGTTGGGGTGTCTGTGCAGAGCCTGGAGCTGGATTTGATCCTTGTGGGACCCTTCCAGCTCAGGATATTCTGTGATGTGAGCGACCCACCTTCCTTCCTGGTTTCCTTCCTGGTTTCCTTCCTTCCTGGACATGATGCTGTGGTTGAAGGGATCTATCCAGGATTCCATCACACTCCTCCAGGCAGGTGGTGCTGGGAGGGATCCGAGCAGCTGCAAGCCAAGACTGTCCAGGAAATGCCAGGACTGCTCCCTGATTTTGGAAAAATTGCAAAGGTTTAGTGCCTGCCTGAGTCCACCAGGCACAGAATGGGCAAATGGAAATTGTTCTCACCCTGAGGAGGTGGTTAAACTGATAAATGAGGAGTTAAGAGGATGAAAGGTACAAAAGGGGAAAGAATTTTGTGCTGTTTTGGGAGCGGCTTTAAACGCTGCCCAACAGGAGAAGTTGAGGTTGGAGGTGGGAAAACCTCTCTCCCATGGGAGAGCATTTCCTCCTCTGCAGGGGCTTTGCCTGTGCTTGGGCAGCCCAGCCAGGCTGGGGTGGAACCTGTGCTAGAAATGTACCCAGAAATATGGGACATCTCCACGTGAGATATTCCCTAACATTGTGGGGGCTGATCAAACAAGGCTGGAAATCATCTCAGGCTCTCCAGCTCTTTTCCCATCGTGGCTGCTCTGAACCTGCATTTTTTTCTCTCAACACCAACAAATGATGAATATTCCAACCCTCCAAGCCAGTGTGGAGCTTCCACAGCCTCTCCCAGCCCAGAGTCCCCTCCCTGTGACCCCTCTGCCTCCCTGCAGGGACCAGGTCCTGCGTGTCATGGCCAGGAGCGAGGAGCAGATCGCCCTGCTCAGGGTGCTGGGCGAGCAGGAGGAGCTGCAGGTGAGCTCTGAGGGGTCCTGAGCCCCCTCTGTGTCACAGACCCTGGTGAATCCACGGCTCCCTCCTTTTCTTTTGCCATCCCATCCTTTTTCCTTCCCATTTTGGAGATGTATCATTTAGAACTAAATAAATATGAATTTAACCTGGGGCTCCTTGAGCTCAGAGCTCCTGTTTGGCATGAGCTGGGAACATCCCATGAATCCTCATTGCTCAAAGGGACTTCGGAGCCCACAAACTACTCAGGCTGAAACATTTCTGTAGATCCCTATCCAGACATGCGTATCCATCCCAAAATTTGTCCAAAAACCTCTTTAGACCCTTGATGGAAAGTCCTAGGGGATTCCTGGAGGTGCTGGGGAGCTCAGTGGATCAGCACCAGGCTGGCATGGAGCCAAGTTCTCCCTTTCAGCTCAACTTCTTCTTCCCAGGTGGACTTTTGGCGTCACCCCATCAGCCCCAGCCACCCCACAGACCTGCGGGTGCCCTTCCCCAGCCTCCAAGCAGTCAAAAACTTCCTGGATTCCTATAATTTTTCCTACAGCATCATGATTGAGGATGTGCAGGTAAGGGCTGCAACAGGAACAGGATGAGCTCCTGCAGCTCAATCCTGGGAGAAAGTCCAAAAAGTTGGACACCAAGAGATGGAAGAAAAATCCAACCCCCTGCCCCTTCCAGCCTGTTTGATCCTGGGGTTTATTTTTTGCCCTCTAATCAGAAATTATTGGATGAAGAAAAGGAAAGCATGAGAAGGTCTAAGAGGATAAAGAGAAGCTCCAGGACACTCGATTTCACCTCCTACCACACACTAGATGAGGTACCTTTCTCTGCAGAGCATTTGCTTTGTCCTGCTGGGGTCACGCTGTGGTCACATCCCTGTGGTGATGGTCATGGTGATGTTTTTGGTGACAGGTGAGACCTCCCTTGGGGCACCTTGGTGGAAGTTTTAGCTGAGATGGGAGACTGGGAAGGCTCCCACATCCAGTGTGGCCACTCCTGGAATCTCCCATCTCACGGAAGACATTTTCAGCTTCACTTTGGGGGTGTCACCCTGTCCTTGGGGCCCAGCTGGTGGGGGTTGTGATGGTGTTGGGGGGGTCTCAGAGCTTTTTCCTTCACCATTCATTCTACTTTTCCAAAAATCTTGTGATGTGCCTTTCCCTGCTCACACAGAGGCCCAGGCACTTTGTGTTCTCCAAGGAAGCACCAGATCTTCCCCAGGGAAGCTCTGCCTGTTGCATCCAGTGCTGGACACCCTCAAAACCAAAAGGTGAGATCCAGGCTGAGCCTCATGACCCAGCAGCTCCTCCTTTCAGATCTACGACTGGATGGACATCCTGGTAGAGGATTATCCCAACCTTGTCAGCAAGATCCAGATCGGGCAGAGCTACGAGAAAAGGCCCCTGTACGTGCTGAAGGTGGGTCCTGGGGCAGCCTTGCCTTGAAAATCCTCCTTCTCTTCAGGATGAGAAGTTGTGCTCAGGTTGGGCATCAGGAGGAATTCCCTCCTGGAAAGGGTGCTCAGGCCTTGGAACTGCCCAGGGAGGTTTGGAGTGCCCATCCCTGGAGGTGTCCGAGGAACGCCTGGATGTGGCACTCAGTGGGACGAGGTGGGGATCGGGCACAGCTGGGGTTCCATGGTCCTGGAGAGCTTTTCCAACCCCAGTGATCCCACAATTCCGCACAGTTCAGCACCGGGGGATGGAACCGTCCGGCCATCTGGCTGGACACTGGCATCCACTCACGGGAATGGATCACCCAAGCCACCGGTGTGTGGACGGCACACAAGGTGACCCCCCCCATCCTGGGGACCCCAATTCTTACCCTGCAGCGCTGCTCTGTCCCACCCCTCCTCTCTGAGGGGCATCAGGGCAGCTCCTGCTCCTCTCCATGCACAGATTGCTGAGAAATATGGGCAGGACCCCTCTGTCACTGCCATCCTGGACAGCATGGACATCTTCCTGGAGATTGTCACCAACCCCGATGGCTTCGCCTTCACCCACAGCTCCGTGAGTGCGGGGACACCGTGGGGGCCCTCGTCGCAGTGCTGGCCCCAGCCAGGGCTGTCCGTGGTTTTGGGGTGGGATGTTCCTCCCCATGTGGGATGGTGAGTGGAGATCCCTGGAGATGGTTGGGATTCACATCCCCCTTCCAGTCTCCTCTCCGTGTGCTCCTAGAACCGCTTGTGGCGCAAGACCAGGTCCATCAACGCCGGATCCCGCTGCGTCGGGGTGGATCCCAACCGGAACTGGGATGCTGGGTTTGGAGGTGAGACCTGCAGGCATTGTTTGTGCCTCAAAACATTGAACTTTCTGCCAGAGTGGAGAAACCCAGGCATGAAACCCCTTCCTGAGGGATCCTCTCTGGCTGGTGCCTCCTCCCCATGCTCCAGGTGCCAGCTCCAGCAGCGATCCCTGCTCCGAGACCTATCATGGCCCTCACGCCCACTCCGAGAGGGAAGTGAGAGCCATTGTGGACTTCATCCGTGGCCATGGCAACGTGAAATCCGTCATCTCCATCCACAGCTACTCCCAGATGCTGCTCTTCCCCTACGGATACAGGACAGCGCCCATACCCGACCACCAGGAAATGGTGAGGTGGCCCCAAAATGGGGGGCTGTGGCCACCTAGAAAAGTCAGGCAGAACATCCCACGAGCCTCCCTACTCCTCTCATTAGATACAACCAAAATATTGAATCCCTTCAGTGGGTGGAGAGTGGTTGCAAGATGAACCTCAAACATCAAAAATTAAGGGTTTTTTGGGAAAACCTAGAGCAGTGTGGGTGGGGAATGATGGGCTCTAGATCCCCCTGCTGCTTGATCCACCAGATCCCACCACTTTTTGGTGGTTCCTTTGCAGAATGAACTGGCCAAGAAGGCTGTGAGTGACTTGGCCGCCGTGTTTGGGACAAAATACACCTACGGCAGCATCGCCAACACCATCTGTGAGTGTCCCTCCCTCCTTCCACCACAAATCCCCTGGGAATGGGCTCCCATCTCTGCTCCTCTCCCTGCAGACATGGCAGGAGGCACCACCATCGACTGGGCCTATGACAACGGGGTGAAATATTCCTTCTCCCTGGAGCTGAGGGACTCAGGGCGCTATGGATTCCTCCTGCCCAGCTCCCAGATTGTCCCCACCGCCACTGAGACGTGGCCAGCGCTCCTGGACATCATGGTCCATGTCCTGGAGCACCCATACTGACCCCAACACCTCCCACAGCATTCCCTCATCTCAATAAACCCTCATGGAGACTCAGTGGTTTCAGGCACCCTCGTTTTTTCATGCTAAACTACAAAAAAAGGGTGGCAAAGGACTCCCAGCCCTGCAGGTGTTTATTTTCCCCTTGTGCCTTTGGCTCAAAGTCCCCATCCTTTGGAGCCAACAGCAAGCACAGGAGGAGATGGGGGGTTTTGGGCAACCAACCCCAAATTTATGGGGTTTGGAACAGCTTTGCTCCATCATCCCTTCCTAGGAGGCTGCAAGGAGGGACACAAGGCACCCTCAAGGCCATTGCTGGGTGCAAGGTGCTTCCAGGCACTTGCTGTTTATTTTTAGCTCCTGGGACAACTGTCAGCTGCTCTGACCCCTGCCCTGGGCCAAGCTCTAAATCCATTTCCCCACCGCTGTGGGGTTTAGGGATCCATCTCACCAAACCAAGTAAAAAATCTGCATTTTGTGCTTTCTCAACCCAAACCGATCCTTTCCCTCCCCTCAGCCAGCGCTGGGGGCAGTAGGATTTTGGCACCTCTCGGTCTCACCTTGCTGGCAGCTGACTCACCACACCCCACCCTGTTCCTGGGACAGGTTTGGCTGCGACTGGGAGTGCCTGGATGGGGATGGCAGGGCCTGACCTTGGCCAGTGGCAGCCAGAGCCTTCCCAGGGCCCTGGGAAAAGGGACAGCTGGAGGGGCTGGGCCAGGGAACCCCGATCCCAATGGGATTTAAGAGGCCCCAGGGCGCTGTTGGGATGATACTGGCTCTCCCAGCTGACCATGAGGCTCCCCGTGCTCCTGGCTGCCCTGGTGGCAGTGGCCACCTGCACCGAGACCTTCGTTGGGTAGGGGGGCTGGGATGGGGACGGTGGCACCAGGCGAGGCAGAAGGAGCTGGTTCAGCCCTGAGGGAGCACAGGGAAAGGCTCAGGGGAAATCTCTGGGATGGGGGGGGGATGCATGGGGTGGGGTTAGGCTGCACTAACGGGGCTGGAGCTTGTCCCACACACCCCAGCACTCCCTGACCCCACAGGCACCAGGTGCTGCGTGTCACCCCCAAGAGCGATGAGGAGCTGCAGAAGGTGCAGGAGCTGCAGGCCCTGGAGCATCTGCAGGTACTGGCTGTGGGGTTGGATTTTGGGGACACCTCCAGCCCATGTCCCTTGTTTTACACCCCCCAAGCAAAGCAGGGACAGGGTTGGATGTGGGATTATGAGAAGCAAGCAGTGAAAAGCAAGACAGGCTGGTGCTGGGGGGTGCATCCCGAGGCAGGATCTGACCCCCTTATCTCCATTCTTCCCTGTCCAGCTGGATTTCTGGCTGGCTCCCCGTGGGCTCGGCTTTCCCATCGACATCCGCGTGCCCTTCCCCAGCCTGCAGCCCGTCAAAGCCCACCTGGAGGCCAGTGGAGTCTCCTATTCCATCATGATCGAGGATGTGCAGGTCAGCAGTGCCACAGGGGAGCCAGGGGAGAGGGGGGGTCCCACCCCCTGGGAATGAGACTCATCCCCCCCTGTGTCCCACAGGCCCTGGTGGATGAAGAGCAGATGGACATGCTCCGGAGCAGCCGCCAGCTGCCACTCGACACCAACACCTTCAACTACGAGGCCTACCACACCCTGGCTGAGGTGGGAAAGAACAAGTTTTGGGGCATTTTGGGGGGAAAAGTTTGCTCCTGTGAAAGCCCTGCTGCTCCACATTCAGCAAGGGCAGGGGGTGAGTTGGCAGTGACTCCCACATCCCTCCTTCCCAGATCTACAATTTCATGGACATGCTGGTGGCCGAGAACCCCAACCTGGTGAGCAAGCTGGAGATCGGCCGCTCGACCGAGGACCGTCCCCTCTACGTGCTCAAGGTGAGGATTTGTGGATTGTGATCCAGAAGGGAAAGTGGTGGCACAGGGACAAAGCCAAGCCCTCCCCTCTCTGCTCTCCCAGTTCAGCACAGGGGGCACAAACCGGCCGGCCATCTGGATCGACACCGGGATCCACTCCCGCGAGTGGGTGACACAGGCCAGCGGTGTCTGGTTTGCCAAGAAGGTACTGACACATCCCAGGCACAACTTCTGCCCCCAAAAGGCCACATGGTCCTCAGGAACTGTGGGATTCAGGTGGGTGATCCCACAGGGAGGACAGGGAGCCCCAAACCTCCATTCTCTCTAGATTGTCCAGGATCACGCAAATAATGAAGGTGTGGCCTCCATCCTGGAGACGATGGACATCTTCCTGGAGATTGTCACCAACCCTGATGGCTTTGCCTTCACCCAGACCAAGGTACTGGCCTGGATTTCCTCTCTCTGGTTCCTACAGCCACACTGGACAGGGCTGGGGAGCAGGCTTTGGGGTGCTGCACATCCCTGAGAGGGCAAAGCCTCCTCATCTCCATTTCCATGGGATGGGAAGGGGACCACCACGAGCTGTGGAGCTCCAGCCCTGGGCACCAGCTGAGGTGGCTCTGCCCTTCCAGAATCGCATGTGGCGCAAGACCAGGTCCAAGCACTCGGGCTCCATCTGTGTTGGAGTGGACCCCAACCGCAACTGGGACGCAGGTTTTGGAGGTCAGAGCTCTGCCCTTGCCCCTGGGGAGCGTTTCCACTCTCCAGGTGGAGGCTCCGAGGCCATTTCTGACTCAAAGATCCCCTGATGTCCCCTGGGGAAGAGGCGGGATTTGCTCTCTGTGGCAGAGCTGAGGGTTTGGGCTCCACCAGGGCTTTGATGCCCCCCAGTGACAAATGAGAGTCACCATACAAATCTCTAGGAGGAGCCCCAGGAGCATTCCTTGATCACCACCAAGCATCTGAGGGGTGGGAAAACCTCTCGGGCTTGGAAGGCCCCAAATTCCCACTGTTTTCACCATCCTCTCTTCTGCAGAGGCCGGAGCCAGCGGAAACCCCTGCACGGAGACGTACCACGGACCCTACCCCAACTCAGAGCCTGAGGTGAAATCCATCGTGGACTTTGTAAAGAGCCATGGGAACATCAAGGCTTTCATCTCCATCCACAGCTATTCCCAGCTCCTGCTCTATCCCTACGGCTACACCGACACCCCAGCACCGGACCAGCAGGAACTGGTGAGGCCCACGTGGTTTGAGGGGTTGGGATGGGGTGGAGCTGCTCTTCTGCTGTTCCAAGGAGGAGCCAGCTCCATATTGGATCCACTGGGAAGCTGGGAGGAGCTCTGCATCCTTTTTGCACCTGGAAAAAAGCTGTATCCCAGAGGCTTTTCCTTTTTTTGGCTCATCTTTCCTTCTTCCCTGTATTCCCAGCACGAGGTTTCTGCCAAGGCTGTGGCAGCTCTGTCTTCCCTGTATGGCACCAGGTACAAGTATGGCAGCATCATCACCACCATCTGTAAGTTCTGGGGGCAGCCATGGCTCCTCCAAATCCCCAAATCATCCCTCACACCATGGCTTGGCCAAACATCCCATGGAATTCCCACATGAAGCGATTGAGGCTCCAAATCCCTCCTGTTTTTTCCTCCCTCAGACAGAGCAAGTGGAGGAACCATCGACTGGACCTACAACCAAGGGATTAAATATTCCTTCACCTTCGAGCTGCGGGATACGGGGCGCTACGGCTTCCTGCTGCCCGCCAAACAGATCGTTCCCACCGCTGAGGAGACCTGGCTGGCGCTGAAGGTCATCATGGAGCACGCCCGGGACAACATGTACTGAGCTGGGATCAGGGCTGGAGCAGCTGGAGAGGGGGAAGAAGGCAATAAATAAATGGAAAGAAGGATGAGAAAAGCCTGTGGTTGTTTTCTCTTTTTCCCAAATCGGGTGGAAAAGCCCTTTTGGAGCTGCAGTTGGTGCCAGCACAAACAGGCTGTGCTGGGCCAGTGACCTGGAAAGGGAATTGATAGAAAGGGCATGAAAATAGCAGAACAAAGAGAAGGGAAGGTGGTGGTTTTCTCTCTGTTCTGGCAGAGGATGGAAAGGGAATTGGGCTCTGGGACATGAGGTCAGCGGGATTTACTGGAGTTCCAGAAGAACTGGAGAGGGACTGGGGACAAGGGCTGGAGGGCCAGGAGCCAGGGAATGGCTTCCCAGTGCCAGAGGGCAGGGCTGGATGGGATCCTGGGCAGGAATTGTTCCCTGGGAGGGTGGGCAGGGGCTGGGCTGGAATTGCCAGAGCAGCTGTGGCTGCCCCTGGATCCCTGGCAGTGCCCAAGGTCAGGCTGGACATTGGGCTGGGAGCAGCCTGGCACAGGGGGAGGTGTCCCTGCCCATGGGATGGCCTTTAAGGTCCCTTCCCACCAAACCCTTTTGGATTGAACGATCCCTCCTCACCTGCTGCACTCCCTAGGGAAGGAGGGGCTGAGCCCACTCCCAGCTTTTCCAGACTCTCCACAGCTCTCAAAGCTGAAAATAAATCACTTAAGCAGTGCTGTAATTAACATTTTATTAAATTAAACAATTAAACCTCTCAGCCTCTGTAGAGTTCGACTCTGCTCCAAACACCACCAAGAGTCCAAATCCACACAAATCCATCAAGATGGTGGGAAGGTACATCCAGTCCTTCCTTTGATTCCTTGGATTTGGAGGATCTCAAACAACTCAGGCCAGTTTTGTCTGACTGTTTCACCAGGAGGTTTTCTCAGAGCAGCCAGGGATTCTGGATCTGTCTCCCACAGCTGGATAGCAAACCCAGGATTTTAGCCAATGCAGTGCCACTTCCAGGAGCTCATGGAGCTGGAAAAATCTATTCCCACAGCAGCAGGATCTTATCAGACTGAAACTGCCAGCCCT
>JACBWW010000133.1:219091-235498 GCA_020086605.1 Lanius collurio
CCCCCCCCCAAAAAAAGCCCTTTGAGGCCATCCAACACTTATCCCCACTTATTTGTGGGACATCTCAGCACTTGCAGTTCATCATGGAAACTGGAAGTGCTGGAATTTTTTACCCTCAAGTAGTTTTTGAGTGCTCCCCTGACACAGCTGCTTCCAGGTGGCTCCAAATTCCTTTTCTTTTCAGGCTTGGGGCAGTTTTTGGGCCCTACACGCAGCCCTCCCAGGCAGAATACTGGGATATGTGGACAGCAGTGCGGAATAACGATGGGAATCTCGTTATGGACAGGTACCTTGGCATGAATTCCTGCTCTGAGGTTCCCAGAGCTCAGCCAGGCTCTCCACAACTTCCAGCTGCTTCTTTTGGAGTCTGGGATCAACACTGAATTCCAAGACAGAGCTGGGGGGTGATGTTGGGGCAGGGAAATGAAGGTTGGAGTTGGATCTGAGCCTGCACATGGCTGGAGATGTGGAACCTTGGGATATTTCCTTTGGAACTCAAGGGCTTGGATTTGGGGGCAGGGGGGGGTAGGTAAGAACTGGAGCTAAAGCTGGGGCAGATCCCCCAGCACTGTCCCAGGAGAGATTTGCCTCTGGATTTGAAACTTCTGGGCCATTCCCAGAAGTCTCCCAATCCCAAACCTCCAGCTTGGGAGTTTGGAAGTTTTGTTTTCTCCAGTTTTGAGAAGGATCTTGAGCTGGTGGTCACAGGTTCAGTTCCTTGTCTCCCCTTTTCCCACTGGGAGAGTGGAGTCACTGAGCCCAGGGAGGATTTTTGTGGTGCTGTTTTCCCATGGGAGATGCAGATCCCACTTGGATCTCACTGCACAGCCCCGGGAGCAAATTCCAGGCAGGGCAGCACCCACTGCATAACAACGAATTTTTCTTCAGTATTTTGCAGTACATAAACCAGAGAAAGAAGCACAGAGAGCGCTGGGTTGGGGCTTTGATGTCTACCTCGGTCCCACGTGAGTAGGAATCCATTCCTTTTGCTCATTGGGATTGTTGGGAATTGCCTCCCTCTCTTCCAGATGCTGGCTCCTTCCAGGCATCAGCCTCTTGTTGTTCTGAGCTCAAATCCAGTTTAGCAGCAGAGGTAATTCCCTGGTTTATGGCTGGTTCTCCAAGTGCTGCTCCAGGGAAGTTGAGGAGCTTTTCAAGCCCAAAAAGTTGTTTGGGGTTTGGAGGCTGAATTTGACCCCAGGGCAGACCAGCGAGAGCCCATTCAGAGCTGGTTGGTTCAGAGCTCCACTGGAAGCTTCCCAAACTTTCTGTGAGGAGGGAACACTTCTGCAAGTCTCCTTGGCATTAATTTATGGATGTCCTAATTAATGAATCCATTAATTTATGGATTGAAAAGCTCTGCCTGTGCTTCCCTTGCAGTGCATCTCATCTATGGGCCCCTGGACCCTGTGAATCCACACCCAGAGTTTCTCCAGCTTTACAAGTAAGACAAAAGTGGGAATGTGCAACTGGGGCTTCATTCCAAGGGATATTTTGCCTGACTATTCCCTCAATTCCATTCTCATGGAGGCTGTTTTTAATTCCCACTGTGACTTGCACAGCCAGGTGCTTCAGTCAGAGCAGTTTGGAAGTTGCTTCCACATTTTAGGCACCAAACTCAGGATTTTCAGTGGATCCCATGATCAAATTTAAAACCACAGAGGGAAGATTTGGTACCTGAGGAAGTCTCCCCCTCCAACCTACCCTGAAGGAAATCCAGCCCTTGCCAGTGGTCAGATGCAGCTGCTCCAGGCTTTTTTTATCCCCCAAAATGGGCAGAATCCTGGCTGTGCCATTGGGCTGAGTGTGCTGCAGTTCCTGGGTTTCAGCTTTGCTCCATTTCTCTCCCAGGAAGGTGCTTCCCATGTCCACAGTGTCCGTGCTGGATGACCACATCAGCCACTACCCCCAGCTGGAGGATCCCACAGGATTCCTGAATGCTTATCTGAACTTCATCAACTCCTTCTGAGCTGCTGCAGCTCAGTTCTGCCCCTCTGCTTCTGAGTCAGGCTTTGGGGGCAGGAAAAAAAGCTTGATTTTATCTCCCCCATCCAACACTGCACTCACACCCTCATGCTGGGCTGCCAAATGGAGTTAAATCCTTGGAGCACTGGAAAAATGAGGGGAAAAGCAGGAAAAGCTGACAGCTCTTTCAACCCTGTACTGCCCTTCTTGCCCAGCCTCTGTATTTAGAGAGGGAGGGGTTTAAATTACCATTAAATCTGTGTTCCTTCCTTTCTTCCTCACCTTGACTTGGGAAGAAACACCAGTTCATCAGCAGGTCCCTCCATCCCCTTCCCTTCCCAGTTTTCCATATGGGATTTTTTCCCAATTTGAACCCAGGGAAAGGCTGCCCTGGGGTTTGGTATTACCTGACATAAGGCTCAGAGAATTGAATCTGCCTCAAGGGATGGAGTTTTATCTCTCTCTGTACATTGATTTTTCTGTGTGGAAGAAGAGACAGTCACAAAAATATTGTAAATTTGGAGGTTTGAGGCATGTTTTAATTGTTTATGTTGGGAATTTAATAGCATCCCTTTAGGAATAAGGGGGTTTTGCTTCATAAACAGCCACAATGGGCTATTTTTTCTGTACTGGAGCAGACAGAATTAGAACAAAAAAAATTTCTATTTTATTAACAGTAATTCATATGAATTCCACCACTTGAACCAGTGTTTATTTTCTGTTAATAAAAAGCAATTTTGACAAAAATCTGATTCCATTTTCTTGCCCCCCTGCATCTTTTATCTTCCCTGGTTGACTGCAAGTGGCCAGAGATGCCTTAAGTTAGGTGGGAATGTGTGACAACGAGGGAAGGGACTTGGGAATGGCTCAGTACCAGCCAGCCACAAATGGAACATCATACAAAATATTTCCCAAATTGAGGAATAAAAACTACATGCAGAAGGACAGGCAGGAAAAGGAGGAATTCCAGGAATTGCTGTGCTGGAACTCTCAGCCCACAGAAGCCAGGATGACATCGACGGACGTCTCATCCTTGCTCCTGACTGTCACCTGCATGGTCACACCGTCCCCCAGTGCCAGCCTGGACCTCACCAGGACATCACAGCCACCTCTGTACACACCTGGGACAAAGCAACAGGGACAGGTCACTTTGGGAGAGGCTCAGGGATCCAGTCCTGATCCAGGGACAATGGCTGAAGGCAACACAGGTTTGGTTTTCAGCTCTGCACGTGGGTCACAACCCCATGGAATGCTCCAGGTTGGGGGAGAGGGGTTGGAAAGCTGGGAAAGGCCCTGGGGGTGCTGGTGACAGTGGCTGGACATCCCCAGGTGGGCAAGAGGCCGATGGCACCTGGGCTATGCCGGCCCCAGTGTGGGGACTGTCCCCTGTGGTGGCCCTGCTGAGGTACCACCTGGAATCCTGGGGGCAGCTCCTGACAGGAGAGACCTGGAGGGGCTGGAGGGTGTCCAGAGAAGGGTCTGGAGCCCCAGGAGGGGCTGAGGGAGCTGGGAAGGGGCTCAGCCTGGAGCAAAGGAGGCTCAGGGGGGACCTTGTGGCTCTGCACAAGTCCCTGACAGGAGGGGGCTCAGGGGGGTCGGGCTCTGCTCCCAGGGAACAGGGACAGGAGGGGAGGGAACGGCCTCAGGGACAGGGTGGATTTTAGGGAAAATTCCTTCCTGGAGAAGGTGGTCAGGCACTGGCACAGCAGTGCCTGGAGTCCCCACCCCTGGAGGGATTTAAAGCCCTGTGGATGTGGCACTTGGGGACATGGGCAGTGGTGGCCTTGGCAGGGCTGGGAATGGTTGGACTCCCATGACCTCAGAGGGCTTTTCCAACTTAAACAATTCCATGGTTCTAGAAGTTGTGGGTGCTGCAGGGCAACTCAGGATGTGTCTTTAGCAACAGGAACTTGAGAACAAGATGCTCCAAGAATCACCCTTCTGAGATAAGCTCAGGCAAGGAATTGAATTAACCTGCTCTGGCAAGTTCTTAAATCAGAGATTCTCCACCATTCCCACAGATAGAATTCCCTCATTCCACAGAGCACATCCACAAGTTGGCACCAGCTACATTCAACATATTCACCTTCCTACAGAGGAAAAAACCTTTTCCTACAGAGAAAAACCTCCCCAGACAACAGCAGGATATCCTAAACCATTTCCCTTAATTTAGAATAATCTGTGGGGCCATGGAAACCTGGAGTTCAGCAGCAGGAACACTTACCAGCCAAGTAGAGGGTGTGAGAATTTTTGTTTTCTGGCACTTTATCTGACCTCTCACAGGGCTGCATGCCCAGGAATTTGATGATGTTATTGACAGCTTCTGCATTCAGAGATTGAAGAAGAAAATGATTCCAGGTAATTATTTATGGCAAGAAATAAAATCCCAGCATGATTTCCCAGGTGGGTCACCAATAAATGAAGGATTCTCTCACCATCCAGGGTTTTAATGGAGCTGAGTGCAAAGGTTTCTTCTTTCTCAAAGTCATCTCCCACCTCTTCCCAGGCAGCTGCAAAGTTGGGCTTTAGAACCTTCTGGAGATGATCAGACACTGTCACCTCCAAGTCTTCCAACTGGGAGAAAAAAAAAAAAGGGAAATTTTCAGGCCAGTTATGAAAATGATCCTCACTTTGGAAAGAGAGCCCACAGCATTTTGCCAAGACAATTCCTGGTTTTAATCCCATGAGAGACGTTTAATAATAGCTTCTAAGAAGAGGGAAAATAGTATTTATGGTGGAAACTTTAAAAATAATTACATAAAATATCTGTGAGATAAAGGAGAGCAGAAAATGAGGCCATCACTTGATGGGCCAAAGCCCTTTACAGCCCCTACTGGGCTTCCATGGAGAGACTTTCTCAGAATCCAGGGGATCCTGGAATGGTTTGGGTGGGAAGGGACATTAAACATCATCCACAGTGCCACCTCCTGCCATGGGCAGGGACATTTTTCACCATCCCAGGCTGCTCCAAGCCCCAGTGTCCAGCCTGGCCTTGGGCACTGCCAGGGATCCAGGGGCAGCCACAGCTGCTCTGGCAATTCCATTCCAGGATCTCCAGCCAGCAATTCCCAATTCCCAGTATCCCATCCAGCCCTGCCCTCTGGCACTGGGAAGCCATTCCCTGGCTCCTGGCCCTCCATGCCTTGTCCCCAGTCCCTCTGCAGCTCTCCTGGAGCCCCTTCAGGCCCTGGAATGTGCTGGAAGCTCTCCCTAGAGCTTCTCCTCTCCAGGGGAACATTCCCAGCTCTCCCAGCCTGGCTCCAGAAGGAGCTTTTATTTCCTTCAATACCTCCTGGGATCTGACTTTTATCCCCATCATTGACCACACAATTAACAGATATTCAAATGCTTGGGGTGGAAAGATTGGGGCACAATTCTGAAAACACAAGTTATTCCTTCCTCCCTTCCTGTCTGATCCCACAAACTCTACATAGGGTACTAAAACTTTTGACAGAAGCGAGGTTTTGGGGAAGGATCCAAAAATGACATTTTACAGGATTTTGGTGTTTCAGGCAGATCTGCCACGGATTGATGGCAGGTTTGAGAGGAAACTTGACCCAATGGCCACATTTATCCCAAATTAGTGCCAATGGGAAAAGGGAACAAATCCTGGACTCACCACATATTCATCCTCATACCCATCCTCCTCTGGCACCCCCGTGTTGGGGTCGCAGTCCCGCACAGTGAACTTCATGGTGCAGCTGAAGGTACAAGTGACTGGAAGGGAGAGAAATCTGGGATAATTGGAGCAGATTCCTCTGCTGGAGCCCTCTCTTCCCAAAAACAGACTGGAATACCCATCAGTTTTGTCCCAGGAATACAGAATGTGGCTGAGGTAGAGCACTTTATTATCATTTTTCTCTTTGATTTGAAAATAAAGGCCAAAGGAGGAACTCAAGAGAGTTCCAAGGGTAAAAAGCCATGGATTCCAAATGCTGCCATGAGATCCAGCAGCAGCCACCAGGAGGAATTCCACAAGGATTTCTGACAAGTGGAATATGATCCAAACCCACAGTTCAGCAAATTCAGATTAATTCAGTTCTAATCTTCCCTGCTATTAAAATAACTTCCAAATCCACTCCACTGCTAAGTCATGTAAATAACTGCAAACCCAGCAGTGTTTCAGTGAGACTAAGGAAAGAAAGGGAAGTTTCATGCCCAAGAAAATCTCATTCCTACATTTTGTAGTTGTTTCTAATTATCTAAAGAGAGGAAAAAATTAGGCCATTACATAAAGCCTCAAATTAAGAATGTTTTTATTCTATTTGCATTTTCCTTTTACTGGTTCTGTTCTTGAACACTACCAAACATCCAAGGTATGAAATGTGCTCCTTTCATTGATTCCAGGCAGTAAATCCAAGTTTCCATTACCTGCATGCTCTGCAATCCTCTTTAACATCCCATTTTTAATCATCCAATACCACTGATTATTTATAACAATTATTCTACTAAAAAACAGCACTTGTGACACAAAAAAAAAAAGAAACAGCAAGGAACCTCAGGATGAACCAAATCCCACACCTCCAACTCTTGGTGTTCTCCCAAACCTTCACTGAGGGATTTGTTGGGCAGAATTTCTCACCTGCAGTGGGGTCATCCTGGGGGATCCTGACCAGGGTGTAGCACATTCCAGGCTGGTTGTAGGGCAGGCTGGGAGCTGGGATGCAGCAGATCACATCATAAGCATCTGATGGCTCCATCTGCACCGTGACTCTCTCCAAGAGCTGATCATTCAAAGTGTTTGTGCAATCAAACTGCAGCAGGAAACAGGGAAAAGGACTTGGAAACACTTCAACATCAAGAGTTTTTCCCCCAAATCAGCTAAAGTGTCCCATGGCATGCAGCAAACTTTCTGCATTTTGAGCAGCTCTGCCAAATGCTGCTGCACCCTGGGAAAAGGGTGTGAATTCCCTCACCTGGAAGACAATGTGGTTTGGGAATACGTGTTTGATGCAGCGAACAAAATACTCTGTTTCTGCTTCTGTGAGCTGCACTGGTTCTGAAGATTTGAACAAAGGACCCAGGCCCTTAAATTCTGGGATGGCTGCCAGTTGTTCTGTGCAGGAAGGAAAAGAAGATCAACAGTGACAGGCTCTGATCCTGCCATCATCCCAACACTTCATGGACTCTCGGAATGGTTTGGGTTGGGAGCAATATTAAAGATCATCCAGTTCCACCCCCTGGACACTTTCCACTGTCCCAGGTTGCTCCAAACCCTGTCCAGCCTGGCCTTGGGCACTGCCAGGGATCCAGGGGCAGCCACAGCTGCTCTGGGCAACCTCTGCCAGGGCCTCTAGCCAGGAATTCCCAGTTCCCAAGATCCCATCCAGCCCTGCCCTCTGGCACTGGGAAGCCATTCCCTGGCTCCTGTCCCTCCAGGCCTTGTCCCAAGTCCCTCTGCAGCTCTCCTGGAGCTCTGCAGAGCCACTGATCTTCTCTCCTACCTTGAAATATGTCCTGGCGTGAAGGAGCCACTTTCTCAGGTTTGCTGGTCACCAGGGCAATCTCTGTGGAGGAAAAAGAAAAGACTTTATGCTCTGTCTCAACTAAACCTTGCAGGAGATTTAAATGCATTAAATCTCCACTAAATATTCCTTAAATTCTACTCCTTGAATTCTATTCCTTAAATGTTTCACACTGCCAGCCTGGATGCTCACACATTGAAATATCTTTTTTTTTTTAGTGAGGAAATAGTGAATTGAAAGTAGAAAAAAGAAGTCTGAGTTATGAGTAATAAACCACACCTTAGCCCTGAAGAGGCAGCAAAAAAATGGAAGGAGGAGGAGAAGGAAGAAAAAAGAAATCCAAAGCTGGTTGTGCTAAGTCAAGATGCTCAAGAATTGTGCAAGGATGTGGAAGAAAGCCAGAAAAGTGACTGAGTGCTCCTGGAATGGCTTTTTTCCAAAGGCTCTGAACCATTAAATTCAGATTAAGTACAGACTTGTCCCTGGTAACAAGATCAGCACAACAACAGCCCCCAAGGCTTCAAGCCTTGCCTCCAGGCCATTTCCATGAAGCCTGGGTGTTACCTGCTTTCTGTTCAAAGACTGGTGCTGTAGCCAGGGGAACTGTTTTCATGTCAAAAGGCTTCTCTGAAGGCTCCAGTGTGTATTGGTGCAGGGCTTTCTCCATCCCAGGAACAGAGACTGTCAACCCTGCAGAGGAGAAAGGCAGAAAAATTCAATTTTAAGAGCTGGAACTGCCACAGGCACTGCCATGCAGGGCTGATCCACATGAAACACAAAACAGGCAAAGGAGAAAAAAATTGCTGCTCAGAAGATGACACAAAGTTGCCAAGTCTAAACTGTTTACTCCCAAGAATCTTACATGTATTAATTAAATTCTCTGCTCATATGAATATTCAGTTACAGACATAAAATGTTGTTATAATCCACCCTCATCCTCGTTTTGGATTGGAAAAGATGGAACAAAAATCAAAAAAAAATTATGCCAAGTGAAGGAAGGCTCAATGAGAAAAGCCCAGCTCAAACTCCTGGCTCCATTTCCCAGACCATGCTTCCCATATTTTGCTAAATGCACTACTCTCACCATAAGCACTTTGCAGGGAAGTGCTAAGGCCAGAAAAAACTCCATGTGAATGAACAGCTCTGAATGGTTTCCTTACTCTCACTGACCATTAAAAATGTAGGCAGCATTCAGGGCCAGCTGTCTCTGCTGCAGGACATTCAGGTAGAACGTTGCCCTGTCCCGGACCTCGTCATCGCTGTCCATCATGCACCTATTTGGGGACAAGGGGACAGGGGTCAGCCAGCTCTGGCCACCAGAGAGCTGAGCTAAAAATGACACTGCCAAAACTGGATTTGAGACTGCAATGACAGTCAGAGCTCCCTCAAGAGATTTTCAAATTATGTCAAAATGTGTTTCTACAATACAGGAGTTGGTTTAATTTCAATTAAAACATTAACACTACATGTCTTAGCAAGAGACATGAACCTGTGACATGGGAACACCCAGTTCTGGAAACACAGAAGTTATTTATGAGTAACCTGGAGAGGAATTTTCTTGTTTTAAAGGGTGTAAAAAATGCCCATATGTAGAAAAGCTCTGTAGGGGGAGAGTTTTGATATGAGCAGATACTGATGGGACAAAGAGGAACAATTTTAAACTAAAAGAGATTTAGGTTGGATGTGAGGAGGAAACTCCTGGCTGGAAGGATGGGGAAGCTTTAGCAGCTGTGGCTGCCCCTGGATCCCTGGAAGATCCAAAGCCAGGCTGGATGTGGCTTGGAGCACCCTGGGATAGTGGAAGGATCCCATCATGGCAGGGGTGGAATGGGATGAGCTTTAAGATCCCTCCAACCAAAACCAGTCAGTGATTTATTACCCCCTGAGCAACGTTCTCAGACCAAATCACCATCCCACATTTCCATCACTAATCCCATCTCTCCCTTCCTCGTCTCCAGCAGGGCTCTGCTCCCTCCAGCCATGCATTTTCCCCACTCCTCAACTGGGATTGAGAACCTCAGTGCAAGTTCCAGTCTGGTCTGATCTTCCTTCCCTGGCTGCTTCCAGGGAATCAGAGGGCTCTGTGTCACCTCAGGCTCAGCACAGGCCCAGCCATCCCCACTCACCTCTGGAGCAGCACCAGGATACTTGGAAGCAGATTCTCATTCTGTGCCCCAAACTTTGCCAAAGCACTGACAGCAGCTGCAGAGAGAACAGGGAGATGTCAGAGAGGCCCAAGTTCTGCACAAACACATTCTCACAGCCCTGAATTTTCAATTTACAGAGCCTTTCACTTCCACACCATAAACCTTTCAGTGGTAGAGCAGGACTAAACTATTCCTGTATTTCCAAATGGAAATAATTTTGTGATCAAGATCAGCTTAAGAGCCCTGCAGCTCTGCTCTGAGGGAGCCCTCCATCAGATATTTGTTGAAGACCTGTGGAATATTCTAGTTGTTGGCCCTTCTGCCATTTGCAGCAGCTCCCACTCCAGATAAATCTGTTTCCCACACAAGCACCAGTGGTGACCAAGGCCAGGCTACACCCAGTGGCTTTGCAGGGAGCTCAAACCCCTCAGCAACCACTTGGAGCTGCCTCTCCAAATGAATCAAACTTCAGCTTGGCACCAGCTTGGAGAAAATCCCCACCCAGAAAGAGGAAGCTGTTTCAGGAAGCACAAACTTAGGACAATGACATTAAATAGGGAAGCAGCAGTGTCCCCTCATGTGTTACACCTTGAATTCCAGCAGACACTCAAAGGGCCTAGAACCAAAGTATTACTCATGTTCTGAAGCCCAGGTGCTGATACCAAGAGGATCTGAGGAGTTTAAACAACCTCAGGGTAAAACCACCTCCACAGCTCTGCACAGGGCCTGGGGAAGAACCATCACTCCCCATACTCCAAACCCAGTTTTAGCCTGGGAATTCTCAGCCGTGGGAGCTTCCAGGACTGGAGCTGCACTCACCAGCCCTCACAGCCTCATTCTCCAGCACCACCCTGTTGAAGATGAAGCGGATGTACTTGGATGGGCACGGGGTCCTGGGGCCCTCCTTGCCCAGCAGGTGCAGGATCTTGGTGGCCAGCACGGTGTGCTCGCAGTCCTCGATGAACTCGCAGAGATGAGCCAAGCCTGACTCCTTGCTCTCAGGGTTCTCCTCGATGATGCTGATTATACAATCCACAATGGCTCTCTTGTACTCAAAGCCACCCTGGCAAAGGGAAATCAGGGACAGTGATCTTCTGACTGAGCGAGGCTCAGCTCCCTCACGCTTCAGTGACTGCTTCCCACGGAGAAAACAATCATTTGTACAAACTGGGGTAGGGAAAGGTGCGCTGGAGGACCTCACAGAGCATTCCCAGCCCCTTGACCCATCAAGGCACAACACCTGAGCATTCTCAGCTCCAATTCCTGAGCATTTCACACAGGCCTGACCCACTCAAGCCCATCTTTCTGTGCACCCACCGACAGAAGAGACCTTTCCCATCACCAAGCAGGTCGAAATCTGCCAAAACACCCCCCAGAGCAAGTGTCACACGTACATCATCCCTGAGCATGTTGGACAGGAAGGTCATCATGACACTGTGCTTCCGAGGGTACTTCTGGCACAGGGCACTGATGGCCTGCACAACCACAACCTGCAGAACAACACAGAAGGACAGGGGTCACGTGTTTGTTTTCCTAGGAAAAACACAGGCTTTTATCTCCAGTTGTCACCTTGATTGATTAAATCCATGTACAAGGATAAAAATCAGCTGGTGGATTCTCAGGGTCAGCGTGTAACAACTTTGTACCAGGGTGCTGCAAGAACTGGTGCTGGCAGAGAGACTGGAATTTAGGATGGAATATGTTAACTCCAAGGCTTCCCCTCCTGCCTTCCTTCTGCCCAGGGATGATCACAATACAATTTCAATTTGTCACATTCTGTCATTAAAACTCTTTGCAATTTCAAATTTGTCTAATACTCATTTTTCTCACAAAAACAAGGACTTAAGACCACTTTAAGCAGCCGGATTTTGCAGACACCTGCTGTGCTCCTCATGATGTAACAGGTACAACTGAACCATCCTGAACTAATTTATTACCAGTTTAGTTACTATAAAACTGATAAATTAGGCAGAAATTTAGAATTCACAGTTTCCTAACTATGCATAAAGACTCATGTGATATAAACTCAATCAGAACAATTAAAATCCTTTTTCCTCTCTAAAACAACCAGAGGGAAATACAAGATTTGTGGGAGATTGCACACGAGCCAGGAATCCACCAAATGATATTTTTCCCTTCTTGGACTGCTGGGTGGGAAGGACACAGGATATTTGGGCTGGAAAGCAGAGCACTGCACCTTCTGAACTTCACCCTACAAGACTGAATCACCAAAGCATTAACAAACAGGAAAAGCTTGGTAAAAAACAAGAATGGGAGAAAAACCTGCAGCTGGAAAGAGCAGAGGCCTCCAATGCCACACCTTAAACTCATCTGATATTTCTGACACGAAGGAGGAGATCTGTTTCATGAGCCTGTCCACACTGCTCTCGCTGCCTGTCTTCAGCAGCGTGGTGATGGCCAGGGTGGCGATGCTCCGGTTGGAGTCGGTGATGAGGTTTTCCAGGTCCAGGTTGCAGGCAGTGACTGCAGATGGATGCTTCATGGCCACCTGCAAGGAATGCAGTTCCAAAATTATGTGGGAGCAGGAGCACCCTGCAGTTCAAAGCATTTGATGTAATCAGAGCTCAGGGGTTTGGTTTCAGTATTTTAAATGAATTTTAAGTTACAGCTCGTGGGTTTGACAGTCACAAATTGCTGCTGTTGTGTTGTGCAGCTCTGCAATCAGAGTATTTCCTTCATGTGGATATTGTAATATTAAATATCCAGGATTCTGCTTCCTTCCAGCTGAAAGCTCACAGATTGTCTAACTGCAGCTTGTTATATCCCTGTGGTCCAGAAATGAGCAAACACAGCCTGAATACAGAAAGATTTCTTCACACCAGGAGATCTGGCATGGAAAAGCCAATTCTCCAGCATGGGAGAATTCCAAATAAAGATATTGCAAGGGCAGCTGCTCTGCTTGAGTAACACATCATTAGGCACTGCTGACTAGCTCTGAACTCAGAGAATGAAGTTTGTTCAGAGGTTTTGGAAGCACTCACTTTATTCAGGGTCCGGACGGCTGCGTAGCGCAGGACAGGTTTGGGAGAACTGCAGAAAAGCTGCAACACTGGGAAAAAAAAAACAAACCAAAAAACAAAGATATGGCCCCTTTCAAAGAAAGAGAATAGAGTAGAAAGTCTACTGTATCTCCATTCAGCTACACACTGCTAAATAGCCATGCAGCTCCATGCATAATTTATCATGGGCTTCACACACAGGTTAAAAATAAACTCCTGGGGTTTATCCTACTACCAGTAACAGGGGGGTTGAACAGTTGCCTTTACATTCCAGTTCTATATTCCAGGTGGAGAATTTTCCCAGAGAAATCGTCCAAGGTCAGGTTGGACAAGGCTTGGAGCAGCCTGGGATAGTGGAAGGTGTCCCTGACCAAAGCAGGCACTGGATGATCTTTAAGGTCCCTTCCAATCCAAACCATTCCATGATTCCCTCCCATCCCAACTTCCTGCAGCTGGATAAAGACCAGTATCACCCTGTGCCACCTCTACTGCCATTTATCTGGATGAAACAAGGAAAAAGGATCTCATCTGAAAGCACTTTAACTTGGGGACAATCAGAAAATTTAGGGTTTGGGTATTGTAATCATACTCTATTTTCTCTACATTTCTTTATTACCCTCTGTTTCAGCTGCTGCAGGGGTACAAAGGGCTGTGACCAACCTGACACAGCAGGTGCCAGCTCCCTGGCCGTGCAGTTTGGCAGGTGGATGATGGCAGAGGCAGCCTCATAAATCACCATCTCATGCTTGTTCCTCAGGCAGCTCTCAATGAAGTCAAACAGGGGACTTTCATGGCTACAAAAACAAGAATCCCAGGATCTTTTAGACTGGAAAAAACCTTTGAGTGCAAGCATTATTCCAACACTACAGTTCTGTCTCTGTGGAGATTTCCACAAACACTAAAAAAACGCTGCAAACTCGAATTGATTTTTGTATTTCAAATTCTGCCTCTTACTCACCCCTCCTCAGACTCCTTGAGGAGTTTGCTTGCAATCCTGATCAGCATGCAGTAGGCAAATTGGGATTTCAGTCCAGATTTGGTGAATTTATTCAGCATCTTGGACACAGCCAGGCGGTCGTTTTTCCTAAGGTGGTAGAGCAGCCCCAAAGCGTGATACTATGGAATGGGAAACAGAGGGGCAGGCACTGAGTACAGCTGGAAAAGCCACGTTAAGACATCAAAGAGGGGTAAAAATTGCTGTTTCCTGGCAGAAATACCTTCTAACCACAACTGAGCTGAGTTTCCTGACAAGTTGTAAAGATCTGCAACATTTCCTTCCCCTTTCTATCCACTCTCAACTATTCCTGAAGATCCAAAGAGCCACAAAGTTAATTTATTTCCCTTTTTTTTTGCCCCCATTAAATATCATAACTTCAAAGGTTCCAGCTTTGCACAGTCACACCTGCATTCCTAATGAACTCCATATCCAGGATATCCCAAGGCCCTGAAATGACAGCTGACCTCACAAAAATCCTTGAGGCCTTTCTGATGGAAGCACAAAAGAACATTTCTAGCTCCTTGCCGAGTTATTTTGGGGCTTTTCTCCCGCCCTAAAGCTGATTTACTGTAAGGCTTAATGAAGCTGCTAAGTGGGCAAGAATAAAGCTGATTTTACAGAATCTTTCTGATCATGAGTCTGCAACAGACAGAATAATTCCATATTCTGAACAGACAAAATAATTCAATTTCCACAAATGTCTGGAATATCTGTGAAATTTTGCTCTTGTGGAGATCTTACTGATATTTGGGTTCATCTTTGTGGTCCTTTTGCATCTGGCAAAGTTTCTGAAGGCCAAGAGATGCTCATTGGGAGGCAGTGAGATAATTTCCCAAACTTTTTGAGCACTCAGATTCAAAGCCCTTCTGCAACAACCACTGTAGGACAAATTCCAGCTATCAGAAATTTAGTAGGAAAAGGGAAGAGAACTCCAGAGCCAGCTCATAATTAACAACCTTGTGCTGGCATCATGGTAAAACTCATGATTTTTTTTCAAATAATCAAGTTGTTTCCCACAAATCACAATTCTTGCTTTTAAAAGGAAAATAAGGTATTTTTCCTGAAGTTTTCTTAAGAACTCCCAGAATTCCACTAAACTCCCCCAGTGTTTTTAAGGCCAGGCACCCTCAAACACACCTGTACCATGATGTTGTCACTGGAAGCTGCTTCCTGAGCTTCATTGATCCACCTTTTGACCACATCATAGCTGATCTTCATCATGTGCTGCAAAAAAAATTGACATTGGAGCCAAGCTCACAACAGATTTCCCAACACAGCCAGTCTTTATCCTATAAACTGTGATTTTTCTTACATCTCGGTCTCCAACTACCACACTTCCACTTCTATTGATAAAAATATGAACTATTGAGATCTTTCCCAGCCTTTTCTCCTAAACAAGGGAGAGGAAAACAGAGTGGATTCCCTTGTCTTGCCCTCCTGGTGCCTATTAGCAGAATTAATCCTGAATTGCAGTTTTAGCAGGGGATTTCATGGCCCCTCCCCAGATAAATTCATGTTCTACACTGACTGCAGAGATGATGAGCATTTTGCACTAGGAATTATTATGACTGATGAACTCAAATGTTAAGGAAGGAATTTGAGGAGAGAAAGGAAACCCTGTTTTTCCCTTACTTTTCAGTGAGATGAAGTGTCATGTCAGAGAAAGAACAAAACAAACACAGCAGACTCAACTTCCCATCCAGACAGAACCCCAGATTTACAAAAATCTTCTCCTTTACTTACTAAGGAAGACACCAGAGCAGAGCTGGACACGCTGGGGACTTTGTCCACAACGGCCTGCTTCATGTACCTCTCAATGGCTTGTAGCATTGTACCCTGAGAGGGGGAAAAGAGGGAAAAAGGCACTTTGGAGGAAGAGCATAAAAGCAGCATAAGGCAAAAATCCACATTTAAAGGACCCTCAGCAAAAATCTTGAGTTAATTCTGCAAGGCAGATGTGAGTTTAAGCTGCCTGGTCCTGAAGGTTCAGTGACAAAGTCACCAGCAGAGCAATCCCAGACCAGAAAGGAGCTCCTAAATCTTCCAACTACACATTCCCAGTGCTCCAGCTCCACAGAGCTCCTGGAAATTCCACAGGGCATTGAACAGAGCAATCCCAGATCAGAAAGGAGCTCCTAAATCTTCCAACTACACATTCCCAGTGCTCCAGCTCCACAGAGCTCCTGCAAATTCCACAGGGCATTGAACNAGCAGAGCTCCCAAACATTCCAGCTGCAAATTCCCAGTGCTCCAGCCCTACAGAGCTCCTGCCAATGCACAGGGCATCAGGCAGAGCAATTCCAGATAGAAACTGGAGCTTCCAAATCTTCCAACTGCACATTCCCAGTGCTCCAGCTCCACAGAGCTCCTGCAAATTCCACAGGGAATTGAGCACAGCAATCCCAGATCAGAAAGGAGCTCCCAAATCTTCCAGCTGCACATTCCCAGTGCTGCAGCCCCACAGAGCTCCTGGCAATGCAGAGGGAATGAGCAGCCCTCTCTAGAGCAATGGTCCCATTACCACTGTAAAATACACCCTGCAAGAGAGCAGTTTTGGGATTTTAAACCCACCCATCACCTCCCCCACAAAGTGGCCCAATTTGTACTCACATCAGTGATCCTGCACAGAGCTCGGATGGCCGGGCCTCGATAGACATCCTCCTTCCCTGTCATGTCTTTGGTCAAACTGAAACCATCAAAAACATCCTGTTAACACCTCTCTAACATCCTCATGTCTCACTCTTTTTGTGACATTCACCTCATTTAGCAATTAGCTGCTAAGCTCTAGTTCTGGCTAGGAACAACTTCTTAAT
>JACBWW010000133.1:242648-253103 GCA_020086605.1 Lanius collurio
CCCCCTGCTCGCCCCTCCCGGGCACCGCATCCCCTCCCTGCCCCCGGCTCCCCATCCCAGCAGGGCGGTGCGTCCCTCCCGATGGCCGCGGCTCGAAAGCGAAAGCGAAACCACTCGGGCCGCACCGGGACAGCGAAAGCGGCAGGGAAGAGCCACGAAGCCCCCGCTGGAGCGCCCGCTGGAGTCCGGAGCTGCCTGCGCGCCGGTCCCATGGCACGGCCGCTGCTGCCGCTGCTCTGCGGTACCGTCGCTCTCCTGCTGCTCCGCGCCGCCGCCGACACCGGTAAGCGAGGCTGCCCCGGGCTCCCCGGCACGCCTGAACTCTCCCTGCTGTGCCCGCACCCTCCCCGGGCTCCCTACACTTTCCCCAGGGTACCCACACCCTCCCTGGGGTCCCTTCCCCGGAGTGTCCACGCCGTCCCCAAGGTGCTCGCTCCGCTTCCCGGGATGCCCGTGCTACTCCCCGGGATCCCTGCTCCGCTCCCTGGGGAGTCTGCTCCGTTTCCTGGGTAACCCACGCCGCTCCCTGGGGTGCCCGAGCCCCCGCTCGGGGTGCCCACACTCTCCCTGGGATGCCCACGCCGTCCCGAAGGTGCTCGCTCCGCTTTCCTGGGATGCCCACATTCTCCGGGATCCCCGCTCTGCTCCCTGGCGAGCCAGCTCCGCTCTCTGGGGAACCTGCTCGACTTCCGGACGCAACCACGCTACTCCCTGGGGTATCCAAGCTCCCACGGAGGTGCCCAAACTACTCATGGGGTGCCCATGTCACCCCCAAGGTGTTTGCTCTGGTCCCTACGGTGCTCGCTCTGCTTCCCGGGATGCCCACAGGGATGCCCACGCCGCTCCCTGGGATGCCGGCCCCCCTTCCTGGGTCACCCAAGCTACTCCCTGGGGTAGCCGAGTCCCCTCTCGGGGTGCCCAGGCTGCTCCCCGGGGTTCCCATGCCATCCCCGGGGTTCCCGTGCCATTCCTGGGATGTCCAATCCGCTTCCTTGGGTTCCCAGGCTGCTCCCTGGGGTGCTCACTCTGCTCCCTGCATTCCCAAACCTCTCCCTGGGTGCCTCCCATAACCCCCACCCAGAGTGCCCAGGCTGCACCCCCATGTTCCCAGGGTGCCCACCTTGCTCCTGGCATTCCCACACCACCTCCTCAGCAGCGTCCAGGGAAGTTGGAGGTGATTTTTAGGATCCATGTGATGGGCCCATGGCAGCGACATCACTGTGGGACTTCAGCCTGGGTGGGCTCTGTGGGTTTTCCATGGCACTGGGAGTTGTCTGTGGCTGCTGAACCCGGAGTGGCACATCGTGTTTTGCCTGTCCAAAAGCCCAAAATCCCAGAATCCCTGGAGCGTGAAAGCTGAAGAACTTTTAAGATCACTGAGACCAATGATTAACCCAGCACTGCTGAGGCCATCATTGACCCCAAGTACTTTTAGATCCCTCCAGCAACGGGGAGACCCCGGGCAGCTGTGCCAGGGCTGGACAGCCCATTCCAGTGCTTTCCAACCTTTTCCAGGAAGGAATTTTCCCAGTATCCACCCTGCCCCTCCCCTGTCCCTGAGGCCATTCCCTCTGCTCCTGTCCCTGTTCCCTGGGAGCAGAGCCCGACCCCCCTGAGCCCCCTCCTGTCAGGGACTTGTGCAGAGCCACAAGGTCCCCCCTGAGCCTCCTTTGCTCCAGGCTGAGCCCCTTCCCAGCTCCCTCAGCCTCTCCTGGGGCTCCAGCCCCTTTCCAGCTCCCTCAGCCCCTTCCCAGCTCCCTCAGCCCCTTCCCAGCTCCCTCAGCCCCTTCCCAGCTCCCTCAGCCCTTCCTGGGCCTCCAGCCCCTGCCCAGCTCTGCTGCTCTTGGACAGAACAGCTCTGAGGAAAATCTCATCACAGCTCAGACATTGGAACCATCCCTTGGTTCATCCCTCGGGAGGCCCTGGAAGCAGCGAGAGCATTATGAAACATTTAATTCACTGAAAATGTGGAAACTGTGAAGGATTCTGTGAAATAAGGCTGGAAGGGAACGCAGAGCTTTGGAACACCTTAAGTTCCCTCTCTCCTCTACGCTCCTGTGTTCTCCCAGAAAATTAATTCACCCCTATTTATAAAGGGATGATGGGAAGAGCGAGGACTGTAAAATATCTTGGGTGACAAAAATAAGCCAGAAAAACCACATGAGCTGGGAGGAGACAAGTCCTGAACCTCAGGAACAGGCTAAAAATAACCCTCCCTGAATAGCCCTCTGATCTGCCCTAGATGTCCAGACAACATTCCAGACAGCAGTGGTGGCACCAGGATCGTTGCTTGGAGCAGAAAATGTGGTTTTAGGGGGTGCTACAAGAAAATTAATAATATTTATTTATTTTAGTTTAGTTGATGGATAGTTCAGGATGTGCTGCTGCATCCCATGATGTTCCCACTGGGTATCCCATCCTCTCCTGCTTTCCATCCCTGGCCCAACTGCTCAATTGGAAATATTTTTTGGTTAAAACACAAAGTTTTCTTTATTTCTGTGATTTTGGAATTTGTCATGGATTTTTCTTGGGTCCAGATTTGTGAAATTCCTCTTCTCTCCAATGTTTTTTGGATCATGGCTTTTAAATTTTGAGCAGAAAACCCCTCACCTGTCTGGGCCTTTTCCTGATAATTTTTTAAGGAGAACAGCCAAGTTTTTCCTGGTGTGGATGCTCTGGTGTCCAGTTGTGGTTGTGCATCCTTGGGAAGCTGGATTTGGACATGGGATGATATCACATGGCAGCATCTCCATACCTGGGATCATCCTGGCTGAATTCCTGGTGCTGGCACATTCTGCTTCCCAACGTGCCAGAATGAGCTCATCCTCCAAAACCAGCATCACTGGAGATCACTGCTGGAGAAAGACAAGAAAAAGGGCAGTAAAAAATTCATGGAAATGCAAAATCCATGAAGATTGGGCACATTTCAACCTGGCTATTTGATGCCAGCAGGATGCAGGGAATCCAGATGGAAGTGAGGCAGCTGGAGATGTTTTCCTGGGAAGGCTGGCTCCTGGCACCACAGCTCCTTTGGGAGTTAGGCCAAGGATGGGATGAAGCTTTGAGCACCTGGAATGATGCATCCATGGGAAATTCCAACTCACTGCTGAGGGATAAAAGCCTAAATCCTGCATCTCCAGGGCTGTTTCCTCCTCTTTTCCCCATTGGAATGTGTTTTGTCTCATCAAACAAGCTGAAATCCATGGATGGTGTGAGATGCCCGATCGTGATCCTGGAGAGTGGCGTCACTGGGATCTTGTGGAACAACTTGGACATTTTTTGGAAGATTCCAATCAACTGGAAAAAAAATTCTTTGGGATGAGGAAAACAGGTTTAAAAACTGGAAGGCATAAACAGAGCTGGCAGATCTCCCTTTTTCCTAGACATTTTTGGTGTTTCCAACTGGATTTCCTGCTGGGCTCCCTTTGGAGCAGCACTGGAGTTGGCACCGGGGAGGGATTTTCATTCACTGAAGGCACCGTTTCAGGTCTGGTGAGTTGGGAGGCTGTTACAAAACATCCCCAGGCATTTCCTCAAAACCCAATTCCAAGAGCTGCTGCTTCCAGGAATTCTGCCCATGGCTTGAGAGGCAGCCAAGGGCTGCTGTGCTCAGCACACACATGGTCCCCCTGTTCACTTGTGTGGCCTCTGACCACACTGACTGCAGCCCTCGGGGTGTCCCAGTGCCAGGACCACACTTGGCTCAGCCAAGCACTGAACTGGAGCAAACTCCCCCTGGGATGTTCTGGGAATGCACCACAAGTTGGGGCAGGAGGTTTTGAGCATGGAGATTTTTATCTCGGGGTGTTTTGGGTGCCACGGGGGCGCGTTGTGTTCCTGTCCCCACTGCTGCTGTGCCACTTTCCCCTCCTGCTCCCATCCCCACTGTTCCCATCCCCATTGTGCTTCCATTCCCATCCTGCTCCCATCCCCATCGTGTTCCTATCCCCACTGTTCCCATCCCCATCATGTTCCTATCCCCACTGTTCCCATCCCCATCGTGCTCCCATTCCGACCATTCCCATCCCCATTGTGCTTCCATTCCCATCCCCATCATGCTCCCATTCCCACCATTTCCATCCCCATTGTGCTTCCATTCCCATCCTGTTCCCATCCCCATCGTGTTCCTATCCCCACTGTTCCCATCCCCATCGTGCTCCCATTCCCACCATTCCCATCCCAATCCTGCTCCCATCTCCGCTGCCACCACACTCCTGTCCCTGGTGGTTGCTGTCCCTGGCATTGGCACATTCCCATCCCTGTGTACTCCTGTCCTCACTCCCATTCCCATTCCCATTCCCACTGTTCTTCCATCTCCATCCCATGATGATCCCAGCCCAACTGTGCATCCCTTGTGGCTGGACACTGCTCCATCCCAGCTGGACACTGCTCCATCCATCCATGGATCCATTCCATCCATCCATCCATCCATCCATCCATCCATCCATCCATCCATCCTTCCCATCCCAGATGTCCATCGCTCCATCCTGGCCATACCTCACATCCCAGCCCTGCATGGATCCATCCCATCTGTGCATCCAATCCCAGATATCCATTGCTCCATCCTGGCTGTATTTCGTGTTATTCCCACTGTACATCTCTCCATCTCTCGGTGCTGGCTCCCATTGGGATATGGGAGCTCCCAGCAGCCAGGAGCACAAATGAGCCATTCCCTCACCACCACAGGGATCCAGGTGCTGGCAGTTTTGGAGCATCCAGGAAATTTTTCCCCATTGCACCAAAAAATAAAGGAAATTTCACCACTCCGGTGTGGAACCTCATCCTGATGCTGAAGGAGAAGTGGGAATTCCTTTGGGAAAAAGCAAAGCTGTAACTCATAATCCAGCCTGGGATACTTGGATTTCACCTTCCAGAGGGGAAAAAGCCCTGGGAATTGGCTGGAGGACTCAGGCAGCGCCTGGAATTTTTCATGTCCAGCTGTGAAATGAGTGGAGAAGGACGGGAGCAGCGAGTGCAGCCGGAATGCAGCAGCAGGAGATGGGACACAGCCGGGGCCACTGGCCTGGGACAGTCACTGCAAGGGGATGGAATTCCTTAAAAAGTCCTTGGTGGTGGGAGGAGCTGCTACAGTGACCACAAACACGCTGGGAATATTTTCCCTTTCTCCATCCCCCTGTGCCAGGCACAGGACCCCTTTATTTTTGCAGGCTGGACGAGGCTCTCACAGCCCCAGGGCAGCACCAAATCCCTGTATCCAGGCCTAGGCAGGATTTCACAGGATCGTGGAATGATTTGGGCTGGAAGAGAGTTAAGGATTGCCTCATTCCATGTCCTGCCATGGGCAGGGACACCTTCCACTATCCCAGGTTGCTCCAAGCCTCATCCAACGTGGCCCTGGCCACTTCCAGGGATGAGGAGTGGGGAATTCCCCAGCACAGCCAGAGGTTGCCTGATCTCCCTGATTCCATCTTTTTTTCCATCCCATTCCCATTCCAGTACAATGCAGCCACCCCAAGGCCGTGGCCAACGCTCACATCGACGCTGGGAACCGCACGGAGCTGAACTCCCTCCTCCGCTACTCCTGCAACCCAGGGTACAAACGGAAAGCTGGGACCTCCAGCCTCATCCAGTGCATCCTCTGGAATGGCTCCGAGCCCCGCTGGACCAACCCCACACTCCAGTGCATCCGTAAGTCCTCAGTGGGAATGTGGGAGCAGGGACACCTCCGGCACCAGAGGATGGGAAGAGACGTGGGAGCCACCCATGTTCAAAAGAAGCAGAAGTGGGAGGGAAATTATGGAGAGGAATTTAATCTTTGGAATTCCTAACAGATCATGGGCGATATCCATGGGTTGGGAACATAAAAGTTTAGGGCCTCACATACTTCAGTGCCACCAGACCTGGAGGAGGAAGTTAAAATCTGGGGGAGGATGGAACAGCAGGAATGCGGAATTTATAAATCACAGAGAGACTCTGCAGAGAGCAGAGGTGCCCGATCTGGGAAAACATAATTAAAAGGCTGAAAATATGGATTAATTAGGATAAGAACAGAGAAATTATTAATCAATAGAAGATAGAACGGTAATCAAGAACTTGTAGCCAATGAACATGAATTAATTTGTTTGCTAAAACGTAAAAATAGTTAAAATTTGACAACTGGAATCTGGGATTTGTGGAATTTCCCCCAGACCTCAACACTGGATAAAATAACATTGACTCTCTAACCCACCGAACCAGAGTTCATTTCCCAGCTGATGGTGTCTCCCTGTGGTGTCTTCCCAAAGGAGATCCAGCTCTTTCCCAGAAAACCCCCAGCCCGGAGCTGCCGCCGACACCACCCACGGAGAGCACGACCCAGAGGGGTGAGGAAGGGGCTTGGGATTGGGTTTGGAGCTGCCACAGCCACGGCAAAGCCACGATTCCCAGGGCGTGGAAACCACAACATTCCCATGGCAGGATCAAATTCATCCAAGGGTGAAATCCCAGTGTTTTGTAGCTGTTGGATGGAGGTGTGGAAATAACAGCACTGCCTTTTGATTTCGGGACTTTAAAGGTTTCCCACCGTTTTCCCAGCAGGAACCACCAGTGCCAGCCTGAATTCCAGCCCCTCTCCAGCTTCCAGTCAGTCATCTGTGCCACCAGCACCTGATGGGCTGTCCCCAGACACATCCAGGCCACCAGAGACGTTTCCAACACCGGACACATCCACACTGGGAGAGGGCACAACCCTCCTGCCCGTCCCACCCACAGATTATGCTGCAGGTTGGGCCAATTCCCAAGGGAATCCAACCCTCCCCAGGGGTTTGTTTCATCCACAAAGGCTCTTTTGCTTTTCCAATGGAATTCTCCCTTCTCTCCAACCTCTTTTTAGTGAGACTCCTCTCAGCATCCACCCCTTTCCCACCTTTGCAGCTCAAAATCTCCTTTTCTCTCTTCTTTTCCAGTTTCCATCCAGTATGTGGCCTCTTCCGTTGGTAAGCTGGGGAAAAAAAAACTTCTTTGGGAAAACAGGAGCTTATTTTCTTTAATTCTTTAAGCTTAAAAGCCCTTTTGGGGGCTGCAGGAGCTTTATTCTATGGCCAATGGGAATGCCACCGAGGGGGGGAAGGATTCAGCACCCAAATTTCTTCACAGAAAGAATTCCCAATTCCATCCCTCCAGGGGTGGGGATGGCATCTTATTGTGGTGCCTGGAGTGGTTTTGTGATGGTGCCTGGAGCTCCTCACGGAGCTGTTTTGGTGGAATTCACGGGTTGGGAGAAGCTCCTCACTCTGTGTGTCCATCCCACAGGACTCCTGGTGCTGCTGGCTGCTGGAATCGTGGCCATCTGCTGCTGGAGGAGGCAGTAAGTGTGTCAAACCCCAGGGATGAGTTTTCCAAAGCTCCTGTGCTTTCCAAAAAAAAGCTTTGGAATGCCATTGATGCTCCTCTTCCCTCCACAGGTACGCCAGGCAGGGCTACACGGTGACAGAGGTGCACATTCCCATGGTGGCTCATCCCTCTGGGAATGAGGAGGTGACACCTCCTGTCGTTGTCCCCACGGGCTGAGCACCCCTGGTGGGGACACTGGGTGCACCCACCATCCTGAGGGATGCCAGAGGATGGAATGCTGGATGCTTCCCTGAGGGGTGGCGGAGCACATCCCGCTCTCTGCGTGGGGCAGCCAGGGATGCGTGGCTGCTCTTCCCAGCCTGGACATGGACGACTCCCAATGGATGATCCAGCTCCAGTGCCCAAAGGTGGGTGGGTGTCCTGCACTGGGAGCTGGGATTTCCAAGGAATCAGCCCTGGGGCTGCTGGTGGTGGGCAGAGAGAGGATTGGGATGCTGGGATGGGGTTAGGGATGAAGCTGAGCTGCCCTGCCCCAGGTAATTCCCATTCCCTGTCCGGGAGCACGGATAGAGTTGGATTAGCTGGATACCAGTCCCATCCCTTTCCTGGCTTTGTCCATAAATCCCAGAAAACAGATGGAGAGGGACCCAGCTCCAGCCAAGCATCCCCCCCACATCCTCATCCCCTTCATGGCTTTGTCCATAAATCCCAGAAAACAGATGGAGAGGGACCCAGCCCCAGCCAAGCATCCCCCTCACATCCTCATCCCCTTCATGGCTTTGTCCCTAAATCCCAGAAAACAGATGCAGAGGGACCCAGCCCCAGCCAAGCATCCCCCCCACATCTTCATCCCCTTCATGGGTTTGTCCATAAATCCCAAAAAACAGATGCAGAGGGACCCAGCCCCAGCCAAGCATCCCCCCCACATCCTCATCCCTTTCATGGCTTTGTCCACAAATTGTCCCAAATCCCAGGAATCAGATGAAAGGGACCCAGCCAAGCACCCCCCACACCCTCATCCCCCTCCCGCTCTCTTCCAGCCACTGAGCCACAGCCAAGGGTGCTGGGACCATCCCACCTCACACAGCTCAGGGGTCCTTTGGAAGCACTTCCAGTGCTGATCCCAGCTCTGGATCCTGATCCTGGCTCTGGATCCTGAACTCCACTGGCTCACAGGGAATCCAAGCTGGAGCAGTCTCACTACAGACACCATCGAGGACCAAAGGCAATAACACAACTTAGGGAATGTTTTCCTTTGTGTGTTTTTATCTGCTTGTTTCCTTATCCAGTTTTTATCCAATTGTTTCCTTACACTCCAGAAAAGGCAGCTCTCTATTTTTATATATGAATAAATATATTTTATATAGAAAACAGCACTCAGAGCAGTGGATTCCTTAACTGGATATCTCAGCTGGGATGCTGGGAAGGACTGGATTGGGATGAATCCATCCCCGTGGCACCAAGGGTTTGTCAGACACCACAGGAATGGAAGGTTCATTCCCATCCTCCAGCAGTGAGGGTACAGTGGCACCTGCTTGGGAAGCAGGAGGGATCCAACAGCTGAAATTCCACAGCTTTTCCTGGCTGCTCTTGTCCTGTTTGTGCCTCAGATGTGGGGATGTGTAACAGGCGCTGCACTGGGCACATCCCTGTTCCCAAGGAACCCGGATGGTCAGGAAACAGGAGAGGCGGGAAGGGAGCACTGGAGGTGCCTGATCCAATGCCCACTCCAGGCTTTGTGGTTCCATCCAGATCCAAGTGTTTGGGGGAATTCCTGCCCAAGCAGGAATGCATTCCTGGAGTCAGCTTCGAAAGTGAAAGGAGAGGGAGGGAAGCAGCTCCATGAATGACCTTGGTAAAAACAGGATGCACGAGAACTTCCTGCAGCAGGCACAGCCCACAGCTCCGGTGTCCGAGGGCAGATTCCTGAAACCACTCTCCATTTCCAGTTCCCATGGCACAGGTTCTGGAATTGTGGCACAGAGAGTGAGGTCCACATGGATTTCCAGGGGTGCTGCTGGGAGGGCTGGGAAATAGTTAAGGATATTTAAGGGAAGGGAAAAGACAAAAAGGAAGTGTTAAGGCTTTTTTTTTTGGCTATAAATTTAATTTTAGGGTTAGAAATCCCTCTCCAGTTTGTCCCTGAGTTTGGCTGACACCAAACCAAAGGAATTTTTTTTTTCTCGTTTCTTCCTTCCTGGTTGGCTGTAGGGAGAAGNAAAGGAAGGAAATAAAGGAAGGAAATAAAGGAAGGAAATAAAGGAAGAGCTGGAAGCCACTGCAGGCAGGGAAAAGGGAACCCACACACTTCTGTGGAGATAAGAACTCAGGATCTGTGGAAAACAACACCCAAATGCAGGAAATGTGGGGAAAACCCCACTGCAACCTTGTGTCTTCCTACTGGAATCTCTGCATGGAGCAGCAAAATGCAGGAATAAAAGTGATTCCTGCTATTCTGGGGTGTGCCAGCACAAGGAACAGTCCATGGCATGAATCCTAGGGTGCAGTGGGCCTTAAATGAGCCCACAGCAGGATTTCCTTGCCCTGGGAAGGTTTCACTTACTCCAGCAAACATTAAAAGGTTTTCCAGGGATTTGGACATCAGCAGGCACTTCTTGGCTCGGGTCACAGCCACGTAGAGCAGGTTCCACTCATCCTCAGGGGTCCTGCCTAGGATGGAGGAGAGATGATCCGTGGATTTAAGGAACAAGGATGAACAGCTCTGTGGTTCTTCCAATGCTTCAACCAGCGTGGATGAGGCTTGGAGCAAGCTGGGATAGTGGGAAGTGTCCCTGCCCATGGAATTGGATGGGCTTTAAGGTCCCTTCCAACCCAAACCATTCCAGGATTCCATTTCTGGAAGGACAGTGGGTGTTTCTCTGAGAAAGCAGGAATTGGCAGGGCCTGAGTTTGCTGTGCAGGTCCCCACACCATCAGCAGCTCCTGCCTCATCCCACATTCCTCCCTCCAGGCAAAGGCAGGACTCTGCATGCCCAGAGAAGCCATTCCCAGCCTCCCATTTTCCTGTTTGGCTCTGGAGGAGCTGCCCAGCCCCTGGATTCCCTCTGCTCCCTGGGCAGAGCAGCTCCTCCAAAACAGGAGCCCCTGGGAAGCAGAGCCTTTCCCAAGGCTGGGTTGGTCTCTGCTACTACACAGCTCCAA
>JACBWW010000133.1:255985-288323 GCA_020086605.1 Lanius collurio
AGCAGCAGTTGAGTTAAAAGGAATAAATTAGGGCCGTATTTTAAGGTGTGCTGACTAAACTTCAGAGCCTGGGAGTATCCAGGAGTTTGTATTTTGCTTCTGGCATGCTGGCTTTCCCTCTGAAATACCAATTAGGGTGGATTTCGTCTTGAGCAGCTCATGTGGAAAAGAATGGAAACCAGAGGTGCTGGTGCAGCCATCCTAAAATTCCTGGTGTTGGCTCATCCATTGTGGCCAGCGAGTGGTGTTGGAGCTGAGCTGGATCAGGCTGGGCTAAAGGACTCCTCTGCAGTCAGATGGAGCTTGAAGGTTTCTCCTCCAGCTTTGGTACCAGTGCTGGCACAGTCAGGCTTCCTGAGGAAAAGGAGCTGGAAACACGTCCAGTTGTTCTTTTCCTGTTCCAAAGGAGCTGTCATGGAAGTTCTGGTGAGGTTTGCAACCACCCCTTTCTCCAAGCTGGTCCTGGCACAGGTGGGTTCTGCTGCTGGAGCCCCATCAGGCCCCTGTTGTAGCTTGGAGGTTTTGTCTCTGCTGCTGATCTGGAGGGTTTTTTCCTCTTTCCAAAAGGAAAGTTCAGTTGTTGGTTTAAAGAGGAAGAATGAGTTGTTGGAGGCTTTGTAAAAGAACACAAATACATCCATTGTAGTGGTCATTCAGGGGCTCTGTGAGTGCACGTGTAAATTCCTCTGGGATGGATCTGGAAGTGCAACATGAATATTTCAGGTGTTAATCTCTTCCTCAACCAGTAATGAAGGACTAAGGCAGCTTTAGGACTGGGATTACTGGCACTCAAGCTATTTCAGCTTTCCCCTTCTGTGGGCTAATCAGAGACCCCGTTGCAGAGCCAGCTCATAGAGATGTGTCAGCTCTGTGGGGAAAAGTAATCCTGAGTTACTGCTGCTACACCCCCTGAAACTTCCACCAGGTGTACTGAGCTCCATTGCTCCTCCTGCTCCCTCCTGCATGGATCAGTGTGAGTTGCAAGTGTTTGCAAGGCCCTGGTGGGTCTGGCTGCATGAGAGCTGGTAGATCTTCCAGCTGCTTCATTCCTAGTGGAAATGGCTTCTCCAGGAGCTGGAACCTTAATAGCTTTAAGGTCCTGGGCTTAGGCCTGCCATGTGCATCGTGTGTTGCAGATTAGGGATCATCTTCCTGCTGACCTACTGCACAAACTCATTTTTAGTCTGGTGCAGTGATCACAGGCTGGAGAACTCCTTGTGGTTGTATTTTCACACCTCTCTTTTCAGTTCACCATAATTTCCGCTTCTCTGGTGTGGAAGTGGCTCGGTACTTCCTCACTGGAAGGGGAACGGGCTGTTGTGCCCAGTGACAGGCTCTGTTATCTGCCCTCTGTGCTTCTACAAAGTTATTTTCCATGAATTTTGGGGATAATCAAACCCTCCAGTTCAGCCCCAGTAGGTGAATGCTCTGTTCCTGCTGAGGTTTCACTCTTTGCAGACTGAACTAAGCTTCTTACCTGCCAGCTGCCTCCCTGTGTTAAAGCTATTTAAATCCATCGCAGGGTTACAGATTCACTTTCTGTAGGAGCAGAGGAGCCAAACTCATTGGTTCAGGATCTACTTGGTCACATAGGCCCAGGACTTGTTGCCTAAAGAGCCTCAGAGTGACTGTGACGACCAAGAGGAGTGTCACTGTCCCTTGCATCATCCCTGGTAGCAGTGGGGGTTGTTCCAGTGCTGTGAGGAGTTTGTTTTTGCAGTTTGTAGGATGAGCAGAACTTTGGGTCAGGCGGTGAGAGCTGGAATTGCCTGTGTCACCTGCCCCAGGTGATCCTGCCTTGGCAGGGGGTTGGACCAAGGATCTCCAGAGATCCCTTCCAAGCCCAGCCCTTCTGTGACTCCCGCTGGCCACAGCCCGGCCCTGCCTTTCGAAGAAAGAGCCTGGCAGTGCCAGAGCCTGTTCCTGAAGCCGAAGGGATTTTGGTCAATGCTCAGTGCCCAATCCTCCCCTCAGTGCTGTTACAGGACCAGCGCTGGCTCGAGTTTCCATCGGGCTGTCTGAGCCTTTCTGAACTGACGCCCTACTTGGAGAAAGTCCATGGCAACCTCCTTGCTTCCCTCCATTCCTCAAGGCTTCTTGCATGCACGAGGTCTAGTCATGACCAGCTCCTGCACGTCAGGGAAGAGCTGATGGTCTTAAGCAAGCACAGAAACACCAATACCTCCGAGTTCCTCTGTATTTTTATTTTCATGGATTCACACTGGCTGTGTTGTCTGCAGATTCCCAATGCTGCTTCCTCCCCGGTTCTCCGGCCATTTGCAGCAGTCGCTGCAGATGACATCGATCGTGCTCAGACTTGCTCTGTCATTCATTCAGCAGCACAATGAGCTCCTGGGAGCCTCGTAACCTGAACTGGCTGAGGCAGTGGGTTGTAGTAGCAGCGTGACTGCAATTTGCATGAGGTCTCTGTCGGATCCCGGCTGGATACCCGGAGCTCTCCCTGCTGTGTCCTGGTGCTGCTGTCAGCAGCTGCTCCCTGTTCCTGTTTCGTGGTGGTGACATTTATAAAACAGCAAAAAATGCACAGATTTGAACTCTGATGCTTCCCCTTTTTTATTTGCACTCTAAACTCTTCCCAGCTCTCCCCTTATCAGCACAGGCTGTTTGTTTTCCTCGCTCCCTGACCCAAATGACACCGTCAAGCGGTTGTGGCCCAGCGGATGCAGCCAGCACAGCATCCAAAGGAATTGCTGAGCTGGGAGGATAAATCCATTGTGCATTCCCTGTGCTTTATGGCCATCATGGCTGCAGAGGAAAGTGCCCTGAAAGGCCTGTGCAGGATTTCAGTGCTCCAGGAGCCTGCCTGATGGAGGGGACATGCGTGTTCAATGAGCCTTGGATTAAATAGCGGTGTAATAGCTCCACCTCAGTCCCCATAGCAGTGTTTAATGGGTGTGAAAGAAGATTGAAGAGGTACTTAAGGCCCGGATTCACTCCAGGGCATGCTGGTAGCTTGGGCTTGGGGAAGGGATGCACACTCTTCTGGGAATACAGAGCAAGGAATGCTTTGAAGTTAAGTGGGAGACTGAAATCAGCTGACAGCCAGAGCAGTGGATGTAACTTGTGCTGCTTTGACTGTAGCTCTGTCCCTCCTTTTGATGCTTACTTAGTTGTGAAATCCTGGTTGGCTTCCTTGTGGCTCAGCTCCAGCATGGACACTTGCAGTCCTGTGCCACCATCTGGCAGAGCTGGTGAGCCAGGCTTTTGGGAGATGTTCCAGGGGGGATAAATCACAGGGTAGAGCAAAGAGTGCAACCACAGAGCTCTGTGAGTTTAACTGGTTGGTAGTGATGCCCTTTGTGTGACAGTCCCATGTTGGGTGTGGTTAATCATTAATGCTGTAGCTGACACTGTGCAACCACTTTTGCTTCTCTGGTTACTCAGAGTGGTAGGCCTTGAGTAGTGACTTCACACAGGGTTTGGTGCAGCTGTGTCTGCTGTGAGGGTCTCTGCTTGCTCCAGCCTGTGTGGAAAAAAGGAGGGACCTTGTAGGATCCTTGGAAGGATGGTACAGTGCTGGAAGGAGCAGCTGATGGATCATGGAGAGCTTTTGTGGGAAGCACTGTGAGCTATTCAGGATCCACGGTGATCATGAAGCCTTGTGGGCACTGTGCTGGAAATCTTCCATGACCTCAAGCACTGAATTCAGAGCATCCTTGCTGTCTACAAGGCAGCTCCAGCTTTGCTCCTCAGATCCTTGGCTGGATTTTGGTGACATCCTGGCCAGCAGTGCCCTGCTATCCCAACAGAGAAGGTTTTTCTGTTGCCACCTGGAAGCACCAGAACAGCAAATTCTCGGGCAGCGATCCCTGCACCTACAGATGTCTGACCTTCAGCACAAAACAACCCCCTGAGGCCTGCCTTGGCTGGAGACGTTGATTTTACAGCTTCCTTTACACTGAGGATTGACTGGAGTTAGGATTTACGCAAACAACACACAGTGGGAAACTCCTGGTGTTTGTGGTTTTCCTGACTGACACCTGCATCGGTCAGTTTGGAGTTGGAAATAAACCTCCTGCACTCCAGGAGGGGGAAGTGCCACAGGAGGAGAGTCCTGACTGAGGTGCTTGTGGAGTAAACAGGAAGGATCTCATGGAGCCTCAGATCTCTGCAGGAGGGCCAGGCTGCCTGGATGAGCAGATGTGCAGTGGTGGCATCTGTCAGCAGCTGGATGGGGGTTTACAAACTGAATGAAAGGTGATCATAGAATCCTGGAATGGCTTGGGTTGGAAGGGACCTTAAAAACCATCCTGCCATGGTTGGGGCACTTCCACTATGCCAGGTTGCTCCAAACCCCACCCATAATGTGAGATGTGGCCAGGGCCTACCAGTGAGATCGTGATGCTGAATGAGAGCTCAGTGCAGACATAATTCTGCTGCTGGAGGGAGCTGAGGCACAGCAAGATCAGTGAAACCTCCAAGATAAGCTGTCCTAAGCACGCGAACATTCAAGTTTTTGTTAAGCTCTTTGGCTGGGGAATGCCAGAGCTGGTGCAAAGTTGTGTTTTAATGGGGATTTAGTTGTGCAAGCCCTGAGCTGGTTCTGCAGACTGTGTGTGCTCTGTGGTGAGGCTCAGCCTCTTGGTGCTGCAGTCAGACACAGCAGCTGATCTGCAGGGACTCCTCAGTGGGGACAGAGCAAGGAAACAAAGCTGAGGTGATGAAGCACCCAAATGCCTTTATTTATTCTCTATGCTGCTCTCTAAGAGAAGCTGTTGATTCTCTTGAGTGTCCTAGCATGGCAAATATTAACAATTGAGGTTTTGAGGAGGCTGATTGAAGTCCAGCTAGGATTTCATGCTTCTGCTGCCTCTCTGTGGACATCCTTAAACTGATAGCTGGTGGCTTAGAGGACCGATTTTCCTAATCTAGCTCAAATGCATGGAATTCCAAAAGAATTCTTTTGGGAAGCCATGATAGGTGGTGGTTGTGTAGCTTGCCCAGAGCAGACAGTAAATTTATTAAGGGGTTAATCTGCCTCCAAGAGGTGCCTGAGTTGTGGAATGAGGCAACTGCTGTGCTTGTTTTCAGAGGGCTGTGCAGCTACCTGCAAATGGAGCTGTCTGAACATGCTCTTCGTTAGGAAAAATGTGAAGGAGGAGGCTCCAGTGCAGCTCACCTGTCCCTTGCACCTTTCCTTCCTGCAGGAATGCATCCTCTCCGGGATCATGTCAGTGAATGGAAAGAAGGTCCTTCACATGGATCGTAACTCGTACTATGGAGGGGAAAGTGCATCCATTACACCTCTGGAAGATGTAAGTGTGGAGAGACCCATCCTCTGTGTCCTTCCTGGGCACGGAAAGGGGATTTATTCCCAGTTGGCCTTGGGGTGGTTTAAAATTAATTACTCGGTGGGTTTCCTTTGAGTAAGGAAGTTTTATGGCACTTCCTCAGCAGATGCAGTGGGGGAGACACCCTTGTGGGTGTTTATAGTTGGTAAAGTGTGCTTGTTGGATGTAATTCCCAGCTAGGATCTGAGCACGGAGCATTCCAGAGCTGTTACAGCTGGATGTTAAAACTCTTCAGCTAAATGGTAAATTTGACTAAGGAATGTCCTGTTAAATAGTTCATCAATAGTTCAAAAATTCCCAAATCCTTAAGCCTTGGATAGAGAAGGCCTGGATGAGCAGAATTACGCTACCTGCTTCTTACTGTGACAATTCACTGGATGTGTTTGTGTGTTCCAAACTCAGCTTGGAGCTCAAACTCCAGCCAAAAGCTGGCTCTGAAAAGCTTGTGTTCAGCCTGGAGCTGTGGGGGTGGAAAGTGTGTACATGTGTGGGAGGAATGACACCCAGACACATTTCCTGGGCTATAATAATTTCTGTATTCTCTCTCCAAAGCTCTACAAAAGGTTTAATCTCCCAGGAACTCCACCAGAATCTATGGGGCGGGGAAGAGACTGGAACGTGGACCTCATTCCAAAATTCCTTATGGCTAATGGTGAGTGATCCTGAGCTGCCAAATATTCCTTGTAAGCTCAGCCTGGGCTAGTGCTGGGTGCTGGAATGCAACAGGCACTGTAATTCCTTACAAATCCTTATCCTTGAATCCTTGTGTTCCAATGCTGGGACTGGTCTAGACCAAACCCATGGTCAGTGAATGGGCAGCTCCCTTTGCCTAAAACCAACCAGTGGCTGCTGGAATCTCATCCTGGAGCACGAGGGGATGGATGGATTGTGCAGTGCCCAGCTCAGGGCTGCTGCAGGGGAAGAATTGATAGATCCCAGCCAAGGCTTGGTTGCTTTAGTCCCAGCTTGTCTGGGAATTGAACGTGGTGCTGCTGGGGAAGGGTTTGTTGTGTTGGAAGAGCTGCCTTGGGAGCTGCTGTGTCCTTGTTTGACTGTGCCAAACCCCCTTCCAGGTCAGTTGGTAAAGATGCTGCTCTACACAGAAGTCACTCGTTACTTGGACTTCAAGGTGATCGAGGGGAGCTTCGTCTACAAGGGAGGAAAGATCTACAAAGTTCCTTCCACTGAGGCAGAAGCTTTGGCTTCCAGTGAGTAGCTGCACCTTATTTGTTCCCTCTGAATCCCCTAAACAGAGGCAAAACCCATCCTTTGGAATATTCTTGATGCTCCTCTTGTGTTAAGGAGCATCCTCAGGGTTCTCCTGCACCTCTTTGACTTCAAACACCACTTGAGCCTTGGGCTTCCTGAGCCCTGTTCTCTTGGAGCTTCCAAGCTGCCTGTTCTGTGAGGTTGTGGTGAGAGCCTGGCAGGATTTTCCTTCCTCAGGAGCCCTCATATCTGGGGCTCGTGCTCTCAGCTCTGCCATAAATATTTGATGTCGGATCCTTGTTGAAATTGTGTGTGTGAAAAACATTGCAGGCAGATTGGCATGACTAATTCCGACGTGTGGCACCTCAAACCTTAATTGTTGCCTACTTAAATGTCACTCTTCAAATAAAACTTAATAACAGTATGGTGAAATCCATTAGGATCTAGAGGTCATTCCATTAGCTCCAGACGTGGGATGTGTTCAGCAGCATCTCTGATAAAGTGACTCCTGCAGTTAAGGCCCCAGATCTGTGGGTCTGAGCCTTCCTCATGGCTGATATTCCTGTTTACTGAAGGAATCAGGAATTCCTTCTGTTTGGCCCTATGTAGTCTCCAAGGGGCTCATCCTGGCAGGAGTGGAGGTGCTGCCTCTGCCTGTTTCAGCAGGTCCAGTCTTGCTTCTGCAATTTGTGGAGAATTCAGGTGCATAAATGGTGCCTTGTGCAGCCTCGTGTTTGGGGTTTGAGGGACAGGACAGAGGGTAATAGCCTTAGGCTGAAGGAGGGCAGGGTTAGATGGGGTATTAGGAAGGGATTCCTGGCTGGGAGGGTGGGAAGGGGCTGGGCTGGAATTCCTGGAGAAGCTGTGGCTGCCCCTGGATCCCTGGCAGTGTCCAAGGCTGGGTTGGACATTGGGGCTTGGAACTAATGACCCTTAAGCCTTCCCACCCAAACCATCCCATATTTGAACACTCAGCAGTTCTTACCCACTGCTGATACTCTGTGGCAATGGAAAAGCCACAAAAGCCACCGAGGATCTGTTGAATTCTGACCAAACCTTGCTTTTAGGCTTAATGGGTTTGTTTGAGAAGCGCCGGTTCAGGAAATTCCTGGTGTACGTGGCCAACTTCGACGAGAACGATCCGCGGACCTTCGAGGGCGTGGATCCCAAAAAAACCACCATGAGGGATGTGTACAAGAAGTTTGACTTGGGCCAAGATGTCATTGATTTCACAGGCCATGCCCTCGCTCTCTACAGGACTGACGAGTAAGTGGGGGTCAGTTGTTCCCCCCAATGCCAGCATTTGGGGTCGTGATGGGATTGATTGGTTATTTTAAACTTTGAGGGTTCCTGAGTAAAACTCGTGACACCGAATGCTCCTAAAAGGGAATTCCCAGAGAAGCACTGCCAGGAGCAGCTGGAGGGTGGGGAAGAAACTTCACAGGATGTAAATGTTTTGCTCTCTGGGTTTATTCTGCTGGAAGTCTTGGTTTGGGAAACATCCCAAGTGGTCTAACCGTCCTTCCCAGCTATCTAGATCAACCCTGCCAAGAAACAATCAACAGGATTAAGCTGTACAGCGAGTCACTGGCTCGATATGGGAAAAGCCCCTACCTGTACCCCCTCTATGGCCTTGGAGAACTGCCCCAGGGATTTGCACGGTGAGCACTTGGCTTTGACTCTGGGTTTCCTCCAGGGGGGTGTGGAGTTGGATGTGGGGAGTTGGATGTGTGGGTGTGGGGAGTTGGATGTGTGGAGTTGGATGTTGGGAGTCAGTGCTTGAGCTTCCATTCCAGAATGTGGTGCTGTATAAAAATACTGTGTTCCTTAGTGGTTCTCTGACATCCTAAGGAAGAGGTGATTCCTCCACATGAGATTCCTTCTCTGTGGGCTTGTTTACCCCTGGATTTGCTCAGAGATCCTCTCTGCAGAGTATTTACCCCTTGTGTTTAAGCAGGGGATTTTGAGGAGGTTGAAGTCTGAGGTGGGGTTTTTCCAAGTGGAACGGGGGCTGGAAGGGCTGTTGCAGTGCAGCCCTGGAGGTGCTGAAGGGATGTTCCTGCTGCAGGCTCAGTGCGATCTATGGAGGCACCTACATGCTCAACAAGCCCATCGAGGAGATCGTCATAGAGAACGGCAAAGTGGTCGGGGTCAAGTCCGAGGGGGAGGTACGGCCCCTTCCCATCCTTCCCTGCTCCCCACCCCACATCCCACCCCTCAGAACGCAGATTTTTTGGGTTTGATCAGAAAAAATACAGAGAAAAACCTCTAAGCCCAAGGGCCAAACATGCTGGGCTGGGGCTGTTGTCCCTGTGCCAGCTTGCTGAAGACACAATGTCCTGATGGCTGGAGTTCATTCCAGCACCCCTGCTCCAGGAGTTGGGATGGAGTCTCCATGGGCTGGCTATGAATAAATCAGGCTGGCTGAGCTGGAAGGGAGCTGTTCCTTGTGTCTAACCTGGAACCAGCTCTGCCCTTGCTGTTTTTAGCTGCTCTGACAGCTGGCACGTGGCCTTCCCGCAGCTTCTCCTCCACCTGGCTGGATAAAACTGGGAATGCTGCAGGCTTCTTGGAAGCTCTGAACGTGCTCCTGACTGGAGCAGGCACTGATGGGACAGTTCAGCACTTGCTGGTGGGATAACGTGTCCCTTGGGGTGGGAATGACATGTCCTGGCCAGGAGCAGAGGTGACAATTCATGCTAGAGCCTGATGTGCCCAAGTGTGAGCGGCCTGGAGGCTTCAGATTGATCAAATATTAAATTCTTACCAGAAAAAGGATTTTTGATGCCGAGTGAGTGATGTTGGCATGTTTGTGCTCAGGTGGCTCGCTGCAAACAGCTCATCTGCGACCCCAGCTACGTGTCGGACCGTGTGACGAAGGTGGGCCAGGTGATCCGGGTAATCTGCATCCTGAGCCACCCCATCAAGAACACGAACGATGCCAACTCGTGCCAGATCATCATTCCACAGAACCAGGTCAACCGGAAATCAGGTGTGTGCAGAGCAGCTCTCACCACGGGGGCTGCCACGGTGGTTGGGACCGGCCTCTCTGCGGGTGAGGTGTGGAGCAGCCGGGGAAATGGACCCTTCATGGCCTTGTGCAGGAATTTCAGTTCAGAGCAGCGCTGGGGAGGTGGGAGGAGCCCGCGGTCGGAAAGCCTTGTGAGGAACCTGCGGCAGGAAGTGCCCCAGACTGGAGAGGTGGGTCAGGGCTGTGGGGTGTCCGGGAGGGGCTGAGGGCTGTGTGCAGGAGGGGAGGTGCTGCCTCTGCTTGGAACAGAGCACTGGGAGCCCCACTGGATTTCAGGAACTGTCAGAACCGTGGGAAATGGAGCTTTGTAGTTCTCCCACATCCAGGCCCCCCAGCTAGGAGATGAGAGCACATAGGGCAAGGATGGACTCATTCCAGGTTCTCTAAAGAATCCAGGGGGTGCCGACTGTCAGGGCAGCAGGAAGAGGCTCAGGCAGGTTTTTGGGATGAGGCTGGAGGAGATTTTGGGATGCAGCTGTGCCCTGTCCCCCCAGATATCTACGTGTGCATGATCTCCTCTGCTCACAACGTGGCGGCGCAGGGCAAGTACATCGCCATCGCCAGCACCACCGTGGAGACCGCGGATCCAGAGAAGGAGATCAAGCCAGCCTTGGACCTCTTGGAGCCCATTGAGCAGAAGTGAGTCCTCAGCCAGCCCTGCTCTGCCTGATCTGGAGCCATTTGGCTGCCAAGAGCTGTTGAGAGTTTCCTCAGCACCTTGAGCGATGCCCTTGGATTGAACCATTCCTGCTCTAAAACCATCCTGACCCTTTTTTCTCTGCCTTTTCCAGGTTTGTGAGCATCAGTGACCTGTTTGCACCGACCGACCTGGGAACTGAGAGCCAGGTGAGTGAGGGCTGAGCTGGGCTGGGAGGGGAGAGGCTCCAGCTCGGGGCTCCAACGCTGCTTCTGCTTCCAGATCTTCATCTCGCGCACCTACGACGCCACCACCCACTTTGAGACGACGTGCGACGACATCAAAGATATTTATAAGAGGATGATGGGATCAGAGTTCGACTTCGAGGAGATGAAACGCAAGAAAAACGACATCTACGGGGAGGAGGAGCAGCAGTAATGAGAGTCTCTAATTAGGAGAAATTTAAATCGGCTAATATGAATATATAAGGAACTTAATGAACACTGTACGAAATTCAATATTGTAAGGCCTGCTTTTGTAATCCCATCTCTGAGAGATTGAAGAGTACTGCACTGGTAATGTTCCCTTTTTGGATATCATGTGTTAATTATTTCATTCTAGTAGGGCTGCTGTCCAGAATCTGGCAAATTCCTGACTGATTTCCTGACTAACCTCGTAAGCGAAAGGCAGACTGAACTTATTATTATTTTTGCAGACGTAGACGTGGGTGCAGATTTGAAATAACTCATTGACAGCTGTGTCTTACCTTGTCTTTTTAATCATTTGTAAAACATCTTTCACAATCCTGTGCTTCTGGTGAGCTCGTAGATGTGACGCTGATGTCACTCAAACCTGATATCAAGGAAAATAGAAACTGAGCACTCCATTATTGTGGACAGCATCCCTAAAGTCTCTCCCATCAATCTTAACTCTGTGGCAAAGTTGTATCATGGACAAAGCCCACACCTATTGTAGCAGCAAATGTTGGCTTCGTTCTGGGCACAGAACTTAACCTCCACTTAAGCTTCTAAACCTGTTTACATCGGTTGGGACACAGCTGTGCCTAAGGCTCCTTTGTGTTTTAATCTTAATAAAATTGAGAGAACAAATTACAGAGCAGGCAAGATGTGGAAGTATTTTCTGTCCCCTGGTGGCTTCTCGGATGGACCAAACGGCGCTGCGGTATCGGCATGACAGAGCCTGTGCTTCTCGTGTCTCCTGAAGGCTCCAAATGATTTCTGTACTGCGAAGTAAAGCCAAATTCTGGAAACCAGTCCTGGGCTCTGGTCTGATTCACTTCAGTTCTGGGAGCAGCAGCTCCAGGCTGAGATCCTGTGGGATCTCTGCCTGCCAGGGGTGAGGCAGGAGGGTTTCCTGCTGGAAAAGGTTTCCTGGTTCCGTGGTGGTTCCTCCCAGGCTGTGCTGCTGTGGCTGTGTTTGGCAGGGCAGCCACGGCTCAGGCTGTGCTCTGGCACGGTCCCTGTTCCCCACAGCCACCCCAGTGCCACAGCTGGGAATGGCAGCAGCAGTAAATAATCCCTGCTTCAGGCTGCTCTCCATCCTGAACACGAGATTTTCCAGTGCAGAGCGATCCCCATTCCCTGCCTGGCACTGCCACGCCAAGTGCCAGAAAAACTTGGAGCAGCTCTCCAGGCGCTCCCCTCAGCTGGGGCTGCTCCCACACAGGAACTGGGCTTTGATCTACCAAAGCAGGCCCAAAGCTGAGCTGAACCCACCTGAGGCTTCCCCTCTCCCTCCTCCCAGCTGGGGCTTTTGCCACTTCCCGAGGTGCCACTTCCAGGAACACTTCCCACCCCGAGCTGCCAGGAGCCGGTGCTGGAATGAGGCCGGGAAGTTCCCCCCGTGCAGGTGGAAAATAAATCCTTAAATGATTGTGTTGTCCCTACCTGCTGCAACCTGGTTGTTCCTCTGGTTGTTCCATCCTTCCTGCTGGGAAGCAGGATGGGATCCATCATCCAGGAGCCCACCCTGCTCTTGCTCACTCCTTTGTTGATTCTCAACCTCACTCCCAGCTGGAAAAACTCCTGCCCTCCCTTTCCCGTGTTGGAAAAGGCTGGATGCTGAGCTGGATCCCCTCTCCAGAAAGCAGAGCTGGATGAAAGTTCATTTTCTGGGAGGTTTTATTAATCAAACTCTTTACAAATTCATCCTGTACAGAACGGCCTCACAGTCTTGGATTTAAAAACAAACTGAAAGGAGGCCCCTGCCCCACGGAGCCGGGTCAGGAACGGGGCTTGGACGCGGCGTTTCCATCCCGGCCCCCATAAATAAGAGTTTATTCTGTCCCTGCATCCCGGCTTCCCTGTGCTATTTACAAGAATTCCACGTGCTGGAATGTGCTGAGTCCCAGCAGGGAACTGGTACCAGGAGGCAACAGGGGAGAGCTGAAATGTAGTGTGGGCCTGGGCAGGAGCTGGACAGCCACAGCCAGTGGAAAATGGATTTCTTATTCCTAGCTTTCAAGTAAACTTTGGGAAATACTTTTTCCAAATGCTTCTATGGAAGCTGCACTAAAGACTTGAAAACATTCCAATAATTTACCTGTACCGTTAAAAGAACCTTTCCTATGAGGGACTGGGAGGCAGGAATGAATCCCCCGAGGATTTGCATTTCCCACCTTTAAATAAGATTTATGTACAGAGCTAAACCCGACCTTCCCCCGCCCCCAGCAGTGTCTGGGATCCACTGGGATGGACGGTGGGGATGTCCCCTGCAGGACTGGGGTGCCCAAACTGGTGCCTCAGGGCCTGGGGAGGAGCTGTGTCCTCGTGGCTTCACTTTGTCACCTGCAACACAGAGACGTGGCCCAGGTCAGTGCCCGGCTCCCTCTGGGAAGTGCCAGCTCCTGCAGAGCTTCCCCAGGGCCAGGCCTGGAGTTTTTCCCATTTTCCAGCAGTGCCAAGCGTGGCTCTCCTGGATCCAGCTCAGGAGCCAGCCCTGAGTGCTGGCAGATCCCAGAGCCAGCACTTTGGGACAGTCCCTGCTCTGCTGCAGGAGCAGAGCTCCCTGCTGGCCATCCCACAGACAGTGCCAGAACTGCTCCCAGATTTTTGGGATCAATCCCAAGCTTTCCCACCTTACCAGTAGCTTCTTCTGAACGGAGCAGCCACTTCCTGCACCGTCCCGAGGAAGGTGTTCATGTCAGCCACAAGAATTCCTTTGCTTTCCAGGATTTCCCTGCTGCTGCCGCCAGGATTTTCTGCAAGGGGAGGAGCAGCAGGATCATTAATTCAAACAAAAGAGGTTGTTCCTAAATCTGTGGGAAATATCCCTAAATCCCACCATGGTAGCTCTGGTGCTTTGCCAACAAGGCCAGAAACGGAGCATGAAGCCACCCACAGGCTCCAAAACTGCTGGAATTCAGCAACCTCCAAAAATCTGTTCACTTTCCACCACTCACACCTGACCCACACCTTGAACGAGTGATTCCCTCAGGAAGGGCAGGAAAACAGGGATTTCTAATCCCTCCTCCATCCCTTTGCAGGGCAATTCCAGACCAGCTGGGTGTGGGATGCCTTTACCTGTGAGATACACGGCGAACCTGGCGTGGATGTGGCGCACCTGCAGCTCCAGCAGGCACTGGATGTGCCGGGATTCGGGAGCCGCCGGGGAATCGCAGCCGTGGAAGTGCAGCAGCTCCACCAGCTCCGCTCCCTGGCACCACTTCAGCAGCAGCTGCTTCTTCTGGGCACTGGCATCGCCCCTGCTGAGAGAGGGGCATGGAGAGGGCTCAGGGGCTTCATCTCTCTCCACCCCTTCCCAGGGAATGAGCAGGGAGGGCGGGATCTGCCCTTCCAAATGTTTTTTCCAGCCTCACGGGTGACTTTTGCTGTTCCATATGGATAAAGAGTGACAAATTCCCCCTTGCTCCAGGCAGCTCCCAGGTTGTGCCTGGGATTGGGTTAATTTTTATCTCAGCAGCTGCTGGGGGGCTGTTTGGGATCCGTGCTATTTGGGATCCGTGCTGTTTGGGATCTGAGCTGTTTGGGATCCGTGCTATTTGGGATCCATGCTGTTTTGGGATCCCTGCTATTTGGGATCCCTGCTGTTTTGGGATCCCTGCTGTTTTGGGATCCCTGCTGTTTTGGGATCCCTGCTGTTTGGGATCCGTGGATAATTCTGGGATGTTTTGTTGGTGCTGAGCAGGGTTTGGCACAGCCAAAGCTGCTCCTCACCCACCCCTCCAAGGCCTGGCCAGGAAAGGTGACTGCCACTGTCCCAAGGGATATTCCAGAGCCTGGAATCCTGCTTGGGATATGATGCTGGGAGGAGAAGAAGGAAGAGGGGATGTTGGAGAGGTGGTGGTGGTGTTCCCAAGTCATGATGGAGCCCAGCTTTCTGGGGATGGCCTGTGATGGGGAATGGGGAACGGATTCCCTGGCTTTGCCTGCATGCCCAGCTTTTCCTTTCCCTATTTAACGTCCTCTATCCCAGCCCAGGAGTTTTCTCACTCCACCCTTCCCAGGGAGAGCCACAGATGAGCCCACACCACAGCAGGTCCATCTTCAATCACCCATGATGGGAACTGGAGTGGCAATTCCCTCTCCTTATCACCAGTTCAGGGCTCCTCATCCATCCCAAATCCCAAATCCATGATAGGACAGAAAAAAAACCAGCAGAGGGGGCAGAGCCCCAGGAAGGTGCCCTGAACTCACAGAGGTGTCTCAGGAGCTGGGATGAGCTGGTGGGAACAGAGGGAAATTTGCTTTCAGAGTTTTGGGGATGTGCAGCTCCTCTGAGGAAATCTGGGCCTTTCCAAGAGCCTGCAGCACTCCCTGAGGGCATCCCTGCCAGGGAGAGAGGGAAGGGCCTTATGGAAGCCCAGCAGGGAGCTGGGAGAGCTGCCAGAGCTCTGCCTCATCCAGGATCACATCCAGGACAACATTACAGGCCATCTGATGCTCTCCAGGTCCCAAGTCCTGCTGCTCCATCCCAAAAATCCCCAATTTCCAGGCAGAGCCGTTACCTGAGGTCTCCTCGGAGCTTCTTGCTCTCCCTGTAGTGCAGGAGCCACTTCCACCTCCCGTTCCTGTTCAGCCTCTCCAGCACCCTCACCACCTCCTTCAGCTGGCCTGAGGGGACACCAGAGCCAGGGATAGGTGAAGAGGGCACCTGGGGGTCTCTGGGACAAGCCTGAGGGAGCCCAGGGGAGCTCGGGGTGCTTCCAAAGATGGAGCCTCAAACTTCATGGGGTGGGGAACTGGGATCATGTCCTGGTGCAGATTTTTCCCTGACATCTGGAAGGACAGGGGCAGCTTGGCCCTGGCACCTCGTGGTGCAGCTCCCAGAGGAGCTGGCTCAGTTCTCTCTGCCATTTCAGGAGCTGAAGGCCCTTTTCTATTGGACATCGGGAAGGAATTCCTGCCTGGGAGGGTGGGCAGGGGCTGGGCTGGAATTGCCAGAGCAGCTGTGGCTGCCCCTGGATCCCTGGCAGTGCCCAAGGCCAGGCTGGACACTGGAGCTTGGAGCAGCCTGGGACAGTGGGAGGTGTCCCTGCCCATGGAATGGGATTATCCTTAGGGTCCCTTCTCACCCAAACAATTCCATGGTTCTCCAGGTGTATGAACATCCTGGCACAGCCCTCCCCTGCCCTTGGATGTTTTGGGGACACCTGAGCTGGGCTGTCTATCCTGACAGGATCCCAATGTCAGAGAGAGGGCAAGAATTCCCCACTGGAAGCAGAACCCACAGGAAGATTTGGGAACGTGTCAGCAAACACCCCGACACTTACCCAAGGTGACCCTTTCCAACAGCTCCTTGTCAGACACCACAAAGCCTCCAGCCTGGAACAGCTCCTGGAAAGTGTCACCTGTCACATCCTCAGGATCGTCCACGCCAGCGAACACCACACCGGGACAGCGCTTCAGCTCCAGCAGGCACGGCACCTGCAGGGCACAGCAGCTTTGTGCCATCCTGAATCCACAGAGCCCATCCCATCCCATGGATCCCATCCTATTCCATGGATCCCATCCCATCCCATCCCATCCCATCCCAGCATTCCTGTCCCCACATCCCAACCCCAAAGCAGGACGGTGCCACAGGGACAGAGCAATCCCTGGAACTGGGGAGCGAAGCTGTGGCTGCACAAGAGAAGCCCAACCTCACTGCTTTGAGCTGGGCTGTCCCAACTTTTTTAATGGATGCTGGGGTTAAAGAACAGTGCTGAGAGCAGGGAAAGAGATGGAGGCTCACGCTGTGGATGTGGGAGGAGATGTCCTCGTTCCTGACAATGACCAGCAGCCGCTCGCTGTCCCGGCCTGCGGCCCTGCAGAAGTTCAGGGGTTCCGTCCTCACAAACCCCTCATCCTTCAGCAAGGCCTGGAACAGAAACCAAGTGAGGTTTGGATGGGGAATATTTCCTGGGAACAAGGGGAGAGGAAGGAGAATGGGCTGCCCAGGGCAGGGGTGGGGTCCCCATTCCTAGTGGGGCACAGGGCCAGTGGTGGCCTCAGCAGGGCTGGGAATGGTTGGACTTCAAACTAAACCAGAGTTGTTTTAGATGGGATCTTGGGAAGGAATTCCTGGCTGGGAGGGTGGGGAGGGGCTGGTCTGGAATTCCCAGAGACGCTGTGGCTGCCCCTGGATCCCTGGAAGTGCCCAAAGCCAGGTGGAGCGGGCTGGGATAGGGAAAGTGTCCCCGCCCATGGGGTTGGAATTGGATAATCCTTATGATCCCTTCCCACCCAAACCACTCCATGATTCCATGACAACCCAATCCCAAGGCTCCTGGGCTAAGGGAACCAAACCACCCCTGGCAGGCTGCCCAAGCCTCCCCGTTCCTGCCACCCTCAGCTCCATCCTGGATCTGCCCATCCCAATCCATCCCAATCCAGGATCCCAATACCTTCATCCTGCTGAAGAACGGCTCCTGCCCTGTCTCCAGCAGGTAGAACATTCCGGGCTGGCCGTCGGCCACGCGGCGCAGGTGGGAGCGCAGGGCCCCGCGCAGCTCCGCGATCACCGCCCCGAACGCCACCGTCCTGCCGGGCCAGCCCACCCCGAGCCGCGCCTTCCCGGCCTCTCCCGGCGCAGGGCCCTCCCTCCCGGCCTCGGCCCTGCGCAGCACCACCCTCTGGAACTCGGAATACTCGTCCAGGATGACGGCGACGTCCCCCTGCGAGTCCGGCAGGGCGCGGTCGTAGCGGAGCTTGCCGAGGTGCAAGGGAGCGCTGCCATCCCGGCCCCGGGCCCCGGCTCTCCCGGGATCCCGGTTATCCCGGTGCCGGCGGGAGCGGAGCCCGCTCAGCCACCCGTCCGAGGGTGGAATTGTCACCTGCAAGGGGCTCCTGCTGCGTGGGGACAGCGGGATGGGGGCGCAGAAGTCTTTTGGGAAGATGCTTTTGGAGGTAGAAAAGGGAGGTTTGCCATTCCTTAGGATTTGTTTTAGCTTATAATGGAAGCGGAGACATTCCATGTCCAAAGTGTTCTGGGTGATTTCCTCAAAGCCCCTCCAGGTCCCCATCAGGGACTGGAGCAGAGGAGATTCCTGGGCACAGCAGCTGTGCCTCTTTGGAAGCTGGAAATTTTCCATCCTCTCCTGGCACTGCTGGGTGACCACGAAGCTCCCACAATCCCTGGGGATCCCCCGATCCCAGTCCTCTCTGTGCTCCTCCATGTGCACATGGGGGCAGCTCCAAGGGGAATTGTCCCAGTTAGTCCTTGTCCCTGTAGCATCTGTGGAACTCATGATGCAGGAATTCCGGGTTGGAAGCGGGGAGTGTGAATTCCCCTCAAAATATTCCTGTTCTGAGTCACTGAAGGAATTCTCCAATGGATCTTCAAAGGCCCAGCCCTCGTGTTCATCCTGGCTTGGGAGCTGCTCTTCCCTTGGGAGCTGATCCAAAACATCCTCGGCATCGCTAAGCTCTGGGCTTTCTCCAGAGGGATCCCTGTGCTCGTACAACGGCGACACCGGGATGGGAGAATCAGGGATTTCTCCCTCTCCCACCTCCATGCCGGTGCAGTCGGGATCAGGGAACACCTCAGATCCCTCGGGGCTGTGCTCACACTCAGCCCAAGGCTCACACTCCGGGTCTGAGAAGGGAGCAGGACTGGGAATGCTGCCTCTTTCCAGATCCTCAGGCGGGATGGGCTCCTCCCCGGGGCTCCCTCTGGCATCCCCTGCCGGGCTCCCAGCGCTGCCGCAGCTCCGGGACCACCGGGCACTGTCCGGAGAAGGAGGGAGCATCCCAGGGAGTGCCTCAGCGAGGGGCGAGCCCAGCTCAGAACCCTCGGGATCATCCCACGGATCGCACGGAGAAGGAGGAGCAGATCCCGGCTCAGCTGGCACAAACTCATCCCCGGGGGAGCGCGGAGCTCTCGTGGCCTCCTGGGAACAGCTGGGATTTAAGGAGCCATGCAGGCTCCAGGCAGCCACACTCATGGGGGCAGCTCCTCCTTCCCGGCACGGCTTCCAGAGGCGGCACAGGACCGACTCCCGCCGGCTCGGTGCCACAGGAATGGGGGGATTTGAGTCTCCAGCACAAGGGGGAGAAGCAGGAGCTGGGTCTCCGTGGATATTTGGGAAGTTCCGCTGCTGCCTGGGCAGCTCCTTGATGGCTGAGATCTCCTGGATGGAGGAGGAGGGCTCTGATTCCAGGAGGTGATGGTGGAGAGGGATGTCTGGCTCCTGCAGAGCATCAGCTGCCATTTCCATGCTCACTGTGTCATTCCCAGGGGAATTCTCTGCCTCGGGGAACTCATCCTCCCTCTCCTCAGCTCTGGAATCATCTATGTCTGTGTAGTCCAAGGGGGAGTCCCGGCCATCTCCTGCTCCCATGGGATCATCCAGCTCCTCTGTTCCGCTGCCAGCAGCGCTTCCATGCTCTTCTTCCACCAGAAGCCCTCTCCCTCCTTGGTTTGATTCCTCAGTGTCCAGGGAATTCAGCTCAGGATCAGCATCATCCCCACACGCCCGGGAAAAGCAGCTGCTCTCTCCCAGCTCGCTCTGGGACGGCGACTGGAGGCTCTCCATGGGCGGATCCTCCGGAGCAGCCCACGGATCCACGGAGCCACTGGGAGAGTTCAGGCAGACAGAGCTGGAGTCGGGGGACAGGGTCACTCCCTGGCCACAGGGGGACTCCAGGCCGGCCGTGCTCCGGGCAGGCTCCCACCTTTCTGCAGAGGGCGCAGGATCCCCATTTTTCTGCTCCGGGCCATTTCTGAGCTCGTCTCCAGCAGCTCCCGGGTTTCCCATAACGCTGTCGGGCTGCGCCCCGTGGATGGGGCTGGGATCAGCTGGGGACAGCAGCTCCCTGCTGTCACTGTGGGGTGACCCCACCTCGGCTGGGCTGGCCACACCAAGCCCGTCTGTCTCCAAATCCGGGCTGGCCGGAGCATCCCAGGGATCCGGGAGCTCATCCCAGCTCGGTGACATCTCCTCAGGAAACCTTCCGGGGTCGGTTCCGGTCCTATCTGACAGTGCTGGTGTGGACCTGTCGGGGCAGGGGGATGCCAGGGGGGTGGGGCTGGGCACAGGGTCCTCTTCAGGAACACCAAACTCCTCTGGAGACACCGAATTCCCTGGATTCTGCTTGCTGTGCTCACATCCCATCTCGGTATCACTGCTCTCGGACATCAAATCCAGGGGCTCCAGGAAGAAGCTTTCATCCTCAAACTCCTCCTCCTTTCCCTCCTCCACCTCTCTCTCCTCTTTCCCCAAATGCTCCAAGGGCTCCTGGGATTCCTCCCCTTCCTCCGTGGCTCCCCCAGGCTCTGCACTCGCTGGATTTGCTTCCAAGGGCATGGAATCACAGGCAGGCTCTGGATCAGCGCTGGCTGCCCAGCTGCCATCCTCAACTTCCAGAGGGTGTCCAGCATCTCCTGTTCCCTCCCCATCCTTGGGAGGGCCAGGGCCGCTCCCCGAGCCTGCTTCCCACTGGTTTTCCTGCTGCTCCCCATTTTCCTGCAATGCACAGGGGGGGTCTGTCCATGGAGTTGAGCTGGAATTCGGCGTTTGGTTGCTGGGGTTGGAAAACTCAGCCGGGGATTTGCCAGAACAGCCAAGCTCCTGGGAAGGGCTGGGGGTGATCCTGGAATCCAGCAGGTTCTCCTTGACCAGCTCCTCCTGGAACGACACAATCCAGAGGTTAATCCTCATGGGAAAATGCAGGAGACGAGACACTCGTGCAGGAAAAAAAAAAAATGGAATTTTTTCCTTCATGCAGCTCCAGCCCGATGGAAACTGCTGCTTTGTTCAGGAGTGGAAGTTTTAAAGGAATTATTTTAATTCAAGAATTCAGGCTTGGAAAAATGTCAGCAGAGCCCCACGTTTTATGTTTACCCCAAAAACCTCCACTCCTGACCATGTGCAGACTGGAGAAAGTGGAAAAATTAATTTAAAAACTCAATCCAGAATAGAATTTTCCTGGATTTCACCAGAGGGATGAGGGAAATGATGCAAAGCATGGCACTGTCGCCTGCATGGGGGAAAAACTTGCAAGGCAACAAATCCCATCTTCCCAAATGCACATGGGAATGGCTGTGCTGTGTCTCTCCCAGATGTGGAATTCTGCTCTGGGATGCTGGGAGCTCCCCTGCTCCCTTTTTTGAGGACTTAGCCCTCACACAAACTTGGAGTTTAAATCAGAAACGGACACTTTAAGTGCTTTAATTTGGGATTCCTCCCCCTTAGAGAGCATCCCCGCTTCCCTGGACCCCCCCAAGGGACATCTGCTCCATTCCTCTTGGAAAATTCTGCTCCTCCCAGACCCCCGGAGTCCCCCCAGCCTGAACTCACCGTGCTGACGCTCGAGGCGTCGTGTGTGCCCTCCTCGGGAACGACGTCCGGCTCCCTGCATCCCACAGCGCTGCATCCCACAGTGCTGCATCCCACAGCGCTGCATCCCACAGCCTGGCTCTCCCTGGTGTCATTCCTGCATCCCACAGCCTGGCTTTCCCTGGTGTCATCCCTGCATCCCACAGCCCTGCTCTCCCTGGTGTCATTCCTGCATCCCACAGCCTGGCTCTCCCTGGTGTCATCCCTGCATCCCACAGCCTGGCTCTCCCTGGTGTCATCCCTGCATCCCAAAGCCTGGCTTTCCCTGGTGTCATCCCTGCATCCCACAGCCTGGCTCTCCCTGGTGTCATCCCTGCATCCCACAGCCTGGCTCTCCCTGGTGTCATTCCTGCATCCCACAGCCTGGCTCTCCCTGGTGTCATTCCTGCATCCCACAGCCTGGCTTTCCCTGGTGTCATCCCTGCATCCCACAGCCTGGCTCTCCCCGTCATTGTCCTGCAGGGAAAGGCTCTCGGGACAGCTGGTGGAGGAAGGCTCCTCCTCCTCCCCACAGGGCAGCTCCCCTGAGGAGGAGGACACTGTGCTATCCACAGCGCCAGGAATTCCATCCGCGTCCGTCTGGGAATCCGCGGGGCTTTTCTCCAGCTGGGAAAGGCCCTGGCAAGAAGGGGGACTGGGATCCAGGGAGCTGCTGGGAGTCTGGTCAGGATCAGAGCCGGAGTCTGCAGGACACGTCTCGAAGCTGAAGCAATCCTGGCTGTCATCACTGAGCTCCAGGAAACCCCCGGAGCTGCTGATGGAGACGAATTTGGTGGGATTGCTGTGCTCCACCACCTTCCGGGAGCTGCTCAGGAGCTTGCTGGGCTTCCTGTAGAACAGAGCCACCCACATGTGCAGGATCAGCTTCATCCCCTCCACGTCGTCGGGAAGATGGGGATCCCAGGGCCTGGGAAGGGAAGGGAAGACAGCCTGAACCATCTCCAGGGAATTCGTGCCTGGAATTTATCCCTGGTTCCCCGCAGGAAGGAGGGCACAGATTGCTGCTTGATGTAGATTCCAGCTTTTTTTTTTTTGGAAAAAAAAGGGAAAAAAGAGGAACTCCGAGCTCCAAAGGAGAAATGGAGGACTTGGGGTCCTGGCTTTAGGTACCAATTCCAGCTGTAGAGCTGTGGGAATTCCAGAATCATGGAATGGGTTGGAAGGGACATTAAAGCCCATCCTGTGTCCAGGAACACCTCCCACTGTGCCAGGCTGCTCCAAGCCCCAATGTCCAGCCTGGCCTTGGGCACTGCCAGGGATCCAGGGGCAGCCACAGCTGCTCTGGCAATTCCAGCCCAGCCCCTGCCCACCCTCCCAGCCAGCAATTCCCAATTCCCAGGATCCCAGCCAGCCCTGCCCTCTGGCACTGGGAAGCCATTCCCTGGCTCCTGGCCCTCCATTCCTTGTCCCCAGTCCCTCTGCAGCTCTCCTGGAGCCCCTTCAGGTCCTGCAAGGGGCTCTGAGCTCTCCCTGGAACTTCCCCTCTCCAGGGGAAAATTCCCAGCTCTCCCAGTCTGGCTCCAGAGCAGAGGGGCTCCAGCCCTGGAGCAGCTCTGTGAATTCCTCTGGACTCCCTCCAGCAGCTCCATATCCCAATACTGGGATCCCAGAGGTGGATTCCATGTGGGATCACCTGAGTGGAGCAGAGGGCCAGAATTCCCACTTTTCCTGCTGCCCACACTGTGGGATCAGTCCAGCACAGGGCGGATTTTTGGCACATGTGGCTGGGTCACACCCACTCTGTCCCACCCCACCACCACCACCCTCCAAATCCCTCATTTTCTCCAGGAAAAACACAGCAGCTGTACCTTGGCAAACACGGACAAACTTGATTCTTAGGGAAAACAAAGGCATAAAACCCCAGGTGAGCCCCTTCCCAAATTCCTCTGGCCATTCCAGGCTCACTTACCCATGCAGGGCACGGATGACAGTTTTCTCCAGGGAATCATTGGTGTACCTGCTGTCCAAATGGAAGAGATATTCCTCTTCCCAACGGCACGTCACCTTCAGGGAATTCCCACAGATATTCACCGTGTGGCTCTTGGAAAAATCCTCCTTTTTCCTGGGAGACCTCCTGCTCCTGCTGGGCTCCAAGGCACTGCTGTGCTGGTGCCGGAATGGCAGCACCTTCCCCACCAAAGGAGCCACTGGAGCGCTGCTGGTGCCATTTTTGGAGGGAGCTGGCCCAGTGCCAGGACTCCCTTTGGGATTGAGGAGTTTCCTGGGATCCTCAGGCATGGGGGAGGCGTAGGAGTGCTCAGCTGAGATGATGGAGTGCTTGTTCACCTCAGCAGCTTCCAGAACTTCCTGAGGAGGCAACACCTGGAGCTTGGCTGGGCTGGGATTCACGCTGGTCCTACTGAAAATTTCAGAGGTTTTTTCCTTGGGAAGAGAGGTTGGATGGTTGGGGTGTGTATTTTCAGGAAGTGGCTGGTTCAGGGACACTGTGCTGGTCAAGGTGGCTTTTCTCCCGTGCTTTTCTGCCCTGTGGTATTTGTGGTCAGAAGCCATGCGTGGGGATTTGGGCTGGGAAAGGCTCTGCTGCTCCTTGGAATCGCTGGGAAGGCTGCAGGACACCAGGATGATCCCACAATCCTTGGGAATAAAGGGAGGGATACAAGAGCCCAGGGCCAGGTCAGCCAGCAGGTTCAAGGCGTGGGATTCGCAGTTGTCCCCCTGTGGAGCAAAGCCAGTGCTGGGAATTCCCATGGGATAAAGCTCATTCCCCTGGATTTCTGCTCCGTGGGATTGGGAAGAGGCTTCGCTTGTGGGGTGGGAGAGGGGCTCCTTCAGCTCTGAGGGAGGAAAAACAGTGAGAAAGGTTAATTAAAAAGTGAAAAAGTAAATGAAGGGTGCACATTTCTGCACCAAGGAGGGGTTCTAGGAAGGTTCTCCAGGATAAAAAAAAAAAAGTCTTTCCCAGAGGGATTTTCCACAGTTTTCAAAAATATCTCCATGGTCATGGCTACCAGGAAATGATCCCGAGTTGGGAATAATTCAGGAAGGTTTTTTCTCAGGAATAAAAGGCACAGGGATGCAGTGGGAACAAAATCCTCCACTTAAACACAACCTGAAGAATTTTTAATTTTCCTTAACCCTTTTTATTCTGCTTTGATTTTTCTTGAAGTTTGAGCATTTGGGATTTTCACAGATGAATTCTGGATTATCCTTGCAATAACTGAGGTACAAAAAGCCCCCAGAAAATCCCTAAAACAGAGAGAAAACCCCCTAAAAACAGAGAGAAAAACTCCCAAAACAGAGAGAAAACTCCCAAAACAGAGAGAAAACTCCCAAAACAGAGAGAAAACTCCCAAAACAGAGAGAAAACCTCCAAAACAGAGAGAAAACCTCCAAAAGAGAGAGAAAACCTCCAAAAGAGAGAGAAAACCTCCAAAACAGAGAGAAAATAACCTGATCTTTGACGAGCACTCACAGGAAGCTGTGAACTCCCAAAGGCAGCAGGAACATTAAAAAATAATCCCAAAATATTCCATTTTTGGTGTTCAAAATCCCCCTGCCTGCGGCTCCAGATCCACAGCGATAAAGCCAGGATGAAGCCATGGAAAACCAGTCCCAAAATCCCCCTCCCAGTAAAAGCTCCTGGAATTCCAGCTGGGCTCCAGGACTTTCAGCTTCCTTGGGAAGTGCAGAGTGAGACACAGAAATTGGGGGTTTCTTACAGCCAAATGCTCTTCTTTTGGGATTTTTTGGGAATTTGGCAAGAGCCAATCCACGGCAGGGATCGACTGGATCCACTCTGGGAATTCCAATGGCAGTGCTGGATCATGGAATGCTCTGGGTGGGAAGGGACCTCAAAGCCCATCCAGTTCCAATCCCAAGGGCAGGGACACCTCCCACTATCCCAGGGTGCTCCAAGCCCTGGCCTTGGACACTTCCAAGGATCCAGAGGCAGCCACAGCTTCTCTGGGAATTCTACTCCACAATTCCTTCCCAATATTTGACATTCTCCCCGTTCCAATCCCCCTCCCCTTATCTCTGCCGTTATCTGGTTGTGCCATTGGATGCCTCAGCTTTCCAAGGAATTTTTTCCCAAGGAAATAGCTCCATTACCCCTCTCTGCCTGCTCGTTGCCTGCAGGTTTTGATGCTCTGTTTTCCAAACTTTTCAGTGTTTTACTTTTCCCTGGCTTTGCGCTGCTCTCCGCAACCAGAACCTTCCTCGTGTCCAGGTTTTCCAGAGTTTTTGGCCTCTTTGCTTCCATGCCAGGAGCATCAGGAGCTGAGGATTCCTTCTCAGCAGGGTCACACTGGGGTTTGTGGATGATTTCTGCAGCCAGGACCTCTGCACCTGGGACAGGGAAAAAGAGGGGGATTTCTTTTTATTTGGGAATTCTTTGAGAACTGAAAAGGAATCGGGAAGAGGGAAGTGGTTTTTAAGATTTACTTCTCGTTATCCTGATTAAACTGGGAATAAATCCATTACCTGACCTGGAAGCAAAGGAAGGGAACAGCACGAGGCCACTGCCCCCAGCTTCAGGCACATTCCCTGGGATAAATCCCAGAAGAACCTGCAGATTTATCTGGATGCAGGATGTGCTCCAGGCACTGGGAAAGGTGAGGAGACAGTTCCTAGTGAACCCTTGAGCAGGAGGAACTCGATCCCATTTTTCCAGCACTCACCTCTTTTCCTCCCATGTGGAAACTGCAAATTGGCCAATTTCAGCATGGGTTCGTTGGGATTGGACCCTGATTTTTTGGGAAAAGACAAAGCTGTGTTGATTTTTTTCTTGGTTGCTTCCCTACTCCTGCTGTCATCTTCCACGGGATGTGCCTTGAGGGGTGACAGATTCTTCCCAAGGATCCGGCTGGATTTCCTCCTGTTCTGCTGGCCCCAGAGCTTGCTGGGAGAGCTGACATTTTTAGGGAATCCTTCCCCACCCTGCTCCAGAGCGGGATTTGGAGCCTCACTCTTGTCTCTCCCATTGGTAGGAGGGGGATCCAGCGGGGGCACGGCTGAGAAGGAATTCCCAGGATTGGCTCCCTGACTGCTGCCAGCACCACTCAGACATTCCAAGGCCGTTGACATTCCCAAGGTGAAGCTGCTGGGATCGGAGAGGTAACGCTGCAGCTGGGCCAGGGATCGCTCCGAGACCTTCTGGGAAGGATGAGCAGCTTCATCCTTGGATGGAGAGAGCACAGAAGGAACGGGAACGTCGCTGTTCTGGCCAGGGATGGGCTGAGAGTTTTCCTGGAGCTTTGCATATTCCTGGAGCTGCTCCTTGATCCAGGTGCTGGTGCTGCCTGAGGAATTCCAGGAGGAATTGGTGGCTTTCTGTAAGGCGTAGCGAAGGCCAGGCAAAACCGAGGTGATTTTTAAGGAGACGTCACTCCTGTCCCTGCCTTCCTTTGCATCTTGATTTTCTGCTGGGAAAGGAAAAAAAAAAAATCATTTCAATCCCATTAGGAAAGGGTTGAATTCCCTAAATCACCTCCCTGTTCCACACAAGGAGAGCATGGGAGTGAAAAGCTCCAAGAATCAGCTCGGCCCCAGGGAAGATGTCCTGGGTTGATGCTGAAGAGAACAAAATTCCAGGTAGGAGTCACAGAAGGGAATTAGACTGAAATGAAGCAGCAGAGTTGTATCAAGAAGCCCCATCCTGCAGGAAATTCCAGGTCCAAGATCCTTCACTGCAGCAATTCCCACTAAATCCAACATTTAGGACAGTCTGGAAAGAGATAGGATTTGCCATTTTTTTACTTTAAACCTGTTCAAATTTGGGGTTGTCCAGGAAGGGAGGCACCATTCCCAGATTCCTTGTGTTACATCCCTGTCTGGATGGAAATTCCAGCAGCTCCATCTCCACCTGCTGCCAGTGTGGGATGCACTTGGTGATCCCAAAGTTTGGGAGCTCCTGGCTCCTGCTCCCTTCCCAGTGTTCATCCAACTGGATGGTGACCCTGTCTCCAATTCCTTGGTTATCCCAAACTTTGGAACTTCCTGGCTGTGTCTCCCAGTGCCCATCCAGCTGGATGGTGACTCTGTCTCCATGCCCTTGGTTATCCCAAAGGTTGGAATTTCTGCAGCCTCTTGTCCCAGACTCCCAAACCTGCTCCAGACAGATCCCACCAAACATCCCAACCTCTCCAGAGGGATCCTCACCAGCAGGTCCCACCCTCCCAGGTGGCACCAGGGGATCCTTCCCACCAGGAAAGCTCATCCAGCTCCTTTCCCACACAAACCAGGGCTCATCCAGCTTTTCCCTCTGCAATCCAAGTGTTTGGAGTCAGCGCCCTGCACCCACAGGCTTGGGCCAGCTGAGTGTTATGATACCATTCCAAGGTTTCTTTTGGCCACAGAACAATTCCAGAGCCCTTCCCTGCCACCTCCCTTTCCCAGCAAAAAGCAGAGGAATTCCTTGTCCCCTCCCAGCTGTGGGATTCTCCTCACCCTGCTGGTCCCACTTCCCAGTAAGCCCGGGAGTCCCTGGCAGGCAATTCCCAGTTTCCTGCCTCAGCTGCTGGCTCAGGAATGGGAATGGCTGGCCAGGGAATGGCTGCCCACATTCCTTCTGGGGATGTCTGGACAGGAAGGAACAGCTCCAGGGCTTGTTGGGAAAGGGGAAATAGGGGAATGGGAATTACTGATCCTTTGTGTCTGCCGTGAGCGATTCCCTCGTGTTCCTCACCTCCCCTGCAAACCACAGCACAGCTGATCCTCCCTTTCCATCCCAAATCCCTGCACAGGGGATTCCTTTCTCCATGGAAAGGAAAAGCTTTTGGTTTGTAATCCCAGGGAAAGAGGTGTGGGAGGCAGGAGAGGGTCAGGATTGGCTGAGTGATGCTGTGTGGGTGGAACAGGGCAGCACATGTGGGAAAATGCTGCTGCTCCAGAGGGAAAACATGCAGGATCCATCAGTGTTTGGATCCCAGGGAATAACCAGGAATGTTCACTCAGGGTTAGCCCTCTCCCCACCTTTATTCTGCTGCTCCAAACCTTCCCATCCCTCTGGGATGCTCCTTGTGCCTGGTGCCCTCTCTGGTCTCCACCATCTTCTCCCACAATATCCTGCTAAAAGATCAGGATCTCCCTGTTCTCCTCTCTCTCAGCTCCCAGGATTTCAGGAATAAATCCCTCTGCTCCTCCAGACATCACAGCAGCAACCTGACCCCAGGACTGACCTGGCACTTGGAATCTTCTGCCCAAACGTCCCTGACGCTGTCTCTGCTCTCTGGTGACAGGGACAGGATCCATGGGAATGCTGGAGCTGTGCCAGGGGGGTTTAGGTTGGATATTGGGAAAGGTTCTTCCCCCAGAGGGTGCTGGGTACTGAACAGGATCCCCAGGGAATGGGCACATTCCCAAAACTCCAGGAGTATTTAGACAATGCTCCCAGGGACGGGGTGGGATTTTTGGGGTGTCTGTGCAGGGCCTGGAGCTGGATTTGATCCTTCCAGCTGAGGATATTCTGGAAAGAAATCAGGAAAGATCTGCCAGCAGCACAACCTGGAATTCCAGGTGACTGAATTCAGGCACCAAATCCTGCACTGCCAGGTCACCAGCACACCCTCACCTGAATTCCAAGCCCAAATCCTGAAGGAAAAGGTTTACAACTGGAAGTTAACCTCCACAAAAAAAAGACAAAACAACCTGTGCTGGGATGTGCTGCCAGTTTACCCTGCTGGAAAGGGAAGCTTTTACCCAGGGAAGGCAGCTGGGTGTGTCCTGGGTGCTTCCATGGGCACTGCCAGGCTCTCTGCTCCCATGGGAGGACTGGAAAAGCAGAGTGTTCTGGCAGGAGCACTCTTGGCTCATCCCTGGGATGATCCCACAAAAACCCAGCTGGGAGTTTCTCCTTATTTTCTCTTATTTAATAAAATCATGGAATGGTTCAGGCTGGAAAAACCTTAAAGCTCATCCAGTTCCAACCCCTTGGGCAGGGACCCCTCCCACCGTCCCAGGCTGCTCCAAGCCCCAATGTCCAGCCTGGCCTTGGGCACTGCCAGGGATCCAGGGGCAGCCACAGCTGCTCTGGCAATTCCAGCCCAGCCCCTGCCCACCCTCCCAGCCAGCAATTCCCAATTCCCAGGATCCCAGCCAGCCCTGCCCTCTGGCACTTTGAAGCCATTCCCTGGCTCCTGGCCCTCCATCCCCTTGTAAAAAGCCTCTCTCCACATTTTTTTCCACTCCTCACGTTTGTCCTGCAGGAAAAGCAGCACATTTGGGAATGCTGGGATTCCCTTCCCACCTCCCAGAGCTCTGGCTCACCCTGAGCCCAGCCCCACTCCCTCCCTCCCCTCACACATCTTAGAGCACACCTGCAACTTCTGCATCCCACAGAGAGCTCCAAACCCTTTTTTGGGAGCAGAGCCCTTTCCCCAGCTCTCCTCCCTTTCCCCAGGCCAGGACCTCTCACTCATTACCTCGGCAGAGAACAATTCCCTGATTTTTCCCCCCCTTTGGAGCTGTGTCCAGCAAAGTGCCACGTGTCTGTTGGGATGGCAGCCAGGCTGGGCATGATCCCAGCTCCCTGGGCTCGCCCCAACAGCTCTGGGAGCTGCTGAAAAGGGCCTGGAAAGGGATTTTTAGTCACTCCCATCACATGCAGGGAGCCAGCAAAGCGCAGAGCTGGGTTTAAACCGGCTCAAAAGGACACAGAAATGGAGATTTCCTCTCCTCTTTCATCACTCTGTGCTGAGCTGGGCTGGTTCCAAGCAGGAAAAGCCAGGTTTGGAGAGATTTGACCTTTCAGTGAGGATTTCACCCCAAAATGGAACCCGAGGGCAGCAGAGGGAAGCTCCTACCTGTGGGGCCCAGGGCCCGTGGCGAGGTGAACAGGAACAGGGCCAGGAGGCTGACAGGCTCCTTGGGCTCCAGCCCTGCAAAGGAACACAGGCTTGGTTTAAGAAGCCAGGCTTAGTTTAAAAAAACAGGTGTAGTTTAAGGAACCAGGTTTAGTTAAAAAAAAACCTAACAGGTCTTGGTAAAGAAAGCAGGTTTAGTTTAAGAAAATAGGTTTTGTTTTAGAAACCAGGTCTGGTTTAAGAAACAAGGCTTATTTTAAGGAACCAGATTTAGTTCCAGAAACAAGGTTTAAATTAAGAAACCTAGTTTTATTTAAGAAACCTGGTTTTATTCAAGAAACCAGGTTCAGTTTAAGGATCCAGATTTGGTTTAAGAAGCCAGGCTTAGTTTAAAAAAGGAGATTTTATTTAAGAAACAATAAAAGAACTCATGGATAAGAAACAAGATTTAGTTTAAGAAACCAGGTTTAGTTCAAGAAGCCAGATTCAGTTTAAGCAACCCAGCTTTATTTAAGACACCAGGTTCAGTTTTAGAAACCAGGTTCAGTTTAAGAAGCCAGGTTTACTTTAAGGAACCAGCTTTAGCTTAAGAAACCAAGTTTAAGAAACCAGGTGTAGTTTAAAAAACAGATTTTATTTAAGGAATCAAGTTTAGTTTAAGAAACGAGGTTTAAATTAAGAAACCTGGTTTTATTTAAGACACCAGGTCCAGTTTAAGGAACCCAGTTTTATTTAAGACACCAGGTCCAGTTTAAGGAACCACATTTAGTTTAAGTAACCAGGTTTGGTTTAAGGAACCAGGTTCGGTTTAAGGAACCAGGTTCGGTTTAAGGAACCAGGTCCGGTTTAAGGAACCAGGTCCGGTTTAAGGAACCACATTTAGTTTAAGTAACCAGATTTGGTTTAAGGAGCCAGGTTTAAGGAACCAGGTTTAGTTTAAGGAGCCAGGTTTAAGGAGTCAGCTTTAGCTCAGGTGCCCGTCCCAAAGCCAGCAGGAAGCCCAGCCCCGCTAGGCCCCGGCCCCGCTAGGCCCCGGCCCCGCTAGGCCCCGGCCCCGCTAGGCCCCGGCCCCGCTAGGCCCCGGCCCCGCTAGGGCCCGGCCCCGTTAGGCCCCGGCCCCGTTAGGCCCCGGCCCCGTTAGGCCCCGGCCCCGTTAGGCCCCGGCCCCGTTAGGCCCGGCCCCTTACCGTGGTCCCGGGCCAAGGCTGAGGCCGTGAGCAGGATGAGCACCCCCTGCTCCCGCAGGAACTTGATGATGGCCTGCAACAAACACAAGGTCAGAGCCCCACGGCCCTGGCACGGCTGGCACCGAGCCTGGGCACGGTGCCACCCCACCTGCCATCCCACCCACCCGGGATCTGGGATCAGGAGTGTTCATGGCCCCTTCCATCCTGCCTGGGATCTGGGATCAGGAGTGTTCACAGCTCCTCCTATCCCACTCAGGATTTGGGATCAGGAGAGTTCACAGCTTCTCCCATCCTGCTCAGGATTTGGGATCAGGAGAGTTCACAGCTTCTCCCATCCTGCTCAGGATTTGGGATCAGGAGCATTCATGGCCCCTCCCATCCCACTCAGGATTTGGGATCAGGAGAGTTCACAGCTTCTCCCACCCCGCTCAGGATTTGGGATCAGGAGTGTTCATGGCCCCTTCCATCCTGCCTGGGATTTGGGATCAGGAGTGTTCACAGCTCCTTCCATCCTGCTCAGGATTTGGGATCAGGAGCATTCATGGCCCCTTCCATCCCACCTGGGATTTGGGATCAGGAGTGTTCACAGCTTCTCCCATCCCACTCAGGATTTGGGATCAGGAGTGTTCACAGCTTCTCCCATCCCACTCAGGATTTGGGATCAGGAGCATTTACAGCTCCTCCCACCCCACTCAGGATTTGGGATCAGGAGCATTCATGGCCCCTTCCATCCCACTCAGGATTTGGGATCAGGAGTGTTCACAGCTTCTCCCATCCCACCTGGGATTTGGGATCAGGAGCGTTCCTTTCCAGGCCTCAAATTCCTCCCAGCTGCTCCTTAAAATAAAACTAAGCTTAGTCAAGCTGGCTGTAATTAATGAAGGTTTGTAATCCAGCCCTGGCAGGAATTGCAGCCCAATGGGAAGTTGTTCCCAGCCTCTGGAAAACACAACATTCCAGCCACGGCCTGGCTGAAGCTCAGCTGGATTTTGGCAGCATCGACATCAATGAATTTGTGGGGGAAAAAAACCTGGCTGAGTGCAAGAAAGGGCTGGAATTCTGTGCCAGAGCTGGAGGATCTTGTGGATAAAGAGATAAGGGCTCTTATCAGCTTCTCCTTGTGCTTGGCTGTTGAGCTTGGCTTGGCTTGCCTCTCCTCCATGCTTGGATCTCCTTCCATCTTTTTGGGATCTCCCAGGAATTGAACAACCCCCAGGCTTCCAGTGGAAGCTCCCTGAGCCCATTCCATGCACTCAGCCACAACAGGACGATGGATCCGTGTCCACAGCTCTCCTTCCTCCAGGAAAACAGCTTTGGAAATGCTGCCCAATCCCAGGGTAATACTGGGCACTGCCAGGGATCCAGGGGCAGCCACAGCTGCTCTGGCAATTCCAGCCCAGCC
>JACBWW010000133.1:333312-345359 GCA_020086605.1 Lanius collurio
TGACGCACAAAATCCCATAATTTATGGCCTAATCCTATTTACAGCATCTGAGGTGGGCAGTGGGGTAGGACAGGGAAAGGGAGACCACCCTGGTGGGATCAGCAGCCTCTGCTGCCGGCTTTTTGGCAGCTCCAGTTCCCGGGATGTCTCCACCTGGAGCTGGAGAAGTCGGTGCTTTGATGAAGGAGGGCCCCGTTAAAGCCTCACGTGGAGTTTTCCAGGCTCCGTGTCTGGCTTTGAGGGGCCTAATCCAGGGAATGGGGGAAGAACTCCCCCAATCCAGAAGGTGAAAAGCTTCCAGCTGGATTCTCCCGAGGCGGCGCGGCTGTGAAGGCCAGCCCAGATGTGCACAGATGTGTCTGGGGCTGCAGCTGCAGACAGGGCAGGGGGGTGTGGGAGGGGGATGAATTCATGGAAAAAGGGAAAGTTGGAGGCAGAGAAGGAAATGGCTCCGACAGGGAAAGCTCTGTGGGGCCCCCCTGTCCCAGCACAAACCCAGATTGATCCCAGGAGCGTCTGTGGGGATGGGGAGGGATCTCCACAAATCCCAGCATAAAATATACTGGGGTTTAGTGTGGAAAACAGGATTTTGGAGAGGATGAGCTTGGGGTTGATCCCAGATAAGCTGTGAGGGTCCCCAGGAGCTGTTGGAGTGAAATTTGGGAGTTGGTGGCTTGTGGTTTTCTTCAGACTTTGCTTCCATGGAAGTTCCCAAATCCAAGAGCAAATTGAAGGGCAGGTCCTAAAGGTGGAGCAAAGGGACCCTGCTCCCAGATATCCCCGTGGTGGAGAAGAGGCTGGGGTTGGGATGCTGGGAATTCTTGGAGAGGAATCTGCCCCACAGTGACCCTGGCTCTGACCCTGGCTCCGGGAAGGTCCCACCTGGATACCCAGGAGGCGTTGGCTCCGCTCCGGAGCTGGGTGGATCCCCAAAGGCAAACACGTGGAGCTGCTTACCCAGGGCGGAGCTGCCACACATCCGTGGGCACAGACACATTCCCTGTCCCAGCCTGGCACAGGGATGGCACCACAGAGGAGGCAGGGGCTCATCAGGGCTCAGGTTCCCCCTCTGCCCTTGGGAATTTTATCCCTCTATATCCCAGGGTTCCAGACCCACAGGATGGGGGGGTCGTGGCTCGGCAGAGGGACCGAGAGAGCTGGCTGGGATCCCATGGAATTCAGCATGGGAGGAATCCAGGGGGGCCTGGAGTGTTTAGTCTGGAGAAGTGAGGGCTGAGACTGCTGCACATTCCTGCCAGAGGGATGGAGCAGGGAGAGAAACCACCAGGAGTCGGGGAATTACTTCTAAGGGAAATTAAGGATTTTTGGCTGATTTGCTGTCGGCTGCAGGATGAGGAGACAAAGATTGAGCCCAGCCTCACTCAGGGAGGACAAGCAGATGGCCCATGGGATTTCTTCTCCATCACTGACACGTTTTTGCAGGAGGAGCTGTTTTTCCAGCCTCCCCCTGCTCAGGAAGGGCTGAATTCCCTGTGGATCAAATCAGCTTCACAGGTCACAGCTCAGCTGTAGATCCTATCCCTAAAAACCTGAGCTGCTCCTGCTCTCCTGGGGGAGCAGGGACAGCCTGGAGTGGGGATTGCTCTCCCCAGGAGCTGTGGTACCTGGACACCCTCAGACCAGGTGAAGCCACAGGTTTTTGGGAAAGCTGGGAAGACTGGATGGGTTTATCCTGGTACAACAACCAGGTGGCTTCCTGGAAGCTTCCTGGGAATCAGCCCAGCAGGATCCTCCTTCCCAAGGATTTAACATTTCCTAAATGAGGACCCTTCTGCTGCTGGGGGCGGATCTTTTCCGTGGGGGAGCAGAATCCCACTGCTCCCTTTTCCCAAGAAACTGAGGAGAATCCATAAACTGTCAACTGCTGGCTCGTGTCCTGCCTGGACACAGTGGAATAATGACAGGACATGGAGCTGTACAATGGTAGCCTGTCCTGCCTGGGCACACAGGAATCATGGCAGGACAGGGGTTCCTCAGAGCAGATCCACATTTATCCAGAGCCCACAGCAGCTCCTGAGCACGGACACGTCCCTCCCTCCCAGGCAGGACTCGGATGAGGCACGACAGAGGCCATCAGGAATTTAATGGAACTTGGCACTGGAAGCTGTACAACATTTACAGAGAACCACACGCTGTGTCTATGTACACCCTCTGCCATTCCCAAAGCTCCTGGCCTGAGCTGACAGGCACTGACAACCCCTGCATGCAGAGTCACCGCTCCCCAAGCCCGGATTTCAGGAAATGGCTTCCCAATCCTGGATTTCAGCTCACAAGGATTGCAGGAGGCCACTCCCCAATCCTGGATCTTAGGGATGGAAGGATCACTGTCCAAGGACAGGGCCACCCTGCTGCGCTCAGAGCTGTCACCACTTTGTTTTCCAAGCTGGATCTTTCCCTGGATTTTTCCCTGGATCTTTGGACCACTAGAAGATGGCAGTGCTGCCACTCTGAGTATTTACAACCACTCCCTCTCCTCTCCTCTCCAACGCTTCCTCTCCTCTACCTTTCTACCACATGCAAGAACCCCTTGGTTGCCTCCAAGTCCTGCTTCCCGTTGGGAAGCACTTCATTTCCAAAAGGCAACAAAACCACAAATCTACCTTCACTCCCTGCTATCCCCTCTACTCACTGCTCCCTAAACCCTTTTACAACATGCCTACAACCTTCCTACACCCTGGAGTAAAGCAGTTCTCTTTCAGTAGTGTCTCCTCCCAGCCCATGGATTGCTCCAGGGTGACGTGAGGGATGGTTGGGACGTCACCCCTCAGAGCACGAAGGATCAAGTACTTGAAAGGAAATGCCAAGTCTGAGCAACAAAAATACAAAAATAAAAAAACAACCAACCAAAGGAAACAAAAAATAACCCCCAAACCCCAATCCCAAACTCAAAACAAAACTAATAAAAAAAATTAAATAGTTGGCAGGATACAAGAGCGAGACTGAGGAATGTACAAAGGACACACAGAGATCAAAGATTCCAGTAGGTGAATTGAGAACCTGTTGAACTTGGGGTCTGCTTTTTTAGGATTTTTTCCTTTTTAACCATGCAAATTCGCAGGAACTCCCAGAACCACACACCAGTGTGACTTCAGGTGTTGAGTCCTTTAAAGGACTTTAGCAGTGTTGATCAAAACCCCCTGTTGCTGCCCAAAATTCCACTTTATTTTTTTTTCCAGCCTCCACCACAGCTGTGGGAAACTTTCAGGACCCCAGATTTGCTCTTCAGCTCTGCCACGAGGGTTTTGGAAATCCCTCACGGATTTGAAGTGTAAAAACAGACCCCAGTTCAACAGTAACCGAACACCAGTAGCTGCCATTCCAACATAAACCCAGGATCTGATCCACGGAGCGGCTCCGAAGGCGCTCCCGGTACAAAATGTACACGGAATTATTTATAAATTAACAGTTTTCCCCCAGGGTGCCACTGGGGCTCCTCTTTTTCCTTACACCAGCGTTTCTTTCCGCTTCCCACTGAGCTGCTTCTCCCTGGATTTTCTGTGCCCAGATGAGGTTCTGTGGGATTTCACCCCTTTGGCTTCCTCCGAGTCCAGGACGGAGCCGCACTCGGCCGCGCTCTCATCCAGCTCCATCTCGGATATTCCCGACCGGCGCCTCTGGGCTGGGATGTTGGGCACGGAGGGGTTGTTCTCCTCCGACTCCTCGCTCAGCTCTGGCAGCTCCTTGAGCTCAGAGGCAGGAATGTTCCTCTGGAATGGGGCGATGGCGGTGCGGATGCAGTTCACCCACTGCTGCTTGTGGAAGACGTCGTTGGCCTGCAGCGTGTGGGACTGGCCCAGGCTGGGATCTTGGAAACGGACTCGGAAAATGTTTTTGGCTGGAGATAAACGGGGGGAAGAGCAGATCAGATCCAAGTTGGTATTTAGAGATTCCACTGGTAGGTTTGAAATCCCAACAAAACCCCCCCAATCCCAAAATCCAGCAGAGACACAAAGATGTCTCCTTATCCAAGCCCCAGCTGGAAGTTCCTGGCCACCATAGATGAGCTGGTTGGATCCATACCTTTGTCAGAATTTCCAAAAGCTCCTCGGAAGGAGCCTCCCATTTTGACATCTCCATCCTGGAGGTCTTCAAGGAGCAGCTCCTGGACAGGGATGGGCTGGCGGTACACCTGGAATGCCTGGCGCTCGTTCCGGCTCACCGGCCGCGTCAGCACCAGGATGTCTTGGAAGAGGAAGACGTAGAGCTTCTGGAAGGGAAAACATTCCAATATGCACCCTGAATTCCATGAGGTCACACATCCTGTGGGATTCAAGGCCACCTTATCTGCAGTTTCACCCACAGTAACTTTTGGAGTCTCCTGTGACAATGCCAAGGTCTGTTGCACACCAGGGATTACATCAGCGGCTTTATTGTTTTATGGATCCCTAGAAAGGGAATTATCATTCCCAGATGGCAGGGATAGGATGATTAGGAGCAATATCTCTCCTGAGAGCATGGAATGCCTTGTGTGCAGGAGTAAAACAGCCAAATGAAACAACCACCCCCCCCCCAAACCAATGAACAAAGAAAACATGAAAAGATTTGAGGTTTAAAGCAGGACAAAAGGCAGCAAAGCCTGGATCCAGTGGGTGGGAGAGAAACTCCAGGCAGCCCAGCCCAGAGCCAAACAGGCTTTTGCAGGAACCCCTTTGTTTGGAAAAGCCAGGGCTCCTAATGGGGAATGTCAGAGCACCTGGAAGTAAACAGAGGCAGGAAATCCCTCTGGATGGAGAGCACTTTCTATGTGCTAATTATTTCCCAGCTTCCCAAAGCCGACTGTGAAGCTGCCAGCAGGAAACTCTCCCTTACACCCTGATATGAGGCTGCCACTGAGGGATTTCTCCTCTGCTTTTTTATCCAATGTCTAAACTATCCCTCAGGATGGAAGCTCCCAGTCCTGCTCCAAGACTTTAAAGCAGCTCTGAGGGATGGTTTGGGAATTAATGAGTAAAAAATGAGGGGCTTACATGTCCATTTTTATTCTTCAGCTCCCCGTGGCATAGCAAAGCTTTGCTGCCTTCAATCCTCGGATCCTTCTGCTTCTCATCCAGGTATTCCAGCTTGTCAATGTAATACTGGCACTCAGACTCGCCCTTCTTCAGGTTGATATCAGAGAGGACTCCTTGGATTATGGCTATCTAAAAACCCAAACAAATGATTCAGGATTCAGAGTCATTAATTGCTTTCCTGTGTGACCTCTCCTCGTGCTCCTTTCACAACCCCAAAGCATGCAATCCATATGGATTAATCCCTCACTTTCCCTCTCACAGATCAAGAAAAACCCCCTGGGAAGTGCTGAGGGGGTTTAAGGAACATTTCTGGAGCTCTCAAATAAAACCCTTAGTCAGCATGAGCAGAAGGAAATCAGGATTACTCACGGCTTCTTCCAGAATGTGGATATCGGGGTGGTCTTTGGGAGTGTGCCTCAGGATCTCCTTGAGGAGCAGGGGGTATTTCACCAGGCGGCTCCGAGGGATGTCCAGGAAGCTCCAGAGGTCCAGCTTGCGGCTGAAGGGAGACTCCAGGCAGCGCTGCAGGAAATCCTGGACTCTCCTGTCCTGCTTCTTCTGATCCAGGAGTGCTTTGGCTGCCAGCTGATTGCTGCAGTAGCCTTTGTAGGCGTGGAGTCGTGGGAGCTGCAGGGAACAGAGGAGATTTAGGAGTCAGATTCCCTGTGGGAAAAGCAGGTGTCACTACCAAGTCAAACTCACCGAGTTCTACAGCCCCCACTGGGATGTTTTCCCCAATATAAAAAGCTAAGGGAGGATCTTGCAAGGGGAATGAGCACACAGAGCCTTTGAAGCTCCCACTGTCTGGGGTTTGCAGGGATAACCCTGCTGGAATCACACTGGGACAAAGAGTCCAGGAGACACAGACATTTCAGCCATAAGTCAGTGAAACATTCCACGTGTCTGGGAAAAAATCAGGGCCCATTCCAGCCACCAGAATCCCACTGTTTTCAGCATTGCCAGAATTTCCCTTCCAGTCTTGAACTGAGGGCCACAAAACTCCCAGAGCTTTGCAAATTCTGGCTTTAAACGTTCTCTAAGCTCAGACTCCAAGTTCTGAACTCACCCACTTCACAAGGATGGGCCCAATCTGCTCCACTGTTCCATCTGGTTTTGTTGCTTCTCCCAAACTTGCCAGTAAGTCTGGAATGGAAACAGAAAAAGAGGAATTGCAGCAATGTCCCAGCGAGTAACAGGAGAAAGCAGAAGGGTTAAATCCTAGTGAGCACAAACCAGGCAGCTGCTCTTACCTTCGTGCAGAGGAATGTAGGAATCCAAGTCCCCAAAGATGTGGGTGAGCTCCTCCTCAGACATTATGGAGAGTTTCAGCATGGGATCGTGGTAGGCCTGTCAAATCAAATATATCCAAATCTATTAAAATCTCCCAGGCCCCAAAGTTGATGATTTACATCTGAGAGGATCTATCAGGTGCCAACACAAAAGGTAAAACTGATTTGATGCTAAAAGATTGCCCTCTGTGTGAAGTATGGAAGACTTAAATGAAAAGGATTTTCCTGTCTGAACTATTCCCAGCTGGGAGAGGGAGTCCCCAGGCTGCTCTGCACAATCCTTTTATGGCTGGGTTTGGTGCAATCACACCAGTGCTGTTGTCCCAGTGCTCACGTCAGCTCCCTGGGCCAGCTTTCAAACTGGGGATTCTGGGGCTGATAAAGCTCCCACGTAATGTTGCAGGTGCAAAAAAACCTCATTTTTCTCTGGAATGTCATCACTGACTGCAGGAAAAATCCCACTCACCTTTCTGGCCAGCTTCAGGTCTTCAATGAGGTCCTGCTCTCCCCTGGACATTTCATATATGGCCTGGGAGAAAGGGGATAAAGCATCCTGAGTTATTTTTAATCCCAGTCTTTCTCAGAAAAAGCCCTTCAGCTCCCATAATGTACAGCCTGCCCTGAATAGGGCTTTGGCCACCCCAATCGCTTGGTGGCACCTGGGCATGACAACCCTGAGTAAATCTGCTTTCCTAGCCCTGAGAAAGCAGCTTTGCTTCCAACTGTGTGAAAGCCCTGACACCCCTGCACAAGCCAAATTAAATATTAGAGCCTTTTAAATCACTGCTTTTACCCAGACAAGGCTGAAAACACAAAACCCCCGAAACCGCAGAGGTCAAATCCCAGGCGGCTTCCGGCGGCTTCTGTGCTGTCTCCAGAAGATTTGTCTAAGAACTGCAGGAAAAAGGCAAGCCAAGGCCTTGCTGCTTGGCTTCCAACCAATTGTCAGGAGCTTTAGGAGAAAGACAGCTGGCTCTGGGAGGAACCTGCCGTTGGGGCGGCTGCGGGGCAGCCAGCGGGGCCAGGGTTGGGATTTCAGGAATGCCGAGCACCCCCGTGGAAAGTTTGGCATCTCTGAAGGGTCAGAGTGGGGAGATGAATTCCCCAGTGATTCCAGAGAGGAATCCACCTTTTCCCATGTCTGCTGCAGACATAAATCTCAGCTTTAGGTGCATGGGAAGATGCAGTGCCCCAAAGGTTGTTACTCCTTTCCCAGGCAGGGCAGGGACGAAGCCAAGGCTGCCTTTCCCAATCCCATTTTTCGTGGACAGCTACCTCCTGGCGCTTGATTTCTTTGGTGCTCAGGGACTCTTTCATGTTGACATCCAACATTTCAGACCAAAGGACGCTGTTCCTTCTCTTTGGGGGAGTAGGAGCAGCAGACCTGCTGCAGGACTTCTGAGCACAGCCAGGGGATTTGCTGTCACTGCGAAGGGCAAACGACTGCAGGCATTTAAAAAAGACAAAGAGAAAGATTAAAAACAAATGTGGAGAGCCAACATTTCAGAAGTATTACAGAATTATCCATCCCCCCTCCCAATCCTTCATTCTCCTGGCTTGTCCAGGGCAGGAAAACACACCCAGACACTTTTCCTCAGATAAAGGAACACTTTAATCAAGCTGCTGAGAAAGGCCAGAGCTTGGCAAGGTTTTTCATGCCCCTCTCCCTGCTCGGATCTGCTGGGGAAGAAGACAGGAAGGCAAAGCTTGGGTTTATTTCCAAGGTATGAGGAAGTAAATAAATGAGGATCGTAATTCTCCCTATGAACAGCTTAATCAAGGAGCCACTTGAACTTTGCTCTGGTGTTCTGCAGAGGTCCTAAAAGCCAGACATGCTCTTATCTGCAGGTGTGAGCACAGAGCTCCTTGGAAAACACTCCCGTGACAGTGCTGTGCAGCAAGGTCAGCTCTCATCATGCTGCAGCACACGTGTGCTGAGGCCTGGGGCAGTTTATCAGCTCTTTCTGTCTATCTGAAGCAGTTTATTTTATTTACTGCTTAGCCTGTTTATCCACAGCAGTTTATACCTGTCAACTCCTGAGGCAGCACTTCTCATTTCCAAAGCCCAAGAAAGTTCAGGGAGATTTTCAAGAGATGCCTCAAAACACCACAGGGTGCCCATTTTACCCCATCCAACCAATTCTTCCCCAAATCTCCAGATGTGAGGAGCCAAAGGCTCTGGTTTTACCTGGATTGTCTGCCCAAAGCGTCGAACTGCCCCATTTCTGACAGGAGAGATCAGGTTTGCCAGGGAGGTGACTCGTGCTAAAGGCCGGACCCGTTTAGTGCTTGGCTCCTGCAAAGCAAAGCAGAGAACAAACTGTCCTGGCTGTGCCTCCCTCTGAAATTTCTCAGGCAGGTTTCAAAAGCACAAATCCACTTAAGGAGTGGGAAACGCAGCGAGGAGAGTGTTTGGAAGCAGCCATTCATCTTTAAAGGCTATAAATATTTGTCTGAACTTTAAGGCTGCAATTAAACCGCAGAGGTTTTGCCCAGTGTTAAAAGAGGTGAGAGAACATCAGTGAGAATTCAAAATAGGGCTCCAGCAGGGACTGTTATGCTTTGAACAGAAATAGATTAAAGTGTTCTCTGACACTCTGTGACAGCTAAAGATGGAGCTGGGATCTGCTTCTCCATTTTCTCATCTTTTCCTCTGGAGAAAGAATGTGTTTTTCCATTTTATTTTGGAGAGCAGAGCAGCAGTGGGGGCCCAGCACGGCCTCAGCAGCTCCTCTAACAAGCAGCAAACAACCACAAGCTGAACATTCCTGGGAGGGACAGCACACACGGAGCAGATACAGTTTAAAACCTTCTGTTTACAAAGTTTCCTCCTCCTGCTGCACTTCCCCACCCCCTGCAATCGCTGACATTTTTCTTACACCTTGTTTAGATTTGAAAGTTGGAGCTTCTGCTTTTCTCCACCACTAATCCCTGCTGGGAGCTCAAGTCTGTCCCGACCCAAATGCTGCCAAGAAAGAGGAAACGCCCCTGGAAAGCTCCTGCTGCTTCAGTTTCAAAAGTTCTGTTGGCAACTCGACGTGTTTGACATCCAAAATATTGTGTGGTGAGGGCTGGGCAGGAAAGGTGTGCACAGGGGGAAGCTGGGAAGAGATGGGCTCGGAGTTAGGGCTTGGAAAAGGCTGGAGGATCCTCCTGGTGCTCCCAAACATCTGGCACAGGGTTAGACATGACTCATCCTCATGAGACTGCTCAGCACGAAGCTCAGATCAGGAGAGGGGAGCAGCCTCCTTTTGGGTTCATCTCAGTTAAAATTGGTTAATTATTGAATTTCTACTCTTTCAAAAGGCTGTGGAGGCTGCTGAGGACGAGCTCTGCGCTGTCTCCTCCCCCAGCCCAGTTGGGTGGGCAAACCCTTCGCTCAGAAGTGACAAATGTTGAAAACAAAACCAGAAAAAAAAAAAGGGAATAGGAACACACAGAGCTGGATTCCAGTCATGAGGCTGAGGCAGCACAAAAGCTACGTATGTGTAAGATCCGATTTCAGCAACTCGACCCGAGGAGCGGCCCTGCCCACACGCGGTGTTGAGCAATAGAGGAGGAGGAGGTGAGCTCACCCTGAGTTCAGCCTTCAAACTCGCAGGGGGGAACATGAAAAGAAACAATTTAAGAGCCGTGCAGGAAGAAAAAAAAACTCTTGGCACAGCACAAAGCTGGGCTCGAAACGTTTGGGGAGTGTCAGAACTAGGAGGGTACCATAAAGATGGGGGAAAGCTGTAAAAGCGTCCTCAATCACGGGATCCTCAGCTGGGTTTAAGTGGGACACCAGGAACTCTTTCACTGAGCTCAAGCCAGGGACAGTCGGGAAAAGGTTGGAAAGTTAGGCCAGGCTCAAAGACAACAAGGAAGCTTTAATTTATTGCAGATGTTTCTGAGAGGAAGAAAAGGGAGGTATTGACTTCTACAAAGTCATGTATCAGTGCAGTAGGACAAAGGGACATGGGCCAAGAGGAGCTTAACAAAGTGCAGGGAAGATCCAGACACAAAGCCACCCACGGCTCTGGCAAGGCCAGGGATATAAATAGCCTGGAAAAGCAAAACGTGACCCTGAAAACGAATAGTGAGAAACCTCAGGCCATGGGGAGGCTCGAACAGGTCACTGGTGAAGGGTCAGCACTGCAGCTCTGCAGAGATCCCGTGTCAGAGCCGGGAGCCCAGGGCCAGGAGGGAATGTGGGAATGCCTTCCCAGCACATCTGTGCCCGCCCGAAGTGACACAGGCACGTGCCCAAGGGCTGGCAGGAGGAATTCCTGAACTCAGCTTAGCAAAAGGCCGGTTTTCCCCTCTTAAAGGAGGAAAAAAAAAAAAAAAAAATCCCACTTTGTGTCTGAGTGCTCCTCAGACATGGCTCGACTGCCAAAAAAAAAAAAAGCATCTGGTTCTTCTCCTCCTGAGTGCTGTCGTTTGATGCAGAGCTGGGAGGAGGAAAATCAAATCCCTGTGCTTGGAAGCTCCCCCTTCGCTGAGCTCGGTGTTCCAGCCCTGGGTCATGCACTCCCCTTCCAGCCCGGTGTAAGCCGAGACTCCGGGCAGTTCATACTGCGGATAACTCGGGCTCAGGAGGGGTTTTTTTTAGCTCTGGACTTGCAAACAATGACTCTCCTGTCTCCACGCCGTCTTCCTTACAGGAGCCAGATTACAATAAAGTCTGGGAGGTTTCTGTAACAAGCCAGGGGTGTTACAGCACCCCCAGATAATTAAAACCCCAGCGGGGTCAACAGCTCCATCAGGAATTATTCTTTTTTTCCAGAGGACTCTTTACTAAAAGTGAATTAATACAGCACGAGCACAGCCACTAAAGCTGATTTTATGCCAGGCGAGATTTCACACCCCTGGAATTCCAAGTGCTTCTAAGTGCAGGTTAACTCATTAAAAGATTGCACCTTGCTCGAAAGAAAACTGGGCTTTACTTTTGAGCAAGGTTTTCTTGCAGCAGCAGCAGCACACCCACAACCTTTCCCCTGTGCTGGGTAATAATTAGTGGTTTTTACAAGGATCCCTTACTCGAGTGCAATGTCCCACAACAGCACGCACAAACATGGTGACCAATGGCAAAACCACGCGAGGCCAAACTTTTCCTACTGAGCCAATTCAGCAAAAAGAGGATTTTAGTCAGCAGCCTGAATAATTCCTGCCAGAAATCACCACCACCTGACCACCTCGATGGAAGATTCACACGCATGGGGCTTGCTGAGTCTCAAGTTGAACAATCAGGCTTTGGCTCCACACCTCTCCCAAATCCAACAGCCCATTCCCGACCAAGGGACACCCACTGATAACTCCAGTGCCTCTTGAAGCGGCTCAGAGGGAGAAGTGTTGGCTCAGGCGATTAAGAGACCATTTACTCCCCTCCCAAAGATCTGGTTTATGTTATTTCTCCCCCAACATCTGGTTTCCCTTTTGCACAATGAGATTGCCCAAGTTTGGCTGTTGCAAAGCCAGGATTTGCAGAGGTTGGTGACTCGGCGCTGAGCCCTCAAACCCCAGCGACGTCTGGAGACGCCTTTTTTTTTTTTAAACTTTTCCACCTCATCTCGCCACTAATCTCGGTAATAAATCCAGCCCAAGGCAGCCGGGCCCTACCTGGCTGCTGAACTTTTGCTCCTGTCGCAGCAGGAGGCTTGGGAACACCTACCAGGAGTGCAATTATTTCCATCTGCATAACAACACGCGATAAAAATAACAATACTTCAATAAAACAAACCAGCCC